>JAWWEU010000091.1:65261401-65292718 GCA_035583155.1 Acropternis orthonyx
TGCTGCTAACTAGGGTAGTCATGTTCATTTTGCAACCTTATGATCTCTGCTTTTAGACAGTAAAAGGTGAGACAATTCCCACCCAAACCCTGTAAAGCTGTAGGTCTGAAACTAGTAATTGTTTTAATGATATATGTTTGTGAGATATAGTGAAAGGGGCCTCCAGGCCCTGATTAAGATATCTATTTGCTGCTCTAATGCAAATCAGTATTATTAATAGTGTTAGTAATAAGCAGTACAGAATGCAAATCCTGAGAACACATGTTATCAAAGCCTGTGCCACTTTAATAGTTGCATGTTTATAATGTACTTTTTGATCTTAAAATCATAATCTTTAAGGGAAGTAATTTATTATTATTATGTCTTCAACTCCACTAACCATGTGTTTTTCCTTCATTTTCCTCATTATTTACACTGTAAGTGATGGGCTGGTAGTGGCACCAGACTGTGCTCAGACAGGATATGATTGTGTAAAGGCTGAGATTGAGCATGAGGGGCTACTTTCAGATGGACAGTGTAGCTATTGAGATCAGAGTTCACTTTTCATTGCAGGTGATTGGAGTGAAAAATGCAAAGGACAGAGGGAGACTAATGCTGCCAACAGGACTTTTTTTTTTTTTTTTTTGGTGCTCAGAAATGTTCAAGTATAATGATTAGACAGAATTAATTACTGTTTTAATGAACAATTTGTTGCAGAGTGATGCCAAACTAGAACTCTTTGATCATCACAGTAGACTCTTCCCTCTTTCAGTTCCCAAAGCCCATTAGAATAATTTAACTCTACCTAAGTTTCAGTACAGCTTGTTGTTACTGGAAATTAGCTACTTTGTCCAATCCAATTTCAAATTAGACAAGATAATCAGAAGAGCCTCTGCCACTTCACTGGATGGACCATTCTTCCACCATCAAAAGAAAATCTCACAATTGTCATACTCTTTCTGAGGTTTCCTTCATTTTCAGACTTCAATTAATTGCAATTTATTTGGCGCTGATGAGAACACCACATCTTCAATTTGCCCCCTCCCATTGATACAGAGTTATCATGACTTCACTGCTTGAAGTGATAAGTACCTCTCCTTGAAAACTTTTTCTATGTCTTTCTCTGACTCTTGTGTTCTGTTACACTTCTTTTATTTTGGCCCTCAGAAGAGGACAATCTACACACTGAGTAATATCACAACTACACATGGCTGAACCTTTGTTCTGCATATGCCACATATTTACTGTGAAGATGCTAAAATCTGGGGTAACTTTTCCAAAACAATTTTATTGCTTTATGATTCACTGCTGATGTGTTTGTGGAATGACACAAAACAAACTGACCTCAAACGCTGGAGAAAATGAAAATGAAATGGAAATATGAGCAGTATTTTTCCCATCTAATCTTAGACCCTTACAGAGGTAGATACAAGGTGCTCCATCTCCTTCTTGCATCTGACTTAAGAGGGATACAAAATAAACATTCAGCAAATTTCAATTCTGAAGATTACCTTCTACAAATCAGAATATGAGATCTTAACTTTGCTGCAGTAAATTAATAAAAAAGCCCTGTAAGATCACACCATATCTGATATAGTCCTCCAGTTACCACAACTGTATTATGCAAAAAATAAAAAGCAATAACAAAACATCCATCAAAAAACAAACAAAAAAACCTACTCCAAAAAAACCCACCAAAAAACCCCAACCCCCTCAAAAAACCTCAAGGGAAAAGTGTGACAAAGAAACAGAACCACAGGGTGAACCTGCCTCAGTTTGGGCCAGAGAGATACAAACATCACAAGGACAACAAAGATATTTATGGGTGTCTGGAAAAGCATGCAGATCTGAGATGCTGAAAACCAGCATTGCTCTCATAAGAATTTCTCATCCCAGTGGCTAGGATACTATTAGACATTGCATTTGGTATATTGTGTGGTTTCTTTTGTTTCTTTGTATCTGAGTGGAGACTTAGTTATCTAATATTGGAAAAAGGGGAAAGAAAAATAACTTATTTCTACAGTAGAACATATTGACATATTGGGATTTCATCTTGCATAGCTGAATCATTTGTATCTGACAGTTACAACTATATTGAAGACATTAGACTTCACAGATAAATTAATTCTAAGAAATGTTTATAAATCTAGAGAGCTGCATCCATTGACTTCTGCTCCAAGCTGAGTCGGAGTAACCACATTTTTAGAAAATGCCTTTCATGTTGCTGTGACAAAAGAGTTTTTGGTGGAAGTCATTCACATTTTATTGCTTGAAAAATACACTGCCAGGGTGAAAAATTTCATAGTCATGACGTTAATGAACATAAATCACAGGTCAATTTCACCCACAGCAGTGGCACTGGGAAGACTTTCATTACGTAATGGGATGTGTGGTGGTGTTGGTATCATTTGGTTCAGAGGACACAGAAACAAGAATCAATTTTCTCCCTTACTGGTGTGTGAAGAGCAAGTGTCTCTGGACTTGGCCAAGGTGGGTGTGTGAGGGAAGGGTGTTGGTGGTAACAGGGATGTCAAATAGGAAACATCAGTCATGGACATCTTCCTAAAAAGGGCCTCACTGAGCCATTCCTTAATTTAAGGGATAAAGATTTCCCTGGGCTTAATACTGCAGTACACATTAAGTAACAAAGGAAATGTAACATCTGAAATCAAGTCTTTGCTCATCAGTCTGTGGATCAAATGTTAACCACTTCTTAAAAGGAAGAATAGGTATGAGAAAAGGGAAGGAATGGGTAATAGTGAGATTAAACTGTACTATATATAATCTGTATGGTTTCTAAATAACATAAAATTATGCTTTTTCTGGGTAAGTTGGAGCTGCAGTAGGATGTTTTTGATGCTTTTATTTCCATCTGAATTATGCCAACTACATTACTATGTGTGTGCACACACACACAAACTTCCTTTACCATTCATTCCTTCACTGAGTCTATAATCACTTCTGTTCTACTTCTACAAAATTTTCATGGCCTGAAAACAGTCAAAGCAAAGTTTTTGTCTAATTAAAACCTGTGGCTGAGAGAATCAAGCTGAGTATGAAGAAAGAATGAAAGAATTGCTAAGTACTTTTTATGGTCTGCTAGCTAAACTACACGGACCCTCCAGCATTCTGGCAAAACCAATGCAGAAATCGGCTCTTTTCTTATTTAATTTGCTGGTGAATGTGGGGGTGCTACTGTGGTCACTGGCAGCTCTCCCAGGATTAAGTTCTTTGAATAAGACCTGTAGATGCAAATAACCACCTCAGTACACCAGTATTTTTTAATGTAGTCATAAGTCATTGCAGAGGTGACATGTATTTCTACCTGACAGACACACACTTGGGAAGTTCCCTTTTTTCTCCCATGGTACCTCTTTACATAAATGGACGGAGTTATGTAATGGAGAGGGATTGTTTCCTCTCCCTGTTCCCATGCTCTCCAGTAACCATAGAAGGTCTTACTGTTAGCTGATATTCTCCACAAGGAAAGATAGGTATCTGAGTCCTGCTAGAAGGTTTCCCTGAGGGAAAGACTGGGGGAAAGAGAGATAAAAAATGAAAAAGAGGTAAAAAAAAATAATATTCTCTTACAAGCTGTAGAACTACCTTCTCAGAAAAGAGAACAGTGAGTAACACTCAGGAAACATGACTGCAAGTGCCTCAGGTGCCTCCCAAGTAGATGGGTTTTGCTGAGTGCCAAGTTCCCTCTCTGGCTAGACAGTCACCTACAGGAAGTTCTTGGCTTAGACAGCATTTCTGCTGGGCAGACAAAAATCAGCAATGCTGAGAGGACGGTCCCACAGACTGGTAATGAAATGTCTTGCTAATGAGAGATGAGTTGGGCTGGGTACAAAGATCATTGCAAGGTGCTGCTGTATATGAGGACATCTGTCAAGTGTAGTTGACCTGCCAGAAACAAGCCATTTTAATTGGATGTGACTCAAACTTCCTCTGTCTCTACATGATATTTGTATGCTCTATGGAATAAATGCTTCTTGTTACCTTCACTAGCATATGTCATTAAATATATAATATCCTGTCACTTTTACTAGTATGTTCTATTGACTATATTGTTCCTGCAAAGCTCATGTGGAGTTAATGTACCCGATTTATTTATACAATTCATTTTGCTTTATTTCCAGAGGCATGCTGTGACCATACTGTGATGCAGATCCTGTGAGAGTGACTGCAATAAATAAACCCAGTGAACAATTATCTCCCAAACACAGCTTCACTGACACAAGTTGGCAGAGTATACTTCTTCACTTACACTCAAGAGATGGTGGTCACAAACCAAATGTGGAGTATAACCAACAGGGAGTACAAGCAGTGCATTTGTGATCAGAAGCAGAGGTGCAGGAGGAAAAAGCCCACCAAAGAGCTCCACCAGTAATAATTTGGACAGTTAAATAAGTTTTGTGTTGTGGGTGTACTGATAAAAGTAACTTTTCTGAATGTCTGTATTTTTTCCCAAGTTTTCTGGTAGATAGATAGACAGACAGACAACAAGCTAGATAAATAAATGGATAGAGTGTTTCTTTTTGATTTTTCTTTTTTAAATGAGATTTTTGTCTTATGATGCTTACATTTTGAATTAATAAACATGTTGTCCTTTGGCAAGGGAACTACACTGTTTTTTCCTTCAGTCTGCAAAGCTTTCCTTTTCTACTGGATAACACTTCTCTGTACATTTTATTTTGACTACTCTTGCAGCAAAGCTATTCTATGTACAACCTGAGATGATGTCATTCTATTGTTGTTGGAAACTAGCAGTTGTCTGGAAACTGGAAGAAAGTTCAAATTTCCCAGAGTAGAGTGCTACAGAAACAAAGGGATCCCACAATCACTGACATGCTTTCTCTGTAGTTTTAAATAACTCTGAGAGTGCTTAAAATTAAGTGCATCAGACATAGAATAATCATGACATGGACCCCAATTAACATCAGGTTTTATAGTGCAGGTGTGAATATTTGAGACATTGTCCAAACAGTCTTCAGATTTCTCATAGAAATGGAGATTTCATCAATATAGTCAGTACTATTTAGGATACAATTCTTGTGACCAAAAGATGGAACCTACTTTAAGCTGAAATGAATCTTGATCAAACTCCATCAACCATATTGTCTATCTCAGACTTGCTCAGGTACAGTTGTACCTGCAGATGCACATATTCAGTTAAAGGAATGCCTTGATTTTGACATAAACAAAATTGAGGAACATGAAGCCCAGCACTGTGCAGTTTTTTTTAAAAAATATTGTAACAACAAGAGCAACAATAATTACCACCAGCACATTGGTGAGACTTCTTTATTCCATGACTTTGCAGTTACTTTACACTATCTGCATTGATGTTTGTAGTTCCTCTAGGCTTCATGGTGACAACACGGCATCAATGAGACGACAGCAGTTTTGATTGTGAGAATGCTCCAAAGCCCTGAAAAGCTAACAAATGTCTTGTCTACTGTCATTCTTGTCACTGTGAGCTTTGAGCTCCGATATTTAACTCGCACTATGCTACTCTGCCTTTGCAGAAGATTGACTAGGAGAATGAAAATATCTTCATGTGGGTAGTGGCTGCCACCTGTATGAGCCCCACACCACTCTTTCAAAATGGATGAATTTCGTCTCTCCCAGGTGAGACTCAATTCATGAAGTCATGTCATGGTAGAGAAAAACTAGAAAAGTAGGAGTAATTCATGTGAGAGGTGTGGAGCCACCATATAGGAGGAGTTTCATTCTCTTGGCATTTCTTTGGGTGATAAACTCCACCACTGAGAGAGGAGGTTTCCCCCCACCCCAACTCTCTGACCTCACATACCCAGTGGGTGGGTCATATCTCAGTCTGTCCACCTGCATCACAGTATTCAGGGCCATGGTGCTAAAGGCTGTGGTACACCCTCATAACCTCCTTAGATAGCTCCTGGCCTTAATCAGGATGGAAAATATGGACACTGAATATTAGTCAAAGGAATCCAAAGCTCTGTCCCTCAAGCAGCTGTGACATGGTTTGCTGATGCTTAAGCTGCTGGCAGGAAGAAAAATACCACTTTGGCACAGCAGGCATGTGCAGTGTGTCTCCTGAAAAGCCAGTGCAAGACAGGGCAAAGGGAGAGTAGGATTTCAACCTTTCAGCTCCAAGCTGCCTCGCTTTCCTGGGTTTATGTCAGGCCCTTAGTGTTATTTGAACATAGTTTTTCTGGTTTAATTTACATAATTGATGAGATGGAAAATTATCTCTATGATTGATGGATGTTCTGCATGCACCAGGGTTTGTCACAAAATATAATGCATCTGTAGGATGAGCTTGCTGCTCCTGCCATGTTATTTCCCAACAGGGCTATAAAATTCTAACTTAACCCTGCAGGTTTTTAGGTTTCTTATTTTTTAAAAATCTTTTACAATATAATGTGCAACACTGTAAATAAACACAAAGACACAACATCAACTAAAGTTACCATCTTTCTTCATTGTACTCCAAGGACATGGAGTAATGAAAGTAAAAAGCTGTATCACACTTGTGGAGTTGAACTAAGACTTTCCTACATGAGGTGATCAGTCTCAGTAGACTTGCTCTATAGCTCTATCTATACATTTCCACCTGATTTGGGTGTGGTACATCACTTTCAGACATTTATGTTAACAAAATTTTCTTTTTATTTGCAATGGTTTAACAGTGTGTATACCACAAATGATATGAGGAGTGGACTTTATTTTGATAATTGCTTGTAGTTCTTTTTATAATCAAAAGATAATGTCAAGTGCAAATGTACTTTTTGGTAATTAATGATGTTTCTTCCTGAGGGAAGCCTGTTCAGCAGAGCATTGAGACACCTGGGTGACTTGAGGCCTGTCCTAAAGTTGAGTGTGCATGCACTTGAAGTCCAGCATGTGCTACCATTTCCTGAAGAGCAGAGAGCTGCATGGACACATGTAATTTCTTTGCTGAACAATTAATTTTGGAGAGTTGAGGCCTTCCCTGTTCTGTCTGTAAGTTACAGCCAGGCACAGCAGGCAGGTATTCTGTTTTCACCAGAATGGTGTGGTGGACCGATGGGCTTTGTGGGTTGTGCCCTGCATTAACTGTCTGAACTGTCAGGACAAGGCAGCTGGTGAGCTCCTACCCACACTAAATGGTAGACCAGTCCCTCTGGGCAGTCTGAGATGGCTATTTGAGACTGGACCTGACACCCCAGGAGACAATCCTTCAGGGAATGGAGGAGATGAGGCACCCTTTAGTCATACACATGCTGTATTCAGGGAGGGTTTATCAGAGAATCACAGAATATGCTGAGTTGGAAGGAACGCACAAGGATGATGGAGTGCAACTCTTAGCCCTGCACAGGACCATTCCCAAGAGTCACACCCTGTGCCTGAGAGCATTGTCCAAATGTTTCTTGACCTCTGTCAGGCTTGGTGGTGTGACAACTGCCCTGGGGAGCCTGTTCCGTGCCCAGCCACCCTCTGAGTGAAGAACCTTTTTCTAATATCCAACCTAAATCTTCCCTGACAGAACTTCATGCCATTCCCTGGATCCTGTCATTGGTCACCCCAGACAAGAGGTCAGTGCCTGCCCCTCTTCTTCCCCACTTGAGGAAGTTGTAACTGGAATGAGGTCTTATGAGGGAAGTAGGGAGAGAAGGAGGATGAGAAGAGAGTTTTCTTGATCCTAGTATTGATCATACACAACGACTATGAACAAGATTTCTAGGACATTTTCAGCAAGCTAAAAGCATAGGCTAAGTCCAAGGTTTTCACAGCACTTGAAAGACGGTTTTGCTGTGTCAGGCCAGTTTTCTAAACAGCTCTAGTTTTGGTATGAGGAGGACGTAACTGCAATGATGTCAGTGAGGCTGGAAAGAGAAACAACACTGTCAGTCCTCCAAGACTTAAGAAAAGGTAACAGAGTAAAGTTTACCCCAAGAGCTCATTACTGTGACAACTCATTACACTGAACAAAAATTTGCTTCAGTGGGAATTTGCTCTCTGAGCTACATATGGGTTCCGCCAAACTCTGAATACGTTTAATCTTTCTTCACTGATTTGATCTAATACACTTTAGTTCACATTAACAAGAGGATAAAAACAGCTTTCCAATATTAAGCCTATATGTGGTACTATGCATTTTTTCCATCATATAGCATGCATCATTAATGTTCCCTGCAGAAAAAAGATAAATCAGACCAAGGAAATTAAAAAAAAAAAAAAACAAAACCAAAACTAGAGGAAGCTATTGACAATATTGTGTCTATGCCCCTAGAAAATGACTCCAAAACTGAAACTATCTGGCTTCTAACACTGAGGTAAAAAAAAAAATAAATCATACAACAATGGCCATGGTTCTTTTCCAACAAGGAACTTTTCTGCCAAGGAAAATGAAAGACATTCCCTCCATTCCTGGTACATGCGTGATGTTGCTCCAGTCTGAAGTGACAAAGGGTTGATTAGTTATGATCGTCTGCTACAGCTGAGGCAATACAGAACTCCAATCAATTCCCCAGCAATTAATTTGTTACACTGAACTCTCTTTCCCTCCACCTGCAGCTGTCTGACATCCATCAGGGTCCCCTTCTCCTGCCTGCAAGTCCTGGTGAGCATCTGAAGTTGACTCAGTGGGCTGAATAGAGATTACTGGCTTGAAGTGCTATTGGGCAGAGAGGCAACTGGTGTTAACCCTCTGGAGCTGAGCAGCTCAGCTGCACACTTCAAGTTTCCACTCTGATATTATATTTGACATTCTATTTGAAACCCTAAACTCCTTTAATGCAATATCTCAGCACAATGATAGCAATAAGGCAGTACAACTTGCTCTCGATTTAACTACCAAAGGCAAAGGGAAGAAGGGAAGAAAACAGCCCCAATTATGTTAACCCCTTTGCCACTAGCTCAGTATGGTACTTGCTTTATAGGTACAAAATTCAGCCTTAAAATAAACTGGAGAAGAAAAAATGCAGAGGAGTGATTTTTTTCAGCTAGCTGCTAAAATGCTTTCTTTTTTTTGTGTTTTGCTCTCTGAAAGTGCTAGAGGCTGCCATTTGCTCTGAAAATTTCAACAAAACTGCATGGAGATGGGGCTGCTTTCTAGTAGACTTATCACCTTGCATATGTGACAGGAGATAAACAGTTCAAATCATAACTGTCTAAGTGCAGGGGCCATGACGGGGCCCTCACCAAGGTCCCTCTGATATTTCAGAAGTCTACTTACATGATTTTGTCACCATCCTACAACAATCAAAATGACAGCAGTGTTTTAGAGTACTCCAAATTCCTCTCTATGCAGAGAAATGGATGGAAAACAGTGCACCAGCTCTCTGTTTTATTGGTAAACTGAAGTCTAGTTGTTATGGGACATGGAAATTTTGTTCACTGTTCAAGCTGAAAAACTGACTGTTAACCTCTAGGGGTTTTCAAGGCTTAGGTACAGGGCTGACCGTTCTGGAGAACTTTGAAACACCATTTCTAGCCCAAATTTGCCTCTAATCCTAAGCCAAGCAGGACTGTCAATTCAGATTTTTGTCAGCTTTCCAGAATGAGAAAATAAGAAGCCTGACTGTGTTACACCAAATTTTACTCAGCTCTTCTACTGTCATTCACCATTCATTAGACTCAGGGGATCTGAATTATCATTAGTCAAAGGAGGGACCACTGTAGACATAGACCTAATGGATCACATATAAATGCAGTGAATATTCAACCATGCATATGTTTGTGGAATACGGATTTTTCCTTCTGGTAACTTCATTTCTTTCCCTTCTGGTCTTTTCTCACCTTTCTTTCCCTTTGACCATGATTCTAGACCTGCACTGTGGAGGATGGTATAAAACTTCCTGTCTGCCACTTCCCAGTTTGTCCTTAGACAGCAAGTGAATGTCAGAGATCTAGTCTCAAACTATTTAAAAACATTTAGCCAGCTTTACACGGCAACTCTTCGGTCAAACTTTCTCTGCTTTAGGAAAGGACATGTCGCCCCTCTTGGCAAATCAATTATTCAGACGCTGTGATAGTCCGAGGCATCGTATCAGTAATAAAGTAGTGAATTATTAAACACGGCTTGTGCCGTTTCGATTAGATTTGGGAAATTCAGGATTAAATTTCTGGCACCCTGTGTCTCGGATTGAGCTCAGCCCAGCTGGCCTGACAGGCATGAGCTGGCTTTGTACTTCAGAGGAGGCTGGTGGATAAAAATTACTTGAAAAGCTTCAGAACTTCAATTATTATTATTAGTATTTTGGAAGGAACTGGAATGACTGAAAATAGATTTCCAATCTGCAGGGCAGTTTTGGTTTCACACAAAACTTCTGCTGTAATAGTTCAGTCTTTTTTTTTCAGTTCCTCTGAGCTCATCTACTTGCTTGCAAGAAAGACTAACTCTTCTTGAAAGACGAGACAGTCTTGTGAGTCTGTGTGTGTCTGTGTACAGTATTTACGCTTTCCACATTTTATCTGGGCTCTGAGGACACTCTGAGAGACTGAAATTGTATTAATTAGAAGAACAGGACCAGCATTCCTACTGCTCTGGCACTAGCTGTTGAGGGAGAAAGAGCCTTTATGCAGGAATGTGAGCTTTGGCATTCTGAGACCTTGCTTACAGCATGTTTAAGGCTAGTGTAAAAGAGTTTTGGCTTTATCTGCCCTGTGCCCAGCAGACAGCCATCCCCTACAGTGGTCTGCCACTTAAATTTACCTGCCTTCACTCAACAGATATTGTTTAGCTCTTGTCTGTGCTTGGTGCCTGCTCTGAAGTGCTGGTGAGTGCTCCGTTTACTGGTGAGGGGCTTTTCACAAGTATGTGCTACAGCAACGGGAGCAAACGCAGGAATGGGATAGGCAGTTGGGAGAGGAGAAGCTGTAAGGAACATGTGGGGAACAACAACTGCCCCACACATTGCCAGGTGAGCTGTAGAGAAATACTGGAATGCAATGCCGTGGTGTCAAGGCCATGGTGTCAAGGTTGAGCATGGCATGGCCAATGGTCTGTGTGGGAGCTTGATACTGCAAGGTATTGGGGGCATATGAGCTCAACAGACCTCAAACAATCTGGGAGAATTGAGGGGACATATTCTGGTGTGCCTTCAACCAGAGTGAAAAATGTGCCACAGAACTGTGAAGAGAGCATTTCCTCTCTGGTGATTTTCATCCATGGGTGAAATTTAATTTTTCCTTGTTGCCTATAGGCATAGCCGATTTGCAGAAGTTAGTAACTTCTTCGGTAGTTTGGCTGAAAAGTTAAGTAACTTTGTCCAGGCCTTAAGGAAATCAAAGGAAAAACTCAGATGACCTGACCCTATGCTCACATCCATGTCAATGCAAACTGATAGCACAGGTCTGAAATGAAGCCTGCCGGGTTTCTCTCTGTGAAGTTGGCCTTTTACTAGACATACAACTGAGGGAACAGCTTGTGCCACAAATGTAGTCCAATTCAAACCCTGAACAAGACTCAAAAGTGACCGAGTTGAAAACCCTTGACATGAAGGAAATAACATTTCACTCGGTGCAGTTTTAATTTCATCCCTCTGCCCTGGAGTCAGAGGTTTCTGAGCAGAACAGGGACTGTGGAGTGTCGGTGCATTGTAGGGAGGAAAGTGTGTGGGGAGATGCTGCATGTAGCTAGTTTCTTACTCTTAGAAGCCTTCATGACTTTCGGGGAAAGGAAAAGCAAAAAAAAAAAAAAAGGTTTTAAAAGAATTTTTTTGAAAAAGGAGCTGAAAAAGACATCAAAACAGATCAAAGAAACTCATGGAAGTGGGAAAAAAAATGGAGAGAGGGAGAAAAAAAAAAAAGAAGGAAAAGCTCCTGCAGTAACGTTGGATGAAAATTAAGCTTCTCAGATCTGTTTAAAAGATATTCTGTTTGATCTTTTATATCTTCTGCTCTGATTATCCAGGTTCCTTTTGATGTTGCTGAGCCCTATAGAACTGATATGTAAAAATACACATACATATGTATTAATACAGTGGGTACACATGCACATGCAGGCACTCTCTCACGCTGTCATTGCTGCCCATGAGTGGGAGATGTGGAGCCAGTGGAGACAAGGAGGGAGCAAGGTCTGGTGCTCTGCCCCTGTGAGATATGTCCCATGCCACAGTGGCCCTGAGGCAAGAAAAATCTTCCTGCTCCTCTCCTTGGCAGGAACCACTAGGTAAAACTGAGTTCTGAGGCACACAGATTAAAGGTAGGAAGCTGCAACTGTTTGCTGACACCCATGTCCTACTCCACGCACCTCCCAAACCCCTGGGACATCATGGGCTGACAGCCATGGTGATGTACATCCATGGAAAAATACCTCTTGGAGACTGTACAAAAAGGCACCCACAGCCAAAAGGGACACATGACATCTACTCCTTGGCATCTTGCAGCAGTTTGTGCCACCACACAGTTCCTAACAGAGCTGCCCCTCTTCATCCTCTCCTGCCTCCTAACTGCTCCCTATGCCTTCGCACCAAGGCCAGCTCCAGACAACTCAGAACTTCAGGACAAACTGGTATTTTTTCTTCCCTTCCCTTAAAACAAGGTAGCATGGCCGGCCCTAGAATAGGTCACTGATGCTGCTATCAGGAGTATGGGGAAGGATTTTCCACAAACCATCAGAGACAGCCCCATCAAGCCAAGCCAGCTGCTGTTGCTGGGGTGGGAGGAGGGAGACAAATAGACGTTGCATTAAAGTCCCTTCTTGACCAGGCAACTAGCTTACTTTGCCTCAGTGCCACCACCTGCAAGGGCTTCTCAGACTTTTGTGACACGTGGCCATGGTGGAGGCAGCAGGACCCAACCCTGATGGCTGCTATCAGCTCTGCATTCCCCTGAACCCCAGCTGTGCTGTGCTGGCCTCTGCTCGCCACTGCTGTGTCGCCCACACGCTCCAAAACCTTTAATCTGCTTACCCTCAGGAGGCCCTGGGAGGCAGGCAAAGTGGTGTTAAGCTTATTTTATGGCTGGAAACATGAGTGATTTCCATACAAATACTGTGAGAGTTGGCAATAGAGGTGGAACCCACACTGCACCTAGCAAGGCTCTTGCTCTGGGCAGAAGGGCAGCTCTCTGCCTCCCATCTCCATCTTTATGTGCTTGGCTTTGCACTGCCAAGAGCCATCTCCTGCAAGGAAAGCTCTGTCCTCCATATCCCCCCTCCACATGGACCAGCAGTTTTCACATTGCCTTGTCTCTCATCTCCCAGTTTTCCTGTGAGGGTGAGCAGGATGAAGCACTCCAGTTGAATTTGGGCTCAAATACATGCTTTCCTGCAATTTTATTACAACAACATGCTTCTAATTGTTATGTTTGGAGAGGAGTGTAGGTACCTGGGAGAAGCAGGCACAGTATTTTGGTTTTTCTTGGCTGAGGCTGGTACAGTTGGTTGTTTCAGCCCCTGGGCTCTGGCAGCCTGATCCTTCCTTGCTAGATGCAGCTTTCTGTGTTTATTCTCGTTTCTCGTTTCTCTGTTCTCTCCCCCACCCTCTTTCAGAGGTTTCCGGAGTAGATCCCTCTATTGCCACTCCCCTCCTTAAGCTCCCAATTTAAAAGGAAAAAAAAAAAAAAAAAGAAAGAGGAAAATACACAGGAAAATTATTTTAGTTTTACAGACAGCAGTAAAATGATCAAAGCCTTATTTGTAGCTAACAGCAGACGTACACCACTCATTGAACTAAGATGGGGTGGAAGCATTTTCCTCATATCCTACAAATGTGTTCCTTTTAAAAAAAAAAATCAATGGAGGCAGATTTTTAATTAAAGCAGATGCTGATCCTTCCTGCCCCTGATGCTGCTACATGTTTTGTTGTTGTTGTGGTTGTTGTTATCTTATCTGGGCCTTTATATATTTATGTATTAGCCCCTGACAACAGAAGATTGCAACTCTGATTTCTCTGCTAGGGTTGGAGGAACAAAAAAAAGATGGGCCTGTTGGAGTGAAATGTTTTTGTCTCCAATCTCTTTGCTATGCAGGTGAGGGTCAAAACACCCCCTTCCTTGGGCTTTCCCCTCCTCCAGCTCTGGTGATGGATACAAAGGCTAAGCCTTGCTGTCTCCTTCTCTCCGTCCTTTTTACAGATGCAAATCCCCTCTGCTCAAGCTCAAGAGTGTCTCTGGGAATAAAATGTGCTCTGTGGTAATGCCTTAATTTGAAAGTGTTATGGAGATCTGGAGCTGAAATGCTGAATGTCTAGGTTTTATTTTATTTTATTTTCCTTATTTAAAAAACCTCTTTTTTTTTTCTAATTTTTCCAAAATCCCCCATTAATTCAGACCTCTGATAAAATGACCAAGAAAGCTGTTTCCTAAAGCATTCACCCTTCTTCCTCACCTAGAAGATCTGAATCTCCAATTTCCTTCCTCTGTCCTGTGCAGGGCTGTGGTCCTTTTGGGTCTCTTCCAGCCAGGACATACTATGATTCTGTGATTCTCTCTTGTTCAAACCTTCCCCCAGCTGCTCCCATCACACACGAGATCAACGAGTTCCTAATGAGGCTTTCATAGTGAATGTCAAAGACAAACATGTTTGCTTCTGGTCTGCCACAGCTGAAGATAGTACTGGGTTTGGGCAGGACTGAATACGATCTCCATCTCCTCTCTCTCTTGTGCTTTGCCCAATGTCTGCACGGGTCCCTGGCCTTTTGCTCTTCAAATTCACATAAGTGCATAGAGGTGGGGGTCCATTTGCTGAAAACAATTGGCAGTGTCCAGATATTTCAATCATCTTAAAATCTAAAGCAGCGGGATGGCGCCTTGGAGACCTGAAAACAAGGATAGGTACACCCTCCATGTCAAGACCTCCTGATATAAGCTATGATCAGGACATGATGGAGGGAAAGGTCCTGGATATGGGCTGTCCCCTGCTGCAGGCTCTGCAGGCCATATTTCAGTCCCCACAGATGTCTTTTATCTGTGGGCCTCCCTGTCTTCACTCATGGGTTATGCCTAGACATTACCTAAGGAGTTCTCTTGACTCTGCAGCCTCAAAGGTGACCTGCAACAGCCAAAGATTCGGACAGATCATTTGTCTTTGTGTGTGTCAATAGAACATCAGATCAGTGCTGCAGAGCCCGAGGAGAAATTTGTCCTTTCTGTCCACCACCATGAGTTTGGCCAGGTGCTGCCAAGAGGGAGGGCTTCACACGCACCAAGCACAGACCACTGCTGAAGGCACTGTACCTGATTGGATGGATCACTGCTCCCATCTGCTGTGGCAAACTACACCTTCATATGCAGAAGGAAACCGAAAGTTAGAACTGCTAAAGGACTGACTTTTCATTACACCTACCCATGCAACACCAGTGTAGAATCATAGAATCGTTTAGGCTGGAAAAGACCTGTGAGGTCACTGAGTCCAGTTGTTAACCCAGCACCACCATATTACCACCAAACTATGTCCCCCAAGTGTCACAACCACACACTGTCTGAACACTGCAGGATAATGATTCTACCACAGCCCTGGGTAGATTCTTCCAATGCATAATCACACTTTCAGTGAAGAAATTGTTCCTAATATCCAATCTAAATATAATATCTAATATATCTCATATATCTGTTTGAGTCTGACTTCACAGACTCGACACACCCCTGACCTTCATTATCCTTAAAGGCTGCCCTGGGATGCAGCTCTTCCTCAGGTCTGTGGATAAGTGTTGGCAGTCATACACATGGACTGAGATGTGTCTGAATACTGCTTACTTCACTGCACAACATCAACAAAATAATTTAAAAAAATACTTCCAGTTTGCACGACTGTGTTTCCTGATTCAGAATGTAACAACTTTTCATTTTTTTATTCCATTTTCATTAAAAGCAAGCAGATTAATAAAGGAAATCGAGAAAAAGGAGAGGAAATAGCTTTGTTTAAAAAATACTTCATCAGCAAATTTTTTCACATTTTCAATCAAGTAAACTGATTGTGGTATCTTATTATTTGATAGAAGCATGCATATATTTCCATTCAATGCTTAACTGTTTTTTTCCCCTGTGCATAAAGTTTTTGTCCAAAATCTTTCCTCACTTGTAATCCAGAACAGCATTTTTTTAATGTCTGCAAAGAAAACTAAATATTGACTTCAATAATATGCAGATTTAGAGTTTTGCTTTTGAAAGTATGGGACCCATTTGGAGTAACTTCAGTGTTTACTACATGACATGCCTCCATCTGAGATAATCAGCCTTGGCTTTCCTCTGTAGTTAACAGATATCCACATTACAAAGGTGAGGGCACAAGTCCATCATAAGATAGTGACATCTGCTTTCAGCCCAATCACACTTCCAATAGAAAACCATTTTTCTCTCCATGTTCTATATTGTAAGGCTTGACTGACTTGGAAGGATCCTTGAAAGGATCTGCATTTTAATTAGATGTCTTAGATGTGGGTAAATTTAGGGAATATTAAACCTGACCAACTAGTTTAAAAGTGAGTTTCTTCTTTAAAGCTGTTGTGGTTGCTAACAGGATTATGCAGGACCTTACAGGGCTATGGTTTCCCTAAAGCTGGCTGTGCAACAGCACATGGAAATAAATGGTTCTAATTTCAGACTGAATGCCTATGGGCAGAGACACCAAATGTGCACAATAGTGCACAATTTATTTGCAATGGCAAATACTCACCCTGCAGAGGAAATACTACTAGTTGTATCCTTTCTCTACTGAACCAATTTTCATTCTTTTAATATTATCAAGACTTTAAAATGCATAGCAAAATGAGAAGTGAGATATAAACAGCTTTCTTTCTCCCCACTACCCACACTTACATAAGAAAACATACTCAAAAGAGGTAAACTGCATATATCTATATCTATATCTATGTCTATAGATATACATACATTTGCAAAAGATAAAATCAACTTAGAAATGCAATCTATAACTATGTTTCAGCTTTTGCCTTTATCAGGTGGCAAGTAAAGTCTTTCACACCAATGGAGTGTAAATTCTGTCAATAAATTCTGCTACAATATCTTCCAAAGTGTGAGCCAATAAAATATTATATCTGGACATTAAATTATATCCAGCCTCAACACACCAGGAGTGACAACTTTCTGGTGGACTTGAACTAGGGTAAGGGGGTTTTAGGCATTTCTCTCTACCTTTCACAGTGATCTGAGGAAGAACACTTCAGTCACAGTACCTTAGGATAGATGTGTCTTTCACTACCACCTCAGAAAACTATCCATATTTGGGTATTATCATGGGAATAATTGCCTCACTATATGCATCTTTTCTCAATTGTGTGGTACTGATTGATGGTGTAACAAAGTTTTTGAGTGATAGCTCAACAGTGGAGAAGTTCCAGACTCTCTCTCTCTTCCCTCTGCAAGTGAAAGGGAAAATCTCCTCAGCTTTAATTAAACTCTATAAAACCTGATCCTGCTATGGGATACCTCTGTGTAGATTCATACTCCCTGACAATATCTTAAATTCACTGACTGGCATTTACTTGGTAAATAAATAACTAGCACTGCTTTAGAGAGGTCAAGCAAAATCTTTGGTCTCTCTGTGAAATACATGCATGAGATTATCTGCTCTTGAAAAACACCATAGCTGTACTGAATCTTACTGATTTACACCCTGAAAGGATGAGTTTCTTGTAAAGAATTTGCATCTGAGAGAAAGTCAGAGCCAGAGAGTGACAGCGATTGAGATAACCAGAGTGACCTTCTGCCTGGAGACCAGGAGGCTCTGGTTTATGCCTTGCCTTGGAAAACACAGTCTGACCCCTATGAGTCCTAAGTCCATTTTCTTTTCTGCACCTTTTTCATGTGCTCTGCCTTTCTGAGTTTGCTATGCACTGGGCAATGTACAATGCTGCATGCCCAAATCAAGTCAAGACTTTCAGAGACTTTGACCTCAAATTACCAGTTTTTGGTCTGTGTCCATGGTTCAGATTGCACCTGTCGGATTTTTGCAGGTGTGAAGATGGAGTTCTCTGGACAACTAAAAGGAGGACTAACTATATGATTATTTAGGTTGCCTCTGCAGTAAATTGGGTGAGAAAAATGGGTTGAGACAATGCCCTGTGATTGTGAAAAATCTGTTGTTAGCACAGAATTGGTCACTGCTCTTGTGAACCTCATCCAGACATGGTTTGGGAGATAACACAAAAGGCCAAATCCTGTCTACAGGATGGATATGTGCACCCTTTTCTTCTTGTCTGATGAAGGAGAGCTTAAGACTGTCAGTGTGAGCATACAACCATTTGTTGTTAGGTACAGGGAATGCACCTACAGTGATATGGACATAGTTCTTGCCTACAATGATATATGTTAGCTGTGGACTTAAGCTTTCTCCACTGTATAGATGCACTCTCCATATTAAAAGCTCCCTAAATGGAGAAGACACACCTCAGAACACTCATAATTTATATTTCCCCTGATTTTTATATATTTTTCCTACACATATACTGCTGGCCACTTCTTGATAAAGGATACTGGGTTACCTTTCTCTTTGATCAGGAGCTCTATAACCACATTTATATCCTAAAGTGTCTTTGTTAAGGATAAAGCATTCCTGAATTATTTCTTCTAACACTCCCACCCCCATATATACATTCCTGTTTAATCAATCCATTCTAGCAACTGCATTTCTCCCCCTTGAAAATCAAGGGTGACTTTCAGCTCCCAGCATGATTGGGAAAAAAGCCTGGCAGAGATTAAAGAAAAGAGTTGCTTTTCCCTTCCAGAATCTGAGTGGGAGGATGAGATTGACAGAAGTTATTGGCCAAAATATCACTTAAGAGAGGCAAAGCTCTTCCTAGGACAGTCTCTTTCACATCCAGCTTACAATAACAACAATAGCCCTGGAATCATTTTAAAAGAGAGAGCAGAGAAGGTGTGGGGGTGGGAAGGACAGGAATTACGGCCCTTATATTAATCAGATAGAAAAGCTCTGTCTCCCACAATTCTTTCATTAGCTGGCGAGACAGGTGCCCTCCGACCTCCAGCATCACTTACTTTCTTGGAACAACTACTGCTGGCAGATGATCCCTCTTGTAGACTTCATCCATATTCAAGGAGTTGTCACATCCAACTGATGCTAAGAAGCTAATCAAGTAGAATTTTCCTTTTCTATCTCTTTTTGTTCCCCCTCTTACTCCTTCTTTCATGCTAGAAAGATATTTTCCCACCATGCAGTCAAATTCTTTTGAACCCTGAGAAAGGATCAGATCCATGGGGAAAGTGAGGAAATCCCTTTTCTGTTCGCATATGGGGCCTCTGATGATTTTCCTCTTTTTACACTCCAAGCATAGGACTGTTTTGCATCACCGTTAATGGCATTTAAGAATGACCCAGCACAAACAGGGGCCAGTGTGATTCTGAAGTCGGTAGCAAGTTTGTATGAGAATATTTTATGTGCTTTTGATGCATTTTGTACAAAACTATTTTCTAACAGAGATCTCAAGGCCATCTCTTCTAACCATATGCAAAGACTAACGTGAAGTAATTTCAAACATTGAGGATGAAAATGGTGAATCTGAAACTGCAGTTACATAGGAAAATCTGATTCTTATATCCTTGATGAGAAAAAAGAACCAGGAGAAGAATGAAGATGCCATTTCTGTACTTTCCCATTCTGAGATTTATAGATTTCTGATCATTTGAATAACATGAATCATCTAGGGAAAAGTCTGAGGCCATTGAGTTCAGATAGACAGAAACTCTTCATTCACAACAGTGTGTCAATGGTTGTCACTCAAATATGAGGGAAAGGGAATCAAAGTCAGGAACTTCTGCTCCAGAAAACACAGAGTTTTATTTCAGTGTGAAACTCCAGAACATCTAGTGTATTTTATTTACAAACTTTTAAAAATTATGTGTCAATATACAAGAGAGAATTCCTAAAATGGTCCAGGTTTTTTCTGAAAAACTGACCTGAAGAATCTCTAATAAAAAATATTAAAAAAATTCTATAAACAATAGCTCTGTTACAATGCAACTGATTTGTACAATTCAGAGGAAATGATGACGTCCTCCATTCAAGCACTAGTTTCAAACTACTGAAAATGCTGTTTTAATTCCTGATGGCATCTGTTTCTCTTCTATAAGTTAATTCAAGGGGAATATATGTGCAAAACAAAGGAAAGAAGGAAGTCAAAGGCACACTGGTACCAGACAAACATTGCTCCTGCAAATCTCCGTTATTTCCACCATATACTGCCATGTTTCTTTTTAGAGTGTGCAATGCATAATTTACTCCTCATTTCTTTCATTACATCATCCTATGAGTACAGATTCTTCCTTAGGCATCCTTGGTGCTAGTTCTGTGCCTGCCACTGGTGCAAACCGAAGCTGGCTGGTGGGTTTACTCACAGGAGTGTGCGCTTTGCCAGATTCCTGCTGCAACTTTTTAGCGGTCTCTGTCTCCATGATACTATTTTTGAACCTCCCTCTCGCTCTCTCTTGTCTAGTAATGTCTCGTCTCGTGGAGACTGGAGAGCTAAGTTCATTAAAATGGAATTTGGTGGGTTATTGTACAGAATTACCTCTATTTACATCTGCTGCCTGTCACTTTCAATGCTCTGTGTCTTTTATCACTTAATACTTCCACTACCTGTCCATGCCAGCTTCCAGTGGGCAGCAGTTGTAAACTCAGGTTAGCATTGCTTGCTGTGTGCATTCCTTCCTCCAGAAGTCCTTTAATGGGCTGTGTGAGCTGGTGTTTAGGCCAAGGGTGATTGTTCATGGGTAAGGCAGAGCTACAGCTGTGCTGATATCCAGAAATGCCAAGAATATCCATAAATTACTGTTCTAGGCTGAATTATAGTTCCTCTACTGTTATTAACCCTTTGCCTGCTGCAAAATGTCTTTGTTGAGATCAGCTGAGAAGAAAAACATAAAACTGAAAGGAAGCTTTTCGTCGGAGTGAGAACTAACCTGAATCTTTCATACAGGGTTGGGCTGCAATATTTCAGCAAAGAGAGAAATGCTGAGTTTTTGCTTTTGGAAGACAGCTTAACCATGAATCAATGAGTGACTGCATAAAAAACTTATGCCCAGGAGACATTTGACAGGTCCAGACCCATCAAGGTCCCAGTGCCTTGAGTTATTAGGCCATACCTGGTACCTGGTCAAGCACGTGGCAGACTGTGTTGTCCAGTGGCTATGTCACAGCCTACAGAGCAGAATGTTACTTGAGTCTAGTATATACTCCTTGTGCAGCACTGCCCCAGGTACTAGAAAATCTTGAAAACCAGCCCATTTTCCTGCCTAACATGACACATCCATCACCTCCACCTGTTTGCTTGTGTGAGCAAGTCAGCAGAGACACTGAGAGGCTGAAGAGCAGCAGTATGCGTCATTTCCACAGACCTCAGCAGGCACTGGCTAATGTTCCACATCCGCCAAAGCTCAAACTATTACATATTTCTTTTTGCTTGCTGGTAGTGTGACACTCAAACACCTATCTGGCTACCAGAGCAAAGCCAAGAAATCTGCCCCCATGAAAATTAGGCCCATGCCAACATGGTACGGCTCAGATGTAGATCAGAAATGATGGCTTTAAAGTCCTCACTCACATTTCCTTCCTGCCCTTTTGTCAGTGCATTAACAAGGCATCAGAGTGTCTGCCATCCTGATCTCTGACCATGAGCCTATTAAAATTGCATTGGAAGTTAACAATAAGGTTGGAAAACAAAGATCAAATGAATAATGCATTAACAAAGCACTTCAATTAGATATTGAAGAAAATAATATAAATATATTAGATAGAAAAATACCTTGAATTATGAATTAGATGGAGAATTTCTTTTTTCACCCCCAATGGGAGGAAAAGAATGAAAGGAAATAAAGAGATACATAGTCTTTTATTGATTAATGGGAATAATCTGTAGCAATATTTGTACTTCTTTGCTGTTCAAGCTTATAATGTCATGTGTTTTTGCAAGATAACATTTGGGTCATGTGATTTCAGGAACCAATCAAGGTGCCAGGCTCTTTCCTGACACTTGGTAATGAAGTGATATGGTAGGGTAGAACAAAATCACCTTATCTTTTTATAAATGCAATGAGTGGCATTTGGGATGCCTTCCTACCTTTCCGGTTCATTTGCATTACACAAGAACCCTCTAAATGTTAAAGCTTTCTGTTGCAGTGAAAGTTTGACGCTTCCAGCAGCATTCAAGGATATCTGTCTTGGAGTGGCATAAAAATAATGATGTGCAGTTGTGTGTGTGGGAATGGGGCTGCGTACGCGTGTGCGCAACAGCCGGCTGAGAGGCTCCGGAGCTGTCTCCGGCACCAGAGCAACGCGTGTCGTCCATCCAAGCTGACAGGCCTACCCAACCTGAAATCATCTGAGTGCAGTTTTTGAAATCGTTTGAAAGTGGAGTGTCAAGAAGATGTTTGCATGGCAACTGACATCTCCTCCCGGCGTGGTTTAATGACATCCCTCCCTTGTCATAACTCTCCTCACGCTTCACAAACAATAACAGCAGTGGAAGAACTTGGCAAGACGGAGTTAGGAGCAGGAATGGGAATGTGGGAAAAGGCTGGGAGGCAGGAAAGTGCAAATCGCTGGAGACAAAACCGCTTGAAAGGGATTGAATCAGTGTGAGCATTTGTACCTTGGGAGGACTGTGGGCGTTTCTTGCTTTCCATCATTCTCCCATCTTGTTAAACAATAGGTAGGCATTTACCCACCTTTGCCAATCAGCCCAATCTAGAGCAGCAGGCAAGGATGAAATCCCTCTTGGTATGGAAGTGTGTCAATTAAAAGTGCTGATTGTCTCTGTGTATTTATTGCAATATGTTTTCCAGGTGCAAGGAGGGAGAGGGCAGAAAATACACTGCTGCATAGAGAGTTTCCTCTTATGCTCACTGGGTTTTTGGCTTTGGTGGGACTGGCAGGCAGATTACAGACTGAAATAAACACTTGGGACCAAAGTGCTTGACCAAGTCGAGGTCCTTGAAGTCCTGAGTTTTAAAACCAGTTCTGCCACCTTGCTGGTGGCTCAGCTTGGGCAAGCTGCCCCATGCTTCTGTGCCTCAGTTACCTGCTTTGTGCTAGGATGGCAGACCAAACACAGCAAGATGTTATGAAACATATTACAACATTGTCAATAGGAGATTAACATGATTCTTTTAAAATGTCCCATCAGCTTGACATACCCTCAATTAAACACAATTATAGCCAGGAAAAATGATTGAGAGCTAAATGAGAGAGTCTATACTCATTTGATATTTCCCCCACTTCCAAAGGAAGACATGTATTTTCCAAGTGTTTGGCAATTAGTGTTAAAGAATTGGAAAACAGCCTTCTGCCCCTATTTTTGGTCAGTGCAGTTTGTGTGTGTGTGTGTGCGTGTGCGTGTGTGTGTGTGTGTGTGTGTGTTTGTGCGCCTGTGTGTGTGTGTATGTGTGAAAGATGTTGCCTCTGGATTTCTGGTGGGGAATGCACCCAGCAGAATAAGCCATGTCACCCACAAAGTCTGTGTTCTGCCATGCAGAGGAAAGACTTGTTTCTGTCAGGCATGAAGACAGTGAGAGAGCTGAGGAGCTGGAGAACCAGGTATGCTGCTTTCCGCGTCTCCAGATGGCTGTCTCAGCTGTCTTCTCAGCCGTAAGAGGCAGTTCAGGAACTGAAAGCCTGCACTTGCTCCTGAAAGAAACATGATTTTGTAGGTGCTCAGTGTTTGAGGATTTCAATGTGCAATAAAAAGATAATTTATAGTAATAAATTATAGTAATCATAACAGTCATGGGTGAAACCTTGAGGCCTCTAACAGTCTACTTTGGGGCAGAATGACCACATAAGATGGTGACAAGTTTGTGGTCTCAAGGACTATGTAAACAACTGAACTGCAGTCCAAGGACTATCTGAGGCAATAATATAGCAAAAGGAATGCAAAGATCCTCCTTGTTTTAGCTAATACACCTGAAGAAGTGCTTATGTACTCCCAGACTTTGTCTTCTTCCCTCTGTGCTTAGCAATTTTCAGCATGCCAGCTAATAAGAATAGATGGTGCAGTTCTGTTTGCTTACTAATTTTGTCTAAAACACAGACATGACTGTAGTTAATAGATAACAAAACAGCTTGGTGGGCCAAATAGGTCTCATATGAAACATCTGAGCCCAGCAGAGATGTGTTCTCCCCTGTGTGCAGCTATGCAAGAGGTATGATTACAGCTCCCCACTGTCCCTTGGCAACCTCCACACATCTTGTATGTGGAGACATCGCCCAAGCCTCTTTTAAACACCTTTCCAGCAAACACACAGTGGGCAGGCACCTATGAGGACAGAGTGCATATTCTGTGAGGACAGGAGCCTGCGCTCCTTCATTTGGAAGCAGGGACTGACACCCTGACAGCCTCTTGGGCTTGCATGTGCTCTGCCGACATTTTGGGAGTGTATTTACAAATTAAATGGAAGAGGTAACACATGTTTTCACATTATTTCACAAGAAACTGAATGACAAAGACAAAGAAGAAAATAGTTTTGTCAAAAGGATTGTGTACCTCAATGGCTGGTGTTATCTTAAATGGGCTCACACCTGTGGTACTGTGGGGTCTCTGTGCACTGAGAAAGACTGTCCTTTGGATGAGTTGTTCAGCTAGCACCCTTTCTCTTTCTTCGCTTTTTTGTCTTTTCTCACAGAGGACAAGGGATTCCAGTATCTATTCCTTCTCCCTATACTTAGTCCTGTGCCATTAGTTCCTATCTCCATATAGCAGGTTTCCTCTCTTCAAGGCTGTGTGTCACCAGCTATGAGGCACATAAAGATTAGCATTTGTCCTAACCTACACATTGCTCTTCCAAGTTTCAAAGTTTTCAAGGAACACAGTGGGCATGTTAGTGAGCAGAGCTGCAGTCCAAGGGATCCTCCCTTCTCTTGGAGTGGGTGTCTGTTCTTGCTGCAGGTACAAATGTGTTCCTTGAAAACACTGGGGGTGCATATGGCACCAAGTTCCCTTGCTGTTCCATGAACATGGTTAAGGTTTGAGGAGGTGTTTGTGTGAGTGATGGACAGCTTGGAGAAGGAAAATGAACCTTGAATTTGCTGAGGGGTTAGATCAAAGTCTGGTGTAGTTAATGGATTCTTTCCCTCACCCTCATTCACTGTAAAGAAAAGTCTAAGCTCTCTAGGTGAGAAGCTTTGAAACCCATTTCACCAGGCACCAAATATCTGACAATCTGGATTAAAGCCAAAGTGAGCAATGCAAAGTGTCTCTATTACTGATGAAAAGAGCTAAATTCCTTACTCTTGTGTGTGATTCCAATCACAGACATAGAAGAATAACATGAACTTTATGTCAGAAAGTTATTCAGCCTACAGGAACTAAGGTCTTCAAACCAGAACAGCACTGTGAGTCATTCAGAAATAGCACAAGAAGATACCAGAATATTCAGGTAAATCTTGAGGTAAACTGAATAGGCACAATGCAGAAAGCCTGCTGAATTGTAAGTATTACTGTTAAGTGTAGAATTAAAGTAAGGCTCAAGTGATGACCCCTGTGAATGTCTTCCATTTTGCATTGCTTGGATTCCTCAGCTGTCTCCATGACTTCAGCTAATGTTTTCTCTGATACTCACCACACAACAGCAATGAGAAGAGTAAAGTTTAACTGTTATTGCCGGGGCACATTTAAGGTAAATACCATGCAATTCCCCATATCTAAGTGACTGAGGAGGGATAACACAGGTATCTTTACCAATATTTTTAACAGAGAAGACACCTAATTCCAATAGAGATATTTAGAATTGAAGTGCTTAAGTCCAGGCATTTAAAGACTTTTGGGCTCAGTGAATCTGCTCCATATGCTAGGTGATGGAGTGATTCCTCCTACTATTACACACTAGCATGTAAACTATTAAATATTTCTTTTCTTTTTTATTTCCTCACCCTCTGCCATGCCACCTCTGAAATGTATAAAACTTTTTTCATTTACGAGGAAAATTAAATAAACAAATAAATAACCCTGCAGAACTCAAAGATTTCTTATTAAAGTTCTGAACATATGTTACTTAGGAAAAAAAAAATCTAAGTGAAATTGGCTGATAAAGTAAGAATCCCACAAAGGGCTGTTCTTCCAATCATCCGGTATTTCTCCTGTAATTTCCTCAGAGATTGTGGAATGATTTTCCAGATGTCTCTGTTCCTTCCAGGTGGCGTGTTCAACATGATTTGGAACAAGGCCAATCTTATGCTTCTTCCTATGCAGGGGAGATGATACTCTGCAAGGTACATATATGTACATCCACATTTTGGAAACATAAATAGTATGATCCTTTCAGTGTGCAAGTAAAGCATAAGGAAGGAAGAAAGGGTGGTCTTTTTGTGAGGTTCACAAAATAGCCCTGCTGAGAAATGCAGTTTTGGTGATCGGTAAAAAGAAAACTAATGGCAGTTTTTGTTACAGGAGCATTTTTAACTGGTCAGTAGGTGATACAGTCTCCTACTGCACTTTAATTTGACTCACATAAATCCTGTTTATCCTCAGAGCTTCTTTGGTTCCTTCAT
Organism: Acropternis orthonyx; assembly: GCA_035583155.1. Taxonomy (NCBI): domain Eukaryota; kingdom Metazoa; phylum Chordata; class Aves; order Passeriformes; family Rhinocryptidae; genus Acropternis; species Acropternis orthonyx. The sequence goes on from JAWWEU010000091.1 coordinate 65,287,806, forward strand.
AAATATCCTTGCTCACCTGTTGCACATAGGCTTGGAAATAGGACTGTAGGGAGTGGGGCTTCTGCTCGGGCAAGACACCAATGGCAAATAAAAATAACAACAGTAATTCTGGGTCAGGATCAGGGAAAAAACCTGTCACCTTCAAAAGAGCAGACAACCTGGGACAAATTTGATGATTCCTCAATGGACAAGTCTGTTCTACTTTTCAAGCATTTTCACCCTGCAAATTTAACTTCTTCACTAAAAGGAGAACCATTTTTAGTTTTGGTACTGGCTCACAGCTCTGCTCTGCATTATCAGAAGATTAAGCAGATCTGTACTATCAGTGGCCCCTGTCTCCCTGAGATGGACAGATATGGCAGTGTAAATGCCACGTGTGGATTTTAATAGTTGTGATTTTCAAACGACAGGGAGGAATCTTCCTGGGAAGACAGAGCTGGACTTCGGCTGTGTCAGAGAGACCCAAGCACTGCCCTTGAGTGGGGTTTTTGTCTTGCCTTCTCCCAGCACTGATATCAGCAGAAGCAGTAATGACCTATTGGGTTTTAAGATGAAATAAGAAGGGAAAGCATTTGCCCTCTCCATGTTGGCTCCTGTGATATATTTTAATAGCTCCTGCATGCCAGCATCACAAGCTAAGCATAAGTGATGGACCTTGGGTCTACATTGCTTCAGCTCTACAGTTCACTGCTGCAATTCCCTTAACTCAGACTCTATGTACATTTTTTTGCCATTTTCACTCATGGTTTTTCAATCAAAGTCCAGCCTTTTAATGGACAAGTTTTTCCAACAGTGTCCAAATGTTTTGGAGGAGACATTTCCCTTCCTTCAGTTGTAAGTGTGATTTTAGCTAAAACTTCTTAATCTGTCAAAAAGATGCTGCTCTTATTGAAAATTTGAATCACCAGTTCTAATACTCATAATCTGTCTGTAATGCCCACCAGAAATGTCCTATAATGCAGTGAGTCTGCTACCCTGTGTGAACATAGGTAATTGTCAAAGAAAACTGGGAAAATTAGGAATGATGTTCCAGAAATTTCAAAAAATTTTCCCTTTTCTGAATTGGGGTCAAGGTGCAATATTTTTGCTAAACTCCTCTAAGAACAAAATTGAGGATTAAGAACTGTTTCTCAGCTTAGGCTCATGAGACTTTCTGTCTCCATAACTATGTGCACACCAGAATGCTGTGCTACAGTATTTTTTTTTTACATATTTTGCCCTTTTTATGATAACCCTTTCTTCCCTACTTTTCTGAAACTTTGTCTGTAGTTCGCATATTTCTAACACATTTCTAGTGCAATAGTCTAAGCTCCTTTCAATAGCCCATATCCATTCAAGAATATACATATATATATATATATATATACATACATATATATATATATACACACACACATACACACACACACGTATCTATACATATATTTCAATACTGAAAAAAGAAACTGGCATAATTTCCACTTGGTGTCTTTTGTGCTGGGGAACATGTTGAAAGCAACATTTTGCCTAGAACTGCTTTGGTTTGGACAACTATGTTTTCCAATACAGTGTGTTATCCATCTTCTCCAACTGAGGATGTTTAAAAGTTGGATGTCTAAGATGGTCATCCTAAGGTTCCTTTGTTGTTATTGTGGATATATAAACACATCTTGAGGGCAAATAATCAGTTTTTCCTTACACACTTACCTTTGGCTGCAATGAAATAACCTCTGGAGATGCCTGTTCTTCTGTATTTTCTGTAAGAAAAGCCTGGCATGACTAACCCAAATTTGACATGTGGCTTTTAGGACATCAGGGAAGATAAACCTTGGCCCTACTGGACTGGCAGAAAATTCCCTCAAGCCCTGTTATAGGCATGTTTATGGTCATTGCTCTATCTGATCCCCTATCTGCTGGCTCTCGGATGCTGCTCATGGGCAATGACCGTGCCTTTATATCCGACAGCAGTGGGGAGAAAACCATAGGATGTCACTTGCAGTGAAAAACTTGCTTAGAAATGCTGCTAAAGGGCCAGAAAGTTTGGAGACTGCTTTCTAGCAAGTCATCAAAGAGATCACTGAAAACAGACTATATTTGTCTCTAAACACCTCACTTTCATTTGCACCTCAGGTTTATTTCCCCAGAGTTTGCAACAGCCGGGTTCTAATTTTGGATACGTGACTATCTCTTACTGAGACGGTCACCAAGAACATGAGATTGACAATAAGTTTTTGGATGTGGGAATCAGCAACAAATTACTTTTGAAAGTAATTTGAGACACACTGAGTAGCTGATAGATTCAGGCCACAAACACTTTCACCTGAATGAAGACAACCTCCAAAACAAATACACTAGCCTGGAAGAGAAGTGCCTTCTGGAGGGATGGTTGGGCCACTGAGCATAGCTGTACTCCTTATGGATAGAAAAATGTAAAAAGAAGGATAACAAGGGAGACTTTGTATGGTTCAGGGAGGAGCAGAGTGCAGACGGAAGTGCTGAGGACCCTTGAGATACTCCAACCATTTGATATCTTAAAGGAAAATGATATGTGGGTCCAAAAAGATGAGCGAAGAGACAAGAAAACATAGTGACTTTGGCATCTCTGATCTCAGCTGAGCCTGCAGTGAGTCTGAAAACCACCTCAGGCTGCAGAATTTCAGCTGTGACTCTGTTGCAGATAGTACCCCTTACTGTCAGTGAAGAAAGGACAGTGAGAGCAATGGCCAGTTATTTCCACACTGGCATTTATGCCTCAAGAAACCCCCCAAGCCTTCTGCTCCAAGGTAGAAATAAAGCCTGCCATTTCTCCCCTCCTTCTGCAGAAGGGAGGGGTGACCTTGTGAAAACAGGCCTCTAAATGAGATCTCATGTTTTGTTGCCTACAGGGCCATTTTCTTTCCCAGGAGCACCGTGTGCTGACCCGATCCTTCTCCCAGGGAGAGAGTTGGTAACAAGCCATCCTAAAATGGAGAAAGGACAGACTGGCCAGGGCACAAGCTCTTTGGAAAGCGATGCCAATCTCATGTACAGCTGCCCAGCAGGAGAGGGCTGTCTCGCGGCAGGACCTCAGTGGCTACATCTACATTACTCTGAAAGGGCACCATCTGGAGCAGCAGGAAACATGGCACACTCCACCTCCTACAGTCTGCCTGCCTGTGGAGAGTTTGTTTGGGCCTGCTTGGTAATGCTCTAGCCCTCCAGGTATCCCTGGGTACGTGAGGTCTTGTTGAGTGTGGCTGGAGTATACTTGATACACCTTGGGACATTCTTAAAGGCTCATTATCTGCACAGAGGGTGATTTGCTGGTCTTGAGCTCTCAGGGCTACCCTGTACAACCAGTGTAGACGTCTTACATCAAGTGTAATTCAATCCCACCTGTTCACAAACAGTTATTCCTGTCTTCTGGACAAGAAAGCATTTTACATCTGTGTCCAGCTGGGTCATTCATCCCTCTTTCTCTCCACCCAACTACACAAAACTGCACACAACATTAGAGAAGAAAAAGCTGATTTGCCACAACTGATCAGAGTCTGGGTACACTGCATAAAATATGCTGTTTGTGACAGAGGGAGCCATCCAGCCAATTTGATAGCTCTGCTCCCAGGGGATTAAAATACCTGCTTCATCTCAGCAGAGAGTCTGTGTCTGGAAAGAACCTGAATTAAAATCTACCTTTTGCTTCAGTGCCTTCAAAACACTGTTGCCTCTCATGGGCAAAGCCAGACGTAATCCTGGATTCAGTTCCCTCCCAGTATTGTTCAGTTTGTTATCTTGCTTTGTTTGTTTGTTCCACTTCCTTGTTATGTACCCCTGACATGAGGATAATTAAAATCTCTGGAGGAGGGGAGCACCCTCTCTGTTGTAATGAGTGGAGCTCTGCCTGCACCCTGAAGCTCCCAGGCAGTCACCAGTGTCCCCTAACCACTGCACCTGAATTCATCCCCATCTTTAGATAGAAATGTACTCATACTGAGATCTTTCTTTTAAACAGATAACATTAGGTAAGGTAAGTAAATCACCTCTTAGTTGACTGGATCAAGGTAACCCAGGTAGTCTCTGACACAATAAGACACACTTACACCAGTGATCGATGTCCCCCAACCTCAATTTCATGCCCCTAATGTGAAGCAAAAATACTACCAAATACAAATATATCACCTTTGGCTCAACTGTCTTTTGAACCACAAATTGTGGGAGATGGGATAAATGCATTAGGGAAAAATCACTGCTTGCTTGCCCTGATTTTATGATTTGTTTTATGCATATACTCTTGCACATAGTCAAAGAGAACACCAGGTAAGGCAGATGTCCTGCACCAGCCTTGTTATTCTTGTATTCCTCCCTATCTCAGACCTTGGATTAGTCACTTAGGGATAGCTTTTTAGTGGCAATATTGTTCCCAACTTCCTTTATCAAGGTCACATTGGAAGTCTGTAAAGGTCTGAGAATTAATTCCAAATTTCTCAAGTGAAATTTCTACACATTGGACTGTCCATTCCCTGATTCATGACTGCAACAACTACTTTCAGCTGCAGACTATCAAACTTCTTCAGGAGCTGTCTCTGATCAGTTGATCATGTTTTTGAAAAAAAAAAAAGAAAGGGGAACATGTCAAATAAATTCAAACAATAAATAAGCCAGCTGAAATCGAGGTCTGCTCATGGATATTCAGTAAGCTGCAAAAGAATCAAAATCTGCTGGATAAATTATTCATTGCAAATTATTTGTTCATCTTGACAGTCACAAAGTTATACAATCCATTAAAAAATAAAATAAAATAAAAGTGCAGTCACAGTATTTGACTCCAACCCTGTGCTACAGACTAAAACACACTAGGTTGGTATTTTGGAAGAATGGCATACCTGTGCCCCCACTGATGGGATCTGGGAATGTCTAGCACCTCTCTGGGAGATGTAGTATGGTACAGGTAGCCA
>JAWWEU010000091.1:65336927-65355876 GCA_035583155.1 Acropternis orthonyx
CTTCCCTTTTACTCTAGTGATTTTGGAAGATGCTCTGCCAGAACAGAAGTGACCTTTGCAGAGCTGCAAAGAGTGACTGCCTAACAGTGCTCTTTACACACCTTACTGAAGACTATTCTCGATTTTATGTGGCAGGTATCCTCTGCTCTCTGCAGATCACCACTGAAATCACCTCAACTCATGCACAGAGAAGATGACATTGAGACAGTGCCATCTCCAGTATTCTGTTCAGCGTGGAGAGTGGCAAAACAAGACAACCTCCTGTACTCAGCCTAAGAACAGCTATGTTTTGAACCCTAGGGAAGAAGTCTCCAGGTTGAGCATTAAGATAGAGAGTCTGGCTGTGTGTTAGTACCAAGGAGACTTCAGGGCAAATTACTTGTTTGTGCAGACAATTTCTTCTTAGTAATGCCAAGGACTGCATCACTTCATTACTGTTAAATGTCTGCTAAAGAAAACAATGGTGACTGATGGAGAAGTGAGAAATGGTTATGGGCCACATTCTGGCCATATACTGGCCATTAGCACCAATCTAAAAAAAAGTCATGCAGTATCTGGGTGACTTTTACTCTCTTTCCTGCAATAATCAGAACCCAAATGCACCACAGACTAATCTAAGTCTACTTACAGGCAGCAGTGCCAGTAAATCTGAACCAGTCACAGGCACTTTGGGTTTGGACGAACAGCCAAACAATGCTTGCAGAAGACAGTTGCCCACTCTACCGAGACTAAAAGATGAAGACAGGAATGATGTTTGAGAGCATCTTCATCAGGAAACACCTGACAGGTGACATAGTCCTGGCTGGAGGAGGTGGCAGGGTGAACTTCACAGTCCAATCTGGATAACTATGGTGGTAGGTCAAGGTGTTAACCACAAATTAAATTGTTGCAGTCACCACAAGGGCAAACTTCCTTCCACTTGCTGTCAAAGTGCAGAGTGGCTTGTGAGCAGTGTACTGCTTTCAGGAGAAAAATCAGTTTTCTGGCTGCATAAGAGGAAAAAAAAAAAATCTGAAACAAACCAACGAAAAAAACCACAAACAAACAACCCAGGGAGGCAGTAGGGAAAGAAAGGGGTGAAGGGGTCCAAGTGACATGGTAAAATGTATGTCTGTCTCTCTAGATGCAAAAACACACAACCCTATTTTCTGAACGAAAATCCTGATGTTGGAAGACATGCAGGCTCAGAGGAAAATAACTGTAATTTGTGTGAAGAAGGCATTTGCAGCAATTCATTATAATTCCTTGCTTGCTGTCACCCGTCTCTAAAGTCACTGGCAATGCAGTACTTGTGTGAAGTTATTAAGGCCAAACTCTCTTTAGATTCATAGCAAGTGCCGAATGACAAGGCGAGAGCCCAGGCAGTGATAAAGTGAAGTGACATGCCATACCCCCTTCCTATCCCCCACCCCATCACCACTATGCCAAGGATGAAAACACTGCAGATTTTGCAAATGAGAGCCACCTCTCCTCTCCCTGCCCTGTGCCGAGTTCTGCCTGACATACACACATCTCCTTGAAGCATGCACCCAGAGGAGGGAGCAGGGAGTGGAGAAAGGCAAAGGAAAATGTGCTTTTCCTCACTTTCCTTCCACAAAGATCACACAGGTTTCTCTCAGAGGTTCCCAGACAGATGGCATATATGCGAGATACAGAGATAGGCAGGTTGCACAGAGGAAAGATCCAGGTGGGAACTTTTCAGCTACATGAGATAAAGACACCTCTTAAAAAAAATTATTTATCTATCCATATAAATTGATTGTCAACTTATCTATCTCTAGGTTTATCCCTCTATCTGTGTTTCACTGTTCATTTTAGTAACACCAAGACTACACAGGGGAGAGACAAATTTCTTACAGTAGTACGGACTCCCAGCAAATAAAATGTATAAGTAAAAGGTGATCACTCTAGAGATCAGGGCTCCTTTCAAACTGCTTTTCTCTGTCCCCTCCTGTTTTTTCTTACATCCTTGGCCTCTATGTATTTTTCCTTCCTCTGCCTGTCCCTTCTTTTCCTAAGCTGGGCAGAAAAATCAGCTTAAAGGATAATACTGCTCAGCTTTCAGTAGGATAACATAGCCAGCCCACTGGGAAGAGAAAACCTCAAACCCAACCAGAATGATGAAAACAAGCAGGTTATTAAAGGTCCTCCTAAAGCGACAGCTAAACCCATGTTTGCAGATACTCACAGGCTGTTGCTCAGCAGTGAGGGTCTCTGGTTCAAATCCAAATGCTTGCCAACAGCAGGGTTGTAGTGGGAAAATATCCTCTCCTCTTTCCTAGCCCCATACTCTGGAAAAGCCATATGCTATTTTAGCAGTGTAGGGATGCTCATAGGCTCTGAGCACAATCTGTCAGAAGCCAAAGAGGAATCACCTTGCCAAAAAGATTTCTACAAGTTAAATTAACCAGCAGTCAGCTTCTGCCCATGTTAAGTTTTAAAACTGCAACAAAACCTATATTGCCAAAACCTCAAACAGATGAGCAAGACTATTAAGAGGCATCTGATGGGACCAGGTATATACCTACAGTTCACTGTGTTCTCATGCACTGGCTCATGTCCATCCCTGAAGTTATCCTCCACACTGTGGTACTGCTGACTCATCTCACCTCCCTTGAGGCTGGGGAGAACATGCAGATCTTTTCAAGTATGTCTGGGAATTCAATCACTCAAAATCTCAGGAAAGCAGTCTTGCAAAAAGTCTTCCATAATCAGTGCCTTCAGCCAGGGAAAGGCCTATCAGCAGCCACCCCTCACTGCTCTCCCAGGAGGAAACACAAATGCTGTTGACTTTTCTGATCTTAGCAGGAGAATAGAGGTTTTGCTTCTCAAACACCTGAGGCTTTCAAATGAAGTCAACCTTCTTGACTGGACCAGATAAGCATGTGGAGCGTGGATACTACACAACAAGAAAGGAGAGGAGCCTTGACTCCCCCAGGGATCAGTGAACTCTTATTCCACTGAATTCAACAGGAGTTGGGTCTTCAAATGTACTGGGGAACCTAGGAGCAACTTAACTCTGAGCAAAGATTTAAGGCTAGGGCACAACACAAATGCACCCACTTGTTTAAATTAAAATTGCCCATAACCCTTTTATTTCCTTGCATCTGATTCTTCACTGGCAGATGACAAGAAATTGCTGGTCGTTTGCAGTTTTTCTTGCAGTGAAAAGCCACAATCAATCACACTTTCTTCTGACCCTGCAGTTACAGGGAAACAGAATGAGTCTGAGCTATATTTTCAGACTCCACAGGTTGCTCTGACTCTGTATTTGGTGTCGCGTCCTCCCTCTCTGCTTCCATGTTATAAAAGATCAGGACTCTCTTTTATAAAATAGTTCTGGCATTTCCATTATCACACATGCCTGAGAACAGGGATGCAATTGCACTGAATAGTGTGAAAAAAAGAAAGGAGAAGGAAAAAAAAAAGAAAAATCAAAGCACAGCCGAGTTGATTATTTAAAGAGCTGGGTGAAATTTGCCATCCTTTTAAAGCATCCTGGGCTCTGGAATATCACTGTGTCACTTAATGTTTGCAGTTAAGTATTTACAGATCTGTTTCCATGACAACCGATTCTTCAAAGTTACTTTTACAATTCTGTTTTCTAAAATGTGTTTCTTTGGTTGATTGCACAGGGATATTTGGAAAGCAGCCAGGTCTAAATCATGATTTTTTTCCCATTAAGGAGAGGTCCTTTCTAATCATGTTTAGTTAGTTCTTTGATGGCTTTATCTTGATTCGAAAATGTATTTTGTTTTTTTGTTAGCAGGTGGGAGAGGGAAAGGGGGAAAACATGAACAAACATCATGGGACTTTAGCAAAAAAAAAAAAAAAGTTGGAAATTAGGAATGTGAAATAACCTTGTCTGAGTTGATTTTATTTATCCTTTCATTGTTTAGGAGAGTAGGCCTTTAACCACAACAAAATAAATAAATAAATATCCCACTGACAGCTTGAATGCATTTCGTGGCCACAGGAGAAGATGACTCACTTATTAATTAGTGAGGGAGATGGCAGCATGGGGTGGGATGATGAACAGTAGAAACAGTGCAGACACTGAGACAGGCAGATTCAGTACATGCAAGGGTTCGTTGCCCCCAGCTGTACAGAAATACCTGAATGGAGCAGGTGAAGGTTGGCCCCACCAGTACCAAGACACCTCACAAAGCAGTAGCAGGGAAACAGTCATGACCTTCCTTTGCAGCTGTGGACAAGGTAATTTGAAATGTGCCTTTGTGAACATGTGAAGTATGTATGTGTGTCCTGAGCCCACTGACATGTTCTCTTCCCATCATGGCAGTGCCATCTCCCCATCCCTACATATGGCCCCTAGTCCTTCCCAAGCACACTAAAGGGAGCACAAAAGCTTAATCTAGAAAGCAACATGCCAGGAACGATACAGGTATGTGGGATAGATGGGAAAGGGAGATACGTATTCCCTGTCATAAGATATTGTCCCTGCTTGAAGTTAGAGATAAATTTAAATGTGTCAGGATGGTTGATAAGGGAGTGTGTTTAGCTGTGGTTTAGGAAAGGTGTAAACTTTGGGCACATATTGGTGGAAAAATCAGCCCAGATATGCTTGCAAATCTTACCACAAGAAAAGAGTCCCTCAATGCTCAACAAGCCACTTCCCAGGAAACATCCTAGGTCAGGTTGGACAGGGATCTGAAAAACCTGATCTGGTTGAGGATGTCCCTGCTCATTGCAGGAGCATTGGACTAAATGACCTTTAAAGGTCCCTTTCAACCGAAACTATTCTGTGATTCTATGATTCTGTGTCCTTGTTGATGGAGAAAGGAAAAGCATTGAGTTAACTGGCTGGATTAACTGGTTGAAGTAGCTGAAGGTGAGTCTTTAATATTATTAATAGCCCACTCCTGTTCTACAGGAGGCAGGGAGATGTATCTCAAGGGAAAGGTTAGCACCAGAAGACAGAGTGTTACTGAGTAATCAGAGTATCACAGAACATCACAGAGCATTGATAACGTAGATTAAATATGGACAATATTACAGTAAGATGAGGAGGGATGGAGACTAAGATAGTCTGAACTGTATTTTCCTATGCTTTGTGTGAGGCAACATCAGATGGTCAAATCAAGGAATGAGGTGTCAGGACTCCCAGGCTCTCTTTCTAGCTCTGCCACTAATTAAGCACCTGACCACTCAGGCACTTTGTACCTCCACTAACCTAAACTTTCAGAATTGTTGTCAGATTCCCTTAATTACTGTCTACAATGAGCTCAGAAACCTAGACAGGAAAGATGTTAGACAGGTATCCTGGTTTTAATGTTAAAGTTCAAAATATTATAATTGGAGAACTGAAAAGGGGTGTGGAACTGAAACTGAAGTAAAAGAATTACAGGAAAACTTAAAAAGTGAAGGAAAGCAAAGGAAAAAAAAATCTTGAAGAATAAAGAAAAAGAAGACTCCTAGGCAGGCGATGGGCCAGGTGAATTTTGGCTGACTGAGATAATAAGCCACTCTTTTAAAACTTTTTCACTTTTTTCTCTTGCTGCAGAAATGCTCCATTAACTCTCAGGAAGATGATTGACCATTTGCCCTTTCTAGGCAAAGCTGAAATAGTAGAAACATCACAGCAAAACATATGATCCAGCTTTTGGCACACCCTGTGGCTCCAAACCTTTAATGCACAGCACAGTCTTGGAATCTGAAGGGAGATGACAAAGAGACACTGCCTTGTTGCAATGTTTATTAAATGGACAACAGCAACAAGGAGGGCCAAAAGAAGTTGGAGAGGGCAAATTTCCTCCTTGAGGGGGATGGAGTGACTTGATGTCTCCTGATTTATTTACCCTTCAATGTACTGAGTGAAAATAAATCTTCATAATGCATGACCCTGAGGACAAAAAAGCAACAAGAGGTGGGTATGACCACCTAAAAGCAAATTCAGGTAGGACGGTAAAAGAAGAGAAAAAGAAAGTAAAAATTAAACATAACAATGGAGTTTGGCATTGCCCTGCTATATTTTTAATTTTAGCTGGTTGGTGGTTGTTCATAGCCTCATAAAATGGAATCCAAATCACAAATATAACAGGTGACAATAACTACCCTTACCACCTTCTCTTTCTCTCCCTGGTCATTTGTTGGCTGATCCAGCTGAGTGAATGCTGCTGTATGAAAAGAGAATGAGCTGACCCACTCTGAGTAACTAGCTCTTGAACCTCCAAGCTCAAGATCACAGTTGGAGAATGAACAGAAAACCTATCTGTGCTCAAAGACATGGATTTTTTGCTTCTGGAAACTAGTCTTTCCCTTCTAAAAGCAGCAGAGGCGCTGAATCTGTCTTCACGACTAAATAAAACAGAGTTAGGGACCATTCTCTAGCCCCGCAGCTAACCGACACAGTCTGACCACACTAGCATCAAGTGGGTCTGTTAATTTGTGTGGGCTTTGCTCAGAGTAGCAGGAGAGAAAAACCTTGTAAGAGACCAGTGTTTGCCAAGCCTGGAAATGAGGGGATGTACTAATGCCATAAGATGTGGCATAAGGATATATCAGCACCCATGAGCATGCAGAGCCTGCTGGAAATGCAGTGGGTAGAATAGGGTGGAAGGAGACAAACCCGGCAGAAATTAATTCACACTACTTTTGGGAGTGATCTTTGGCATGACATATGCTTTCATGTAGGGACCAGTGGTCAGTCTGGACACAGGCCAAAACTGTCAAGGGATGTGCTAATGGTTCAGCAGTGTGGGAAACTGCAGGGCAGGGTGCATGCCAACATCCTGGAGTGTTCTGTTTTCACAGGTAAAGATGTAGGTATTGTTGCCCAGAAAGGCAGCTACCTGTTGGCCGTCAGTTGCTCTTTGCTTTGCACACTGTGGAGAAAATCAAAGCCAAAAGATACTGTGGTGTACATTTTCTGGAGCTCTCTTTAACATTGTATGCTATTATTTCATTAGGATACAAGTACATATTTTTTTCTCCTTGTTTATATGGCAAATATGTCAGAGAGGAGTCAAGACAAACTAGGCTTTCTCTCATAAGCTATGCTCTATAACACATTCATTATTTCTATGAAGACATCTTGGAAAGAAACTTTTCTAAGCCAGCAACTCTCTAAGACTTTCATATATGGCATAATAAGTCTTTGTCCAGTCCTTCTGGAATGAAACAAGTTGACTTCACTAATAGTCTATTGAGTTCTCACATCTCTATTATAAATAATTTTAGTTGCAGACATTTAATTAATGTTATAAATATACTATTTATGATGTGCTTTGGGAAATTACTAGTTCTCTCAGTATACATTATGCGCTTTGGTTTATTGTTTTACTTTGCCTTGCTGCAGTGGCCAGGTGCCTTGCAGATTCCCGAGCAATCACAGCCCCTGCTATGGGGGCTCTGCCTTCATATTCACTCTGTCACTGGGGAGATGGGAGCTTACCATCTTCCTGTGGTCTTTAGGCATCTAATATAAATGCAAATGGAGTGAATAGCATGCAATTGAGGTTCATCTAAGGATTAAGTGCCTAAGAGTTAGATGCCTACTCTGAGCTTGTCCTTAGCCTCCCTGTGCAGTGAGAGGAGAGCAACAACAACATGGATATTCACCTAGAAACAGTTGGGTAATTCACACTCATTGCCTACCCATTTTTCTCTGCTGGACCTGAAAGACAGTCAGAGCAGCTCAGACCTTTTCCCCTGACTTGTAAATGCTAAAAATAAAATATAGGAATCCCACTCCTATACAATGAATAGAGATACACAGGGGCCTCCAGATTTCACAGGGTTTGCTTCTAATGGCTGCTGCTAGACACTATGAACACTCCCCTCTGTGTTCAGCCTTTGATCCATCTCTGTGGCTCTTTCCATCTCAGAAATGTGGTATCAGGCTTAGATTTTCAAAAATAAATCAGAGGACTGGAAAACATTGTTGGAATGAAAGTGTCCACCTGTACCAGACCTCAGTGAAAAGCCAGGACTGACTTTTCATAATAATGCCATTCATGGAGTGGAAGGATTGACTCTAACAAAAAGGGTTTTCCAACAAAAAAGTTTGTTGACTACACTAAGTAAGTCCTCACTCTGATTTATGCAGCAATCTCTATCAGAGGATTTGAAACTTCTCACACGACTCACTCTAGAAGAGCTGAAAACTCATGTGATGTTTGGCATTGTCATGACTCAGAGGTTTCTTTTTTTGATTGAGTACGCTGAGGTACATTAGGTTATCAGGCAACAAGGAGCACACAATGAGCCAGTAAAGCATCTGACAAAATACAAAGTTACAGAGATGATCTTGTAGTTAAAGCAGAAATCTGAGAGTTTAAAAATACTGAAATATGTTTAGTGTTTTTATGTAGACACACATTGTAAATCAGAATATTTCATTTTATGTAATCTCCAATTCCTCTCAAAATACATGATAACGCTTCCTTTGTCTGGCCTAAATAAATTTGAATGAATATTTTATGGATTTTATTCTCTGGCCACACAGTACCTTGCACACTGGACTCTCAGTTCCAGTGTGGATCACCTGGTGCTACTGTTGTCATTAACTGGAACACCAAATTTGTAACCCCTTTCCAGGACTAAAAGTATGTGTTCAGTGTAAGGGTCCTTGGTACCAGTGGCAGTTTTATACATGTAAAGATTGTAGTGGTGCTCCTTGTAATTATGAAACCCGTTCTGATGTGTTGATGCAGTCTGTAAGGTTCAACATACGCAACACGCGCATGCAGGCATGTACTCTCTCACTCACACACACACAAGATAGAGTCTTCTGCTACTTTTTATCTGGCAACATATTAATCTTGCATTTCGCATTCTCTAAAAGCTTCACCATTATAACATAATTACTGCTGAAATTGACCTTTAAAATATATTCCAAATTTGAAATGTCTTTAAACCCTTCAGTGAGCACCATTTTTCAATTTCACATATTGTTTTCTTTTTTAGGAGAAGTGGGACAAAAGATGGGAAAGAGCATTAGCCAATGAATGTCAGCATGTGACATATGCACGTAGTGATAAAGCAAAATCTTGCAAAAATTTACCTGGGTATTTTTAATATCCAGTCTTCAAGCAGTTACAATTTCCCTTAAGCTAAATGAAAATGTAATAAGACTAACTAAAATGTTGCATTTGTGTCTCACCCTTCCCTAAAGTAATTCAATCAATCAGTTTAGCTTCACTAATATTCAAATGCATATCTGAAACTGGCAATATTAAAGTTCAAGTACTCCTCAGCCTCTAAATACATTTAAACTACCTTTATTAGAACATGCACTTTCCTAAATTAGTATTAGTACCTCAAATTGGTTGTGTTTCTAACTACTATTAAAGAAAAACATAACCTTGCCTTCAAATGAGATGCTGAACTGTGTGTGGAGGGAGATTTCAGTAACTCAGCACCTAAGACTAAAAATGTGCATACTGTAATGCACTGATGAAATTGTTTATGCTCACATTATTGTGAAAATAAGAAAGTATAAAAACACATGGTACAACTTCCATCCAGCAGCACTTGCATCCAGTTTTGTTCCTTTCGTCTCCCTATCCCAGGCAAGGGAGGGCAGAAGATAAGGAGGAAAGGGGAGAAAACTACCTCCCACAGGGCATCCAGGGGAAGAACTGATGAGGAAGGGCATTGTCCCTTAGGTCAGGGAAAAGCTAACATGGTTTTCAGTTGTGGACTGTCCTGAGGAAATCCTGTCTGGAAAAGATGGCTCATGGACCTCTTAATCTGTCTTCTCCCACACAGGTAAGCACATGGTCTTCACACAAGACGACTTATGTTGATATGTCTCTGCTCAACACTGGAAGTGTACACTCCAAGCATGCTTTGCAATCCCAAGCTAACACGGCCCACTTAGACTGGGGTGGGGAGGGAAGGATAAAAAGCCAGAGTCAACTGTACCTAAAGAGACCCACAGCCTGTGAAGAGCTCTGCAATTCAGCAGTTGCTTTGACCACACACTGGAGTCAAGTGTCTGAAGACAAGCATAGCTCTGGCTTTACACTCAACTTCTCAGACCCCTTGCATGGTCTCAGGTCTGTCTTATCGACAAAGCTGCCTGCAACCCTGAGTGAAGCCTGGTCCTGAACTGCACCTGCCAGAGGAGATGTGGTACAGACTGCATGCTCTGCAAACCTTCACAGGACCACAGAATCACAGAATGCTTTGGGTTGGAAAGGATCTTAAGACATATTTAGTTCCAACTCCCCTGCCATGGACAGGGACACCTTCCACTAGACCAGGTTGTTCCAAGGCTTGTCCAGCCTGGTCTTGAACACTTCCAGGGTTGAGCCATTCACAGCTTCACTGGGCAATCTGTGCCAGGGCCTCACTACCCTCATGTTTTGTGCAGACCCTTTCCTAGCCAATCAAGAGGGTGCTGACACCCTAAAGAATGTAACTTCAGGGGATCATCTCCAACCTTGGGAGGCATGTGGGCAATGACAGGCAGGCAGTGGCATTGCCAAAGCACGGACTGGGTAGCTCCACGACAGACACAAAAGAGGACAGCCTCACTGAAAAACACTGGGTTTGTGTCCATTTACCCCAGCTGAGGATCCAGTCCATTATTTCCAATTAGGTTTGATGGAGGAGTAATCCAATCTCAATGTCAGTGTTCTGCCCCCTGACAGCTGCTTACAGTGTGATGTGTGTGTTTTAACCTGCTGGCCCACCTTACCTTTCACTTTATGAAAAAGTGCCATGCAGACTCAAGCTTGGTAGAAATGAAGACAAATGAAAATAATTGGAAATCTCATTAGTGACCATCCAACAGCTTCGTTGAAAGGTAGAAGGTTTTTGCTTTCCCTCACACACACCTGGTTTAGATTGTGATGTTGTGTTGTCCGTGTCCTACACACACACCCACACCTTCTCCTTCATCCCTTCTACAGAGTGATGAGATAATGCGAATAAATTGCTCTGCCTGCTTTGCACTAAGGTTTACATATTATTCTGTTGATAATGTTTTTGGTATGCCTAATAGATGTAAAGAGGAAATATCTGTCTGTAGCACTTCTAAAGTTTGTGTATTATCTAACTAGCTCATACTGCTTTAGAAGCTTTAAGCCCTCCATAAGAAGTCCTTTTGCCCGTGAATCTTTTATGTTACACCTAGGTGTCCTCATTATAAGGGCTCTACTATTTGACAAGCAATGCTTGTCTCTACAGTCGGTGATGAACACAGCATGACAGGCAATGTGTGCCTCTGTCCAAAGCACTGAATCACAATAAAATGGTAAATTACTGTCTGTCATAGCTAGAAACTGCAGTGAGTAATATTCAATTCCCTATTCTACATAAGATGAGGTGGTGGCGGGGGAAGGGTGCACTCATTTGGTGCGGGTGGGAAAAGCTAGTGTTATACTCCTTTTCATTGAATCTTTACAATTTAAAATGTACCTAGACTCTGAGAGAGAAAGAAAAAGAGGGGTTGTAGCAGGAGGAAAAAATGATGAATTGCTGGCAAATGGAGTTATCGCTAGAATATTTTTGGACAGCTCAGAATTTGTTATTGTTTGGGGATCATCAGAACAGAGATATTTGCAAACGGGATTCACTCTTCTCACTCTCTGGCAGAAATACGGAGTTCAATTTCGATTAAAATGCAATAATAATTGTGACTTGGACTGTGTGTCACTGCTTCTCAGAAAAGCCCCCATTAGAGAAGCATCTATTTTAAAACAAGCCATTCATCATCATAGTATAATTTCCAGCAAATATATTGTTTGTTCAACTGTAATGCTAGAGATAATGTTTAAAATTCTCCCCTCATATCTCATTATGAAATAATTGATAGCAACATGGCCATTTCTTTTCATTTGTGAGACTTTTTTTGTTGTTGTTTTTCTCCTCCTCTTCCTTTAAGGCAAACTCTTGAAACAATCAATATCAGCAGTTTCAAAAGTGTGATACAATAAATAAATCTCTCAGACAATGACAGAGAACATCCTTATTATAATAAATTTACCATAAATAAAACTGTGTGTGATATTCCTAAGAGCCATTTTACATGAATGCCTTCAAATTTTGTGCAAGGAGAAAGGAAAAGGAGGGGAGGCAGGAAGGGGGAGAGAAGAGGACAAAGATGTGTATTCAACAAATTGCTTCGTTCTCAAAATATATTACATTTGGCTTGCTGTATGGTGCATACAAAGAAAACTCCTTCCCCTTTGCAGAAACATACTGCAGTGTTTGGAGTTGTTCAATTAATATTGGCCTTGGTTACCATATATGCATCTTTTTTAATAAGGCACATTGCTACAGCAATTACTACATGACTAATTGCTGCATTGTTACAGAGTTTGTCACTTGTCTGTTGTCTCACAAAACACTTTTGAAGTCTTTCTCTTGAAATATTCTAACAGACCAAAATCACTAAGGACCGGCTGCTTTGGCCATGGAGGTCTAGTTTTGAAGTGACCCAGCAAGAACATACAAACCAGGTTTGAATAGAAACACAAGTCCAAAATACAGTTTAAACACCACTTGATAAGCTCAAAATTTCCTGTTTTGCAGACTTTTCCTCTCATTTCCTTTGCCACAATTTGGAATTTCATGTGAGGTTGAATTTTCACAGAAAAGTTCTCCTCTCTCTTTCCTTCCCATCCCCTCTGGCTCTCAGTAAAACTGGGGTTCCACCAAGAATTTGGCACCCAGCTGTCTCAAGCCTAAAACATTTGCTTTAAGTATATGTGTAAGTGATTTGCTGAAGAGAAATCAAACATATTGTTAACCTTACAGAGATGTCTTCCTTGACTTTGAAAAATGTGCCTCAGGTGTCTACACAAACGACCAGAATAAGGAAGGGTAGATCATTTTGCAAGACTTGTGATTTGATGTTGGTACTGGGATATTGCAGCACATAGGGGGTAATACAGGCAGAACCAAAGAAAATGGGCCCCTATGAAATTCTGGATTGCTTATACCGAAACACTTCTTTGCTGAAAATCTTATGCTTTCCTGCTTACTTGTGCTGGTGTTATCTGAACTTCAGAACTATATTTTCTTAGAGGAAAAGAAGAAATAATACCTGGTAGGTGGTATATGTTTTGTTATTAATAGTAATACTTGGCACTCAGATGTCACTTTTCATTTCCAAAGCACTTTACATAATTAACTAATTCATCTTCACCATCCCTGCATGAGATGGAGCTTTTCACTGAGGCAGCACTGGGAACTCACGCATTCATGACTGACACTGTTCACAGAGGGGACTGATTTTGTGTGAAAGGCAGCTGACCTGTCCTAAGGACAGGCCGGTCTTATGACCTTGTGCATGGATATGTGCAGGTTGGAGAACATCTAGGAACCTGATGGTGCACAAGTCCATGGAACGTCATGAAATGCATCTGTGGGTCCAGAGGGAACTGGTGGATAAAATTACTAAGCCACTGTCCATCTTGTTTGAGAAACTGTGGCAATCTAGTGAAATTCCCATTGACTTGAAAAGGGTAAATATAACCCCATTTAAAAAAGGAAAAAAAGGGAAGATCTAGTGAACTACAGGCCAGTCAGGTTGATCTCTGCCCTGAAAGATCATGGAGCAGATTGTTCTGGAAAATATGCTGAGGCATATGGAAAATAGTGAAGTGTTTGGTGACAGCTAAAATGTCTTCACTAAGAGCAAATTGTGCCTGATGTATTCAGTGGGCTTCTATAGGAGGGTTACAGCCATGCTGGATAAGGGAAGAGTGACTGACATCATCTACCTGGACTTGTGTAAAACATTTCACAATGTCCCACACAAACTCTTTGTCTAAACTGGAGAGACATGGATTTGACAGATGGACCACTCAGTGAATTGGCTGGATTGTTGCACTCATAGATTTGGCTCAGTGATCAAGTGGAGAGCAGTGATGAGTGGTGCTCCTCAGGGACTGGTATTGGGACCAATGCTGTTTTACTAAAGGAGTATTTACTATGAAAATTGTGGCATGTGGTATCCCGAGAGACACCCCAAAACTCTTCCTAGGCATGTGGAGAGGGATGCTGTGCAGAGTCAGTTGTAGTGATTCCCCTTTTTAGGGTTGTTACTGTGTCCTGGTGACTGCCTGGTCCTCTGAGTACTTGCAGCGTGCTGAGGATTGGTTGCCACTCTTATCAATTTCTCCACACCTATAGTGTGGAGAAAACCACTCTCTTTTGTCAGTGGGAGTTGATGGAAATAGAGTGCTACTTGATTCAGGACTGTTGTCAGCACCTGCATGTGAGGAAGACTCCAGTGAACTCTGCCTTTCTTTGTGTTCAGGTTGACATCAGCCTTTCTATGCAAAGACCAGTGACCAAGGCCAACCTGTTGACTTGGCTGTAGGCTCCATGTTTTTACTGATGTGATTATATTATTTTTTTCTGTATTCTTCCTTTTCTTACTTGATGACAGAATTTTGCATTAGGCCCCAATCCAAAACACCTTGGAGTCTGCTTTTCTGCCCTTTTTAAAATGGCATATCTATGGGCCAAATACCTCCACCCTCTCCAGGTGGAGAACTGTTTTAATCCTGACAAAATCCCAGACATGCAATGATAAGTTCAATGATGCAGGTTCTGACCACGCACTATCATAACAGACATCTCCCAGTGCTACACTCTGGGGAATAAACAGAGCAAAGCAGCAAAAGATGGTTTTAGAGGACAGCAGAAGGCAGAAAGCCCATGTAGGCACTGCTGGATTCTCCTTCTTCCCCATTGGCATAGAAAACTCAAAGACAAATTACTTTTGTCGCAGGCTCCCCAGAGTGACACCTAAAATTAGGTTTGCACAGCCTTCCCATGGGTTTAGGCATGTGCTGTGCTGATTGTGGGAAGGAATGAGCTCTTTCCTGGTGCATGGCCATCCGCACGTGCATGGAAGGACCTCTCTGCCAGGAGGTGATTTGTCAGAACTCGCAATGAAAGACAAACCCTACAATTACAAGGAGTGGCTGTACTTAAAAGAGAGATGTAGAACACCCCAGCATGCACTTGGATTTATCATATTGAAAGAACATGGTTCTCTTTCTACGCAGTTGCAGTTTTTGATAAACGGCCTACATTAGGGTACCTCAAAGGTGCTCTGCATCATTAATTACCAGGGTATATGCTGAAGAGGAAGTTAATAAAACTTGTCTCATGCATGGAACTCAGAACTCTTACTACCTGGTGATTCCTGATGGAAGAAGATGTTTCTGAAGCCACATGTGCAACCTTGTACAGGTAATAATAACAAAACACTCAAGGGACTCTTTTATGTTTGAGGATGTAATTTTTCTTTTTGATTTATAGAATACTAATGGATTTTCCCCTTTTTTCCCCCTCTTTTTTATTTTTTTTTTTTTTTTTGAGCCAAGAGCCATGGTAAAAATCAACGGATGATGCTCAAATATACAGAGAGAAAAACAGAAAAGAAAACAGAACAGAATAAAATGGGACAAATAAGAGTCCCTCTGGGAGGAATGCCAGCCGCTAGTTTTGCTATTATTATACTGGAGAATCTTATAAAACTCTAGCCATTAATAACGGGCTCTGCCAGATATTGATAATTTATTCAAATTGTAGGTCTGGATTTGAGGGAACAGATGTTCCTCATGCAGACACTTTCAGAAAATGAATTCCAAAGAAATAAAATAAAATTCGATGCTATCAGTAGAGAGGAAAGGCAGTATTTTAGTGTGCAGTAAACATCTGGACTGCCTTCTATTTTTATTGCCTCTCCTGCCCCTGGTTCTCTCCTACTCATCCACTCTTACTGCTGGATGATTCTGTTACTCTTCTTCTTTGATGTCAAATAAATAAATAAATACTCTGCTTAGCCTCCTGCCTGTGCTAGAATAGATCATGACAGATTTCACCAGGAGTAATGGGACCTGACCAACTTCAAATCACTTTGAGCAGGAGCAAAACTTCTAAAAAAGCCACCTATTAAGGAGGGTAGAAATCAATTTTGATCAAGAACAAATTTTTTTTCTGGTCATTTCAGTGTTTTGAGGATGCTCTACCCAATATGGGGTTTAGTTTTGCCCTCCAGCAAATTCACAGATGTTCTTGCTTTCTGTCTCTCTCTCTTTCCCTCTGCCTTGCTAGGCTGGAGGAAGACTGGATATTCATAACCCCAAAATCTCTCTGTCACAGATGGTCCAAATTGAAGCAAGCTGTTCTATCACCTTCTCCAGTTGTTGGCCGCTTCATTTGAAACCACCCTAGACATGGTGCAACAGAATGTGCTGTGTGTCCAAAAACTGTTAAACATATTTCCTTGGGCACAGTGACAACTGTTGATGAACACTAAACTGCAATGCTTGCTACCAGTGGTCCTGTTCTCTCCAAAAAAGAAGCTAATCTCTAGGACCAAATCCAGAGGTTGCAGTGAGATCATGTTGGCCAGATCTTATCCCTGGGAGATCATTTTGCTTTCTGAAGATCTGTGTGGTTTTGAACTGCTTGGAAACATAAGTAGGTCCAAGACTGTCAAGGGAACTAGGATGGTGGTCTAATTTTCAGCACTTTGCAAATGACTGTACAGCATTACATTCACAACCAGTCCCATTTCACAATTTCCATCATTTTCCAGCTAATCTCATGCAATAATTTGTCTTCCAACCAGTCACACGTTGCCATCTGTCTCTACTCCTGACTGATCCCAAGTTGCCATCTGCCCCTGGCTGGCCTTTTTTTAGCTATACCCCATTTGGAGAGGTGCATGATGATGCTGAGGGACGTCAGTCCTTCAGACTGTCTAGTCTAGCCCTCTGACTGACACTCGGCTTTCGCAGCCTGCAGAGACCCAGGCACACCCCTCCCCATCACACATGCAGCCTTCCTCTTTGCAGTAACGGCTACAAAGGACTGTTTGCAAACCAAAGGAACCAAAGAGGGATTAGTCCAGGGACCAACACAACACGATGTGGGAAGCACCAAGGAAGGGAAAGAATAGTCACAAGAAATTTATTTGCAGAGGGTGTGCAGGTGCAATTGTGTGTCACTGCACATGCTGAATAATCCTAAAACAAGTTATGAATCCCTCTGTTTGTTCCCCACTTCCTGTACCCATTGTCTGCAGTGACAGACATCCAGGGAAGGTTCTTGCATGATAGGAGCCTAAAAGTGATCATGTCTAACTTTCCTCCAAAGATCGACTTACGACTTTTGAGACATTTTCATAAAGAACTCTCACTGCTTCTGAAGCTGTCATTCTTGGAAGTATTTTCCCTTTGTGAGAAAAAGAGAGCATAGCTGTTGCAGCATTCCTCTGGGCTAAATTGTCTCCTTTTTGTCTTCCCTCTGCTCAGGTGACAGCAAAAACCTCCAAGTTTCATTCTGATGGTGACAACACTTCACAGTTGCATAGTAGAAGGGGAATGGAGTTGTTAGTTCACCTTCCATCCTTTGCAATGCTGCCTTGGCCTCTAATGCTGTACTGCCTATGCATGATGTGTGGAAAAGAGTTGAAGGATCAGGGCCTAAAATGCGTCTCCTAATTTTTCCAGTGCCCAGTTACCAGCTGCCACTAACTTTGCAAGCTTTATTGACTACTGCTATGTCTGGTGCTAAGTATCTTCAGACTTCATTCCAAGTAATGGGAAAAAAAACCGAGGGGCAATCAGCTAGTTCCATGATGAATGAAGCCCATGTCACTCAGAGAAAATGAATATTTCTTTGCAATAATGACCAGATGGTAGCAAGACTCAGATCCAAATTAAAACATGCATGATAAATGCCAAGAAAACACAGAAAGACAAAAACCCAACCTGGAATGAAATCTCTCTATAAATCTTTCCCCCCTACAACACAGGCACTTCTAATGGGAATTAAATTATTAAGAGATGTTGCAAGGAGAATACAAATGTGAGACTATTCCTCCTTCTTGGAACTTTTTGAAAGAGTATTTCAGCACAGCCAGCTGGCTTTTCTTCTCCATATGAGACAGCACTGGGCTGAATAGGATCTTTTCATATAGAAGCACAGGCAAAATACTAATCCAGAAAATAAATTATACATTGGAGTTGGCATAGAAATAGCATATATTTTGCCTTCTGTAGAGTTGACCTATGGAACTCCTTGCTGCAAGAAATTATTGCAGCTGAAGGTCTTCAAGGACTTAGAAAGGGGGTAGTATTTGGAACTAGATAATCTTTAAGGTCCCTTCCAACCCAAGCCATTTTATGAGTCTATGACTCTATGATTTGCAGACAGTAATAGCATTCAAAATTATACTAAACAGAGAAAACGTGGGGAGTGGTTTTACAATATCTCAGTTCCAGGTGGATACTAAAAATAAATTACCAGTGTTGGAAAGAAATGCTGTTATGAAAAATGTAGAGTCTGCATTTTTTTCTGGTACTTTTTCTTGAGGTATATGATATTTGAAAGTGCTGTGATCATGACAAAGGACAACAAGTACTGCTGGACCTGATCTAATACGGCATTTGCAGGGATATTTGAAGGAAGTCTGTGTTTTGGTATCTTTTTGGATGTCTTCTTGATGAGCCAAACCTAGTCTTTCCTTCTCCAAACAGGTAATACCCGAAAAACCCTTATTTTTAGCTGCCTATTTCTGAACCTTCATGATCCCTTCTATGTCCCCTTCCTTCTACTTGCAAATCTCATGGTAATACAAAATAGATGGTCTCTCAGTGGACTGGCTGGCCTCTCCCTCTCCGCATTGACACCTTTTCCCAGCACTAAGTTAATGAGAAATATTAAATTACAGAGGCACATGCACACTTTGGAAAGAAACATGGTGTTTGATCCCGCCAAACTGCCAAGCTCTACTTAAAAACGATAACAAATGTTCTTCCCCTGCAAGATGTGATTAGCTTTTATACCTGTGCAGATTGTACAAACACACAGGAGGGAGCTTTTAAATATCATTGATTTGCCTATTTGAAATTATTAATTTCCAATTCGGCTGGAACAACCTTTGCTAAATTACACTGTGCCAGTGGGAGTTAGAGGACCCACAAGTCTAAACTTAACTTAAGAATGAGAG
>JAWWEU010000091.1:65366183-65376450 GCA_035583155.1 Acropternis orthonyx
CCAAGAGTAAATGAAATTCAATGGGACTTCTTATTAATTTAATCTTGGAAATGTTTCTTTTCCCCTCTCTTGCAACAATTTTACAAGACAGACCTATATATATATCTTGTACTTTGCACAGTTCAGAAAAATGAGGCATGGGCAGGTAAAAGAAGAACATGACCTTCTCTGGAGGGCTTGGATTCAGACTGGTGTCTTAAGCTCAGCCTTTGCACAGGAAGGTGCCAGGTGAACCAACTGAAGCCTCAAGAGTAAATAGCAAACAGGGCTTCCTGAGGGATGAGATAGATGTGTTGTGGTAACCAGGTGTAGGGAGAGCCATAAAAGCTGTATACATACACCTGTACTTCACTATGTGCAGCACTGGCTATAAAAACAGATCTTCCAAACCACCCAACTCCCCTCAGCAAATCCTGTTTGAAAACTGCAGTCCATTCCTGTCTGTGTGAATGATTAATGTTGTAGACTTGCACATACAGACAAGGGCTCATCAATTTCTTTAAATGGTGATGGTTCTCCAATGCCTCACCTAATTTCAATGAATTTGCAAACCCCATTTCATTTTACTTGAGCCTGTTCCCCAAGGGCTTACCTTGTGCACTTTCTCTGAAAATGTGTATTGCTTTAGATCTCTGCTTTGTAACTGGTTAACCACCTACTTAGCAGTGCTTGTCATTTGGGATTTTTTTTTTTTTTAGTATTTTAAAAACTTATCAAAACATGAGTCCTGAATAAAAGCCCTTCTACCAACTACCAGTCATGGAGTGATTATTGGATAGGGCTGCTTGTAGAGGATAGCAAAACTGAGCTCAGTATTCCTATTTGGAGTGGACAGCTTTGTACTTAGTAATAAAAAAAACCTCACTGAGTGTTTAAACTGTGTTTTCCTACAGCTCAGCCTGCAGCCTGATCAGAGTTTGACTCTCCTCTAGAGTGAAAAAGTTGATTCAAATCCAAACTGACTTTCTTTGGTTAGTAATAACAATAGCAATGAAAAAAAATAAAAGGGGGGTAAATGGGCATCTTCTTAACAAAAGGAAGCGTTTAAATTCATGCAGGAACTATTACATTCTTTTAAGTCCACACCTTCTGAAAGCAGGGTCTAAACAAAAAACTGAAAACGTTAAAGCAGAGCACACATTTAATCATCTTATCAAACTGATTAAATAAACAAAGTAAGTGGTGATTTGTTTGACTGAGGGAAGAATGTGACAAAAAACCTTAAAATGCCTTCAAGGATTGGATGTGGTGCCAAATGAAAAATCAGGTAGAGAAGGAGGTACAGCTCTAACATAGTCTTTTCTTTGGAATGCCTTTTTCACAGCTCAGGTGTAGCCCATTATTGCAAATAGACCCCAAATTTGCAAATGAAACAAGGTTTAACTCACAGTGGAAATGAACTGTCTGCCTCCTCTCATTATGTGAGGTGCTGGAATATGTCCAGAGAAGGGTAATGGAGCTGGGGAAGGGTCTGGAGCACAAGTCTGATGAGAAGCAGCTGAGAGAGCTGGGGCAGGGGGCTCAGCCTGGAGAAAAGGAGGCTCAGGAGGGATCTTCTTGCTCTCTACAACTGCCTGAAAAGAGGTTGTAGGCAGAGGGAGGAGACTCTGCTCCCAGAGAACCAGTGACAGAAAGAGAGGAAATGGCCTGAAGCTGCACCAGGAGAGGTACAGGCTGGACACCAGGAAGAATTTTTTCACAGAAAGGGTTGAGCACCCTTTCCCAGGGAAGCCCAGGAAGTTGTGGTGTCACCATCCCTGGAGATATTTAAAAGATGTGAAGATGTGGTGCTTAGGGATTTGGTTTAGTGGTGGAATTGTCACTGCTGGGTTAACAGTTGTACTCAATGATTTTAAGGATTTTTCCAACCTAAGCAATTCTATGAATCTATCCTAGCACAACACCATTTTAAGAGAGAATGATCCTGTCAAGAAACACTGGATATAAACTCATCAAAAAATTGTTCAGATCTGAGTTCTTATTTCAATGTTTTTGTTATTTTTGGCCCAAGTCTAACCATCTCCAAACACTGGTACAACCTGGAATAAGATCCAGCAAAAACCTTTACTCTTCATGTTATTAAATCTCCATCTGCTGTCAGATATCACTCTTTAATTCTGTTTTTACCCCTTGCACTTGAGAGTTACAGTTTGAGTAACAAAAGCTGTACAAAACACAGATGAATCATACAGGCAGGTTAGGGTGAACAGCTCTTGTATTAGTCACAAAAGCCTGAAAAACGAGATGAATTATGTGCATGCCAGTCTTTGGGAGAAGATTCATTAGACTGCTGGGCCTTGAGCTTGGTTAAAATCACACCCCTCTAAATCACCTTGGAGAGGTTTTCTCTTGCTGGAGATAACTCACTAGAGGTGACTGAGAGCACTCAGGTCTAGGCAGGCTCTGACACGGTCAGCAGTATGACCTTGGAAAAGTAGTTTTCACCTCTGTGCCTCTGTTTCCCATCTCACCTTCTCTGTGTGGCCTGGAAAAATATGAAGATCAAGAACTACTGCATCTTATTAGGTGTACATATGTTGCTTGGGCTCCTCAAACCACTTGCAGAGGGCACCTGGAGTTGTTACCAGAGGGCAAATGGCGATGCTGAGCCCACACATGCACAAACTGACAGAGAAACCAGAGTACCAAGGCATGATTCCCATTCCAAAATCTTTCAGAATGACAATGTAGTGAGGGAATTGTATTGGTCTTGTGAACTCCAGGGTTTACGTAATTGTGCCAACATGACTTTCTAGAAGCAGCAAGTACACAAGCCAAAGCTGCATGTAACCAGCACACAAGATGCAAGGAGCTTATCAAGTGTTAAGTATAAACAAATACAAAAAATGAAATTAAAAAGAGAAAAGATCTGAGATCAATACTCTCTCAAATACCTGTCTTATCAAACCTGGCAAGTTGATTGCAGTCCAACCAAAATGACCTGCTGTGAATGATTCCCAATCCTTTTCTCCTTCATTTTTATTTTTTTCATTCCTGAACTTGGATAATCTTTTATTGATATGATACATGCTTGTAAGAACAATGCTATAGAGTCAGTGGGCTTGCATCATTTCACAGGCAATGTCATGTTCAGGACTTTTGCAACCCACCTACCAAAGTACAGAGTGACACAAGCAGGATTTTCAAAGGACTCTAACCCTGAACCAGGTAGATTTAAGCAGGAATTGGAAAGCCCAGGAAGGCAATTAAATTCATTGTGCAAAGGCTGTTTGGAAGAGGGTAGGAAGGGTGCTTTTGTGCTCAGTACTGTTAATTTACATCAGGGGATGATCTGGTTCTTCATTTATTACTTCCATTCTAACAAAGGTGAAGATGAGTCTCAGAGAAAGTAAATTCAGACGGAGAAAAAACCTGAAAGCCTCATGCCACCTTGTTGTCACAGATAGAAATTAGTATAATTAACCAGTGAGGGTAATTAACCGGTGAGACTAGGGATGTGGCAACCTCTCCCTTGCTTTGAGATTTTTCAAGGCAATTAGATACTTCTGGCTGAGCCAGATGCTGTGGGACAGGTGCAAGAGTCACTGACTGAAGTTCGGCACTGTGCATGAGGCCAGGCAGAAGTGTCAAAGGCTACTCCTGCTTTCAAACTTCCACGGAGGAAGTGAAAAAATTGGAAGTATTGTTACTACTTGCATCAGCCCTTTGCTTTATACTCCCAGTACAAGAGACTAGAGCTTATCCATACAATTGCAACTCCATCTCTTTTCTGACTCAGGAGTTGCAGCTTCTGTATAGATCCGGATTTCCTGAGTTTCTGTCCCAAGTTTCTTCCTTGAAATTGAAAACAAAACAAATAACTCCTCTCTGCCTCACATTTGACTCTCCATCTCAAAGGAATTCTGGAAGGAATGTCAAAGAAACCTATTCAAATGACATTATTTGAACACAGTAACCAATTTGATTAAAACTAAATGATTGCATGAATACTTTGCAGGTATCCAACAACTCATGGGCCATTACACCCTCCAATTGTATGAATTTGACATGCTGGAAGTCATGAGGCAACATCATTGAAAAGCCACTGAGGTGAACAAGGCAGAACCTGAGGTCTAAAACACTTCAGATCTAGAGTATACTTTGATTTGATTCAAAATCATGCATATTGGCATGTTCAGTGAAAGCCTTGTTCATACCTTGGTCACACGGATGAAGGGATACTTAGGCCGAGACAACTTTTATGTCCTTAAAGCAGCAATTCACAGTCATTAGTGCTGTTAATGTCTTCCACATCTGCTGTTTGTGAGGGGTCAGAACAAATCTTTTCACTGGCTCTTGCACTGTCCCTTCTTGGGACCCTATGCCCAAAATCACAGAATCACAGAATGGGTCAGATTGGAAGGGACCACAAAAGGCCATCTGGTCCAACCTCCCTACTCAAGTAGGGTCATCCTAGAACACATTGCACAGGGTTGTGTCCAGATGGTTCTTGAATATTTCCAGTGAGGGAGTCTTCACAATGTCTCTGGGCAATCTGTTCTAGTGTTCAGCCACCCAAACAGTAAAGAAGTTCTTCCTTATATTCTCATCCTCATCAAATTCACCATCATTCAAAATACCTATCAGACTATAGGTCCTTTATGTAATCTCTTTTCCCCCTCCACTATCACCCCTTCTTTGTCTTTAACTTCACTCATTTAGCAGTACTTTACTGGCCAAATGGAATGTGTGGGCTCCCACACATTATTTGCTGTCTGCAAGGGGAGCACCTTGGGCCTGCAGGTCTAACATCTTATTCATAGTTTGCTCAGATAATACTGAGATGGGACAAAGGATAAAACAGTTGTCCTTCCTGAGAAGGGTGCTGGACTAAAGGGATCAAATTTCTCTTTCCAGTCCTTTCTTATCTTTTTAAATCCTTCTATCTTCTTTCACTGAAGATGAAAAAAGGAAGTGAGAAAGTCCACAAAAGTATCACAGAAGCTTGGAAAGCTCCCAGTGAAAGGAGCTCTAAGAAGAACCTGATAAAGATGACGGTGTTATTCTAGGAGTAACCCTTACCCAAAATAAGGGGTGAATTTGGCCACAGAGGGATGAGGTCCAGTAAAGATACCATGAAATATCTATAGCATCAAAGCATGTTTTTTGTAAGAAAGGCAAATGCAGAGAGCTTGGGATCACACCTGATTCTGTTGTAGGGAGTTATAAATATCCCTGTCACTGAACAGAGTTAAGATGGTATTACCAGTTTACACGATCAGCACTGCCCAGTGAATTGGATAAGCTACCCAGGAGCAGGTCAACTTCAAATGAGTGTGACAGGGCCCAGGAACACCATCCAGCTCTCAAGTGCACACAGACAGGGTAGGACATGAGCACCAGCCTTTGAATCGCTGCAGGCCAATATCATATCATCCTGCAGTCGTCATCCTTCCAAATATAGAAGGGGATTCACTGACAAGCTCGACTTCTTATCTTTGCTGCTGACTTTTACTGAGTTACACAATTGGTTTCCTGAACTGAAGAGGACTCACATTCACAGTTTACTATGCACCACCTGTCTCCACTTTTATGGTTTGCACTTTTACTTTATTATCTTTAATTTTCTTCTTCCAACTCTTGAGTGGGTATTAGAAAGTCAATACAAAACCTATTCCTGCCTTTTATTCTAAAATAACAGCACTAAGCTTGTTTATTTACACTGCAACAAGATGATATTTGTGACAGCCTTGTCAATAGTTCAATGGCATGATGCTAACTTTTTTTCTTTAAACACAAATGCACTTTATTTATGTGTTTGTCTGTCTCTCCAGATTAATTCCTGTTTTCCAGAATCAATATCAATATTCTCCAAAGAGCTGAAAAACTTCTCAGACAATAGTTGGTGAGCAAGGCATTTGGCCTTTGAACACCTCACCCTAGGGTAGAGGTGTGCTGCTTCCTGTGAATGAAGAGTCAGCTACCCTGAATTTACAGTTTTCATTTTGCTTAGTTGCTGCTTTTGGCAGCTCTTACCAGCTAACAGAGACTTTTCAATTCTGATGGCATTAATTTTCAGTTCTATGTCTTAGTCCAAGCCCGATGCCTTTCCACGCCTCAGGTTCCCACTTGCAAAATGAAAGCAAGCATGTAAAGCAATGAGTTGGTTGTTTATCAATATTAGTTGATAAACCCATCTATATTTTCAGATTTTAAGATTCAGAATGAATGGTTTGATTTTCAGAGGACCTGCACACACACTGTTCACAGAATCACAGAATATGCTGAGCTGGAAGGAACCCACAAGGCTCGTTGAGTCTGACCCTTAGCCCTGGACAGGACCATCCCTAACAATCACACCATGTACCCAAGAGTATTGTCCAAATGACCCTTGTACTCTGTCAGGTTTGGTGCTGTGGCCACTTCCCCGAGGAGCCTGTTCAGTGCCCAATCACCCTCTGAATGAAGAATCTCTTTCTAACATGCAACCTAAATGACCCCTAACAGTGGAAGCTGGGGGGGACCTGCAAGTCCACCCAGCCTAGGGCTCTTTCTAATAACATTCTGGGAAGGAAAAGTGGGCAGGCCCGCTTGGACAGAGGGGAATTTGTTCAGATCAAAAGGATAGACTCAGATCAAAAGTCAGAAGGGAGGTTGCTCATCTGAGCTAAACCCTCAAGCGTGAGGAATGGTTGTTTGAATTGAAAATGCCCTGTCAACTCCCTGCATCTTGGCTGATATATAGAAAGTTCCCAAGCATATTTTGTCTCAGAGCCCCAGGCGGCTGTGATGAATACTGGGATACCTCCTTGTGTTCTCTTTATCCCTTCATGGATGTAGGTTATCTATGTCTTGCAAATCCAAAACAGATAGGCGCTTCATTTTTGAGTCAGACCTGACAGCTCTTTGAGTCACCAGCTCTGAATATTATCTGACCACCTTTAAAAGGAAATTAGGGTGTTGCCTACCAGTCCATTTTTGTTCCACATGGAGTCTGGGAAATAAATGAGACCTATAACTCTAGATAACGCTTGTCCTAAAATCATCCAAAATGAAGCTATCCAACCCTGATGTCCAGTTTGAACATAAGCTAAACCTTCTCAATCTCACTTGTTCCTGCACACTTTTTCATGTTCTAACTAGCACACACAAGGTTTTTTGAGTAGTTTGTTAGTCCAAGGCATTGTTTCACCTGAAGTTTGTCTGAGACTATAGACTTGCTCTCAGAACTTACTGGATTTCCAGTCCTGCAGGAAATGCTTCTCGGTGATGTGAGCAACTCCAGAAAGAACTGCCTTTTGGTAATGGCTCCAAACAGCACTCTGACAGCTTCTGTAAGGACACTGTGGACAGAAGGCATGCAACAAGGGCAGAAGTGGGTTGTGCATTATTTTTGAATTCTGATTAGTGGTAATGTGGTGCCTGGGAATAAATGTTAAACTGTGGAACTCAGATGTGGCTGGCTGATTATTTCCCATCTTCTGTTGACCCTAAAAGTCAATAAAGCTCCCATACTGCCTTTTTTTGATATTCCCCTTTCCTTTCTATAACAGTGTGATTAAAATACCCTACATCAGGTCCAATGTATTTGGATAGTGCCATGTACCTCTTCCCCATGGATTTCTTCACCCTGGCTGCCGGCCAATCAAGGTTTCAGCTATCTGATCAGCTGCATGATTTAATGAACCCTGCTTTCATGGGGAAGGGCACATTCCTTTATAAAAACCGGTGAGATATCACATTTCACAGGATGACCTCTACTTTCATAAGATGATGGGAGAAAATTGGTTTTGGAAATGGAGGAAGATTGCATCTTGTGAAACAGAAACCAGAGAGTGACACGGAGACCACCTTTCCATTCCAGTCCATTTAATTTTCAGGTTTTGGTTTTGATGGGGAGCTAAATATAGTTTGGGTCACTAGCCTAGAAGCACAAATAATTAACAATGAAAGAAACCCCTCTCCAACTCCAGTTCTTCACTCTGTGAAACTCTCACAGCAAAGGTATTATGCTCAAAGCTGAATACAGAAAAAGAGCTTGTCCTCCATGCTGCTGCAGCAATCTTTGAGGGGAGAAGTGTACTTCTATTAACAATATTCCGCAAAGTTCTGTTGTTCTGTTGCTACTGCTCTTCCCCAAAGGCAGATTTGAAGTGGCAGAATGCAATGGTCTGAGCATTAAGACTTGGACACAGAAGTGTTGTCTGGGGTCCAAAGTGGGGTACCTATGTAATTTTCAGGGTCCTATCCTGAATGCTTGAGGAAAATAGCAAAAAATAGTGAAAGATTATAACAAGTAGAGATTAACTTTGAGAGTTGTTTAGAGAACTTAAGAAAGATTCTCTTTCATGAGGTCATAAGCTTGATGCTCTAGGCTGAATAGAGTCTGACAGGCATGTTTGTTCAGGATACATTTATTACTGAGCTATCCAGGGACATCCACAATCACTGTCAGGAGTCATCTGATGATTAAAGAGCAGAATGAGCAAAACGGAAGATTACAGGCACAGAAGAAGGAGTGGTGATATCTCCCTTCACTAAGAGTACCCAACTGACAGGAAATTTTGACCCGTTCAGGAATCTGTGTGTGTCTGTACACTGAAACTTGCTGAACGTTTCTTAGACAGTGACTGCCCTTATTCCATAACCTTTTAGATATGTAACAGACTATCAAAGGACACAGATCCTGTGGTCTGAACCCTTACTCTTCACAGAGCCCATCATTCAGAATTTGGACACTAACAGGTATGTACCAATGCTGCTCAAGTGTGTGCTTTTCTGTGGCCCTTCTGTGATGACTTCTGTAAACCCTAGTACCTGCAAAATGCCTTTCACACCCTTTCCACCTTCAGAATCTCTGGAAGAAATCTGGAAGTGGCAGAAGTACCATTAGTTTCTACTACCCAGTGTCTTTCCCCTGTATTGTCTGGCTTCCAGTTTACTCTGTAGGAAGTTAATCCTCTTACTGTGATACTAGGTGAATGCTTTTGCAGGTGTATTGTGGTCATACTCTCCTTATAGTGGACTTGCAGTGACTGACCTCAGGGGTCAGTGGAGAGGAGAGAACCTGTCAGATTCCACCTGAAATTAAGGACAAAAGATCTTCCTCGTTCATTCGCTCTCCCCGTGGAGTCAGACCTGGCAGGACTTGCCTCTTCTGGGGAGCTCCCTGGAAACAACTTACAATGATAAAAACTCATCATAATTTAAGATGAGATTTCCTTCAAAAGTCTATAAGACCCTGAAAGTATGTCAACCCCTAAATAATCACTAGGATTCATTTTGAATAGCCAAAAAGGGAGAAAAAATAATAGAAATAATGTTCAACCTGTAAACTACAGGGGGAAAAGGGATGTCCCAGAAGTTTTACCTCTGGAAATTATGACAGTGGAAGAGGAATATTTTCTAGTATAGATTGCAGCTGGGACAGTTCAGTACATCTTCACCTATTCCTTCAGAACTTTTCTACATCAATTGAGAGATTCATGTAAAACACACACTAGAAAAAGGGTGGAGATACCCATGAAATGGCCTATTATGGACATAGTATGTGAAGGGCCAACTATATAATTGTCTGCTAGTATCTACCTATCAATTCTTCATTCCTCAAGGAATATTTTCCCTTAGTCTTTAGCTACAATGAGCCAGGAGAGCACCCTGCCTGCAAATGCGTGTGAAACAAATAGAAGAATAAAGAAAAAAAAAATAATCCTTGTCCCCAGAGTCTCTTCATCTGCAAAGACTTTTCTTTCTGTGTGTGCATGGCTACATGTACTACGACTTTATAACTGCACTGGGTTCCCCTGGGGAGCTTCAAACTCTCTTAATGTTTATGACCACCAGTCAATTTCCATCCAGAAATATCCTCCATAGAAAAGATATGAAATAGGCAAGGAGAAAACAAATATTCATTTATCCAGAAGTTAAAGTAACATCCATTTGGATTGCACATCTGTAAAAGGCCAATAAATTGAAGGCAATGCACATAATTACATTAAAGGCCAATCTGAAAAACTGATGCATTCCTCCAGAGCAATTTTCTATTGTTGGGTTTTAGAAAAATTCCTCCTTCCTACTGATGCCAAAGCAAAACACCCCCCCTCCCCAACAACAATAACAACAAAAAAAGCCCCCAAAACACAAACACAAAAGCGAAAATAAAAAAGAGAGAGGGAGAGAAAAAGATATTTCTTTTTTGGATGTTGATGATTAAATAAAAGAATGCTGAATAGCAATAGTCATTAGACCAGCAGGAGGAATAAATAAGGAACATCATTGGTAGTTGTAAATAATGGATGCCGTTTTGAGCACAAAGCAACACATCTGG
>JAWWEU010000091.1:65381613-65391820 GCA_035583155.1 Acropternis orthonyx
CCTGCCCCGGTTTCTTCCTATTGGTCTTCCACACATATAAACAACTTCTCTGGCAGGGTAATGTGTACCAAAGCCTGTTCCAATGCACCCCACAGTAAATCAAACTGACTTTTAAGAACTTTTGTGGAGTTACTGCTTAGTCACCAACATTTAAAAAGAAGAAAGCCTGGTCCTATACTTTTGCCTGCTTGTTATAAATTCTAGAAATCATGGTGATATTACCTAAAAGAGACATTGGCAGGCAGGAAGAAAGAAAAGAAGAAAGACAAAACCAAAAGAAATAAAGAAGGTAAGAAAGAAAAAAACCCCACAATTCACTTCCAACAAAAAGAATATAGAAATGAAGTCTAAGGGAAAAAAAACAATACTTTGACAAATTGAAAATAAACCCAATAATTTTTCTGTAAAATTGCCACTGACTTTTAAAAAATCTAAAAAGACATAGGACTTGAACAATACATATGCACACACAACCCACAGAGTACCTAGTTATGCGCAATCCACATATTCAAATTAGTGTGATTTTCTTTGAAAGGAGGAATTAAACTGGCTTTTCTTTTATCCAGAATGCTGCAATGAGAACAAATAATGTAAGTACACATGTAAAAAGATCTTAATCTACAGAAATAAAGGGACAGGGCATTTTCTGGTGTTCATGAAAAGCAGTAGCTCTGACATGATGTTAATTTTAAGTTGCCTTTCTTTGAAACACAGGTTTTCATATGACTGATACCAGCTGGGGGTATATTCGTGTTGTCTTTCGATGCTGCTCTTACAAAAATAAAAATTATGTATATAATGTATACGTACATGCACATGTTTTTGAATGCCATTGATTCTTTGCCTTTTTTAGCCAAGCTGTATCAAATCTACAGCAAAAGTCTTTGTTAGAGGGCCTCACTTATGGTCTTTCTGTAGTACTTTACACTGTGCGCTTGCATAATGGCCAGAGATTTGACACCCATTCAGGAAAGCACAAGGATTTCAGAAATAAACTTGAAGGAACATCTCTCCTGCTGCTAGATATACTGCCACACATCCGGGGCTTTTGAGCTCTGTTTCAGGGTGTGCCTTCCTGCTCTTTGTTCCAAACCTAGATTCTTTGAGCAACAGCTCAGATTTCTTTATTCCACAAAACAAACAGAAAAAAAAAAAATCAACAATACTAATGTAAAGGTTTGGAAGAGGAATTGATACAGTCTGGACTGTTTTAAATGAAACTAAACTTTGTTCACACACCCGTCTTAATCCTGAAGTCTGTTCAGACAACCTGAAGATATGATTAAACAACAGATACCAGTTTATGTTTAAATATTACTTTTTTATGATGATATACAGAAAAATTTCATAAGCCTGTACTGTTTTTCTTGTTCCCTTCAGGTACTCCTCACTGAAAAGCAGCCACCTCTAATGTCGTGCTACTTGTTAAACATTGTGCAGGAACTCTCCCCAGTGGCTTTGGTAGAGGAGGGAAGGTAAATGCAACAAGCAGGCTGACTTTTCTGCCTTGTGAAACATTGTTGAAATCAGCAGAAAGGAGCTAAGAAATCTGTCTGACATCCTGTTAAAACCAAGAAGCTGTTACTACAGGAGGCCTCTTGACAGGGTATCAGAGTGCACACACTGAAACAAGTTGCTTCATGGGCAGCCAAATGTGTAAAACCCTCTTCCAGTGTCCCTACCCCTACGAGTTCATTGAAGTCTAATAAAAGATGGGCTTATGAACACTAATGAGAACTCTCTGCTCTGCTTGGCTGCCAATTTTCATGAAATTTATAGGACTAGCTTTGGGAGCTCTTCCACCCCATCAGCGATAGGTTAAATTACCCAGTGGGTTCAAAGCTCAAAGGAGAAACCCTTGACAGAGTGACTGATGGATGGGCACAGGCATGCACATACAAATAGCTTGACTGTACAAGTCTGACTTCCTTTGGAAAGAAGGAGCAGGAGTTTTACTGGCCTTAGCTAACAGACAGGATAACTTTAAGCAAATTGCCTAGCATTGCCTTCTGAATATGTTGTTTTAATATTAATTCAACGGTAAAACACCTTCTGAAGTTGGAAGACATTAATGTCTCCCTGGGCTGAGTGTCCTTGATGAACTCAAGAAGCTATGACACCATCTCTGGCGAAGGTGGTAGGTCTGCAAGCATGCTGAAAGCAAAGATCCGGAAGAGAAGGAGAGCTTTTCAGAGGCATACCCTTCATTTTAAAGGGCAAGGCCACGGCTCTGAGAAGCCAAACAATTTCTCTGAAGCACAATTTTTGTTTGTGCTGCAGGGGTATTTACTGTTCTTAGATTTCCTGGCATTCGGGTATTGTAAGTGGAACAGATTTACATAAAAAGGGGTAGGGGGGGACAGAATTGAACCTTCAAAGGAGCTTTTAAAGGACAATACCCCAAATCACTGTCTGTTTGGGGGATTTTTATTTGGCTAGAGCTGTTGCTGAGCCTTTTGTGACCAGATATTTGTATGTGTTATACTGCATGTTTGCATGGCTGCATGCAGGAGATAATATGCAGGAGAGTGATGACGAATTCCTACAGCACAGGGAATCCAAGGAGGTCAGAAATGGGGCTACATCCTCTCCAGCATTATAGCACCACCTTTTCTTTCTCTTCCTGCAATGCCAGCAGCAAGTTCTCCCCCACCCACAGGGAAGATGTACATGGGTGGGTGCTAAGGTCCTGACAGGCTGAGCCCAGAGGGAACTCCCCTGCAAACTCCCCACCCCCCCTGTGCACTCCTATGCCCTCTGATTCACATTCTAGCACATTTACAAAAGTCATGCAAAGACTCGTGCAAAGCTGAGGTGAGGATAAAATGAAGACCAAATTTAAGTAGAGTACTGAATAGGATTTAGAAGACATGACTTCAGCTGCAAGTTGTGTAGTGATGTGCTCTTCCCAAACCATATTACTCACAGTTCCTCAGTTTCTTTATGCATTCACTGTGCAAGGTGAAGAGGCTGATTACATCTCAAAGGGGCTTTGAGAGCTACTGACAGAGATTCAGAAGGACTAATATTATCTACATCATCTAGCAGAGCAGCATCCATTTTAAAGCCATCTTTTTGCCCTTCGTGGATAAAGATGAGGTGCTTTTTGTTGCTGCTACAGCAATGGGGATGGGAAGAATTGCAGTTTCACTTTGCACCCAACTCGGTTTTTAACTAAGGTTAGAAGTGGATGTGTTCTCAACTGGTATAGAATTTGAGAAATGTCTGCAGGAAGCAATGTCTGACTGTGGAAAGCTACAAGAAATGGAGGACAGAAAAAGGAAAAGGAGAAAAAACAACAACCAGTTGGAAACATACACACAGAGGAAGAAACCTTTCTGCAAAATTTCTATGCCAGTTTCTACTACCATCAACTTATTCTTTTTAACACCAACTTCCCAAAATAAATGATAGTTTGCACTTTCAGTGGTTGCTTTTTTGGCTGTAGTTTTTCCTATGCTCACATTTCAGCTCTAAATACATTTGCAGGAAGGGAAATGAATGTGTGCCCTTCCTGGTAGCAAATCCACTAACTGTCTCTGCACTTCATCAGGCTGTGAAAGGCAGACTTCACACTATGAGAAACAGTCCAGGATAAATCAGCCCATTCACTCTCTCCATTCATCTTTTGAATGTCTTTTGCCTGCTTTCAGATTGTATTAAGGCGCAGATAATGTTGAAAGACTCTTCAATATTCATTTTTAATTATGGGTTGTTACAATGCTCAGCTGTCAGAGAGGGAGCATGATAGTTGAAGAAAACTATAAAAATAAGCAAACACCAAAATGATGGTGAGAGGATGTTTAAGGCTCAGGTACTCAGAATGTTCTAGAAGAACTCTTCTATGGTGGTGTTTCTCCAAAGCCTTCTGAGTAGGCTGTGGACCAAATCCTAAATAGTTTCATGAGCACACACTGATTTCAAAACTCATCTCTGTACTTCTGGTGACTTAGGCATTTTCACAGAGTAGAAAAAAAACCTTACCCCCATTCACGACCAGACTTCTGTCCTGGTTGCAGAACGTCCTGCTGACAGTGAAATCAGTTGCTTACATGGAGAAGGTGCTGTTAGGAGACTAGTTCATGCATTTTACTTGTCCTTTAATGTGCAGAAACAGAGAATCAGAAAAAGTTACAAAAGGGAGTGCACATCACAGCCTGTCAAGAAATCCTACCAGATCTAAGCATTTATGACATCCTTCTGTGGGGGTAACTGAACATTTGGATTATGGATACCCAAAATGCAATTTTTTAAGGATACCAACTGGTTAATGTGAGGATTTCCCTGGATTCCCATCTTTACTCTGAAGGCAAAACATGAATGATCTATTAGCTCTTCAGGCCCATATGACTGCAGTGAGTCCAACCAAGGGCCATGTATTTTTTTATGATCTGCCTGGAGCTGGTAAAGATCTATTTCCCGATATAAAACAGCAAAAGCGTGTCCTGCACCACTATGTCTTTCTCATTACAGAAATCTGCTTGTCCCAAGCTCCATGTGTGGTAGAGTAGCCCACGGATATCCCTGAGGTGGGATCAGGGGTACCTATTTGTTGTTTTCCCTGCATTTAATGGCAGGATCTTGAAAACAGCTACTAGGAATAATGAAAACCTCAGGGCTGAATTGGATTCAGAGCTCTCCTTTGAACACCTTGGAGGCAGGAAGACATGCTTATCAAATGAGACATATGAAGTGTAACATTCTATGCTGGCACTGCCAAATAACAATACTTGTGATAACTCTTTCCCATTCTGCTAATTGAAATAGCAACAGCAGGTACATACGTGCCCACTAATGCTATCCTGTCTCCTGCAGGCAATGGAGAAGGTCTCACACAGTGTACTGCCTTGCACACTAAATCTTCAATGCACCCTGAGCTACAGGGAGGTACAGATGCAAAAAAGGAAGCAGTGATGTCCCAAAGGAGCCAAGAGATATGGCCAAGGTAACTCAGGCTGTTAGAGACAGAGCAGACACTTGAACAAAAAGTTCAGGTTGGACCTTTAACTTCTTGGCTGTCCTTTCCTGCTGATAACAGAAGCAAGTGACAGAAAGAGCCCAGCAACATCCACAGGCTTAATAACAATCATTACTATGCCAGGAGACCAGATAGATAATGCAGTCCCAAAGCATGGACGTGAACTAATGTCATCAGCATTGGTATAAATACGGTGTCTGTATTTAATTAATAAATAATAGGCTGCAATGCTAATCTCCTTCTGCTAACTTTTTCTAAAGGTGCAATCTATTAATCACATGTCACTGCCATCCTGGTCACTTCTTTTTTTAGATTCAAGACAGAAAAAAAATAGCTAGAAATAAATGGATCCTAAATACAGCAGGGCAATTGAATAGCGCAGGGAGCATTATGATCCACTGCTGATTTCAATCCTTAGCTATAATTTTTTTCCCCTAAGGACGGATATAATACTTTCAAGGGAGAGTGAAGGCTTGTGATGTTGTTAAAGGTCAGCATGCTACTAATGTCTGCAAAATGGAGGATTTTTCTCCCCTGATTATTTGCCCGTGGAAATTCTGTCACTCTACAATGGCTGTTGACATACAGTAACAACCATTTCTGTGATCACTGGATAAGGCAGGTGAGATATTTCTTTCGAGTTGGGGACAGCATAACTTTCTGAAAAGTGCTGGACATATGTACCTGCTTGGCACCATGATCAGACTATAAGTTAGAAACTCAAGAAGAAGAAACATTTGTGTTGTTATGGAAATGTGGCAAGAAGGAAATGACAGCACTGGGACCACATAGGAGGAGTCATGTAGATTGCGTCCTCTGCATGTGAATGTCAGCTTTCCAGAAGGGGTGGGGAGGTGAGGGGGGAAGAAAAAAGTGTTCTGAATGAACTCCCTTGTGTCCACAGACACCATGAATATTTCCACATGTTCAGTTTTAGGATAATCACCCTGTTGTGCCTTTTCAAGGGTCTCTTTAGAAAAATCTGGAAAGTTTTGCCCCAGGAAAAAATTGCCCCTTGTCATTTTCTGTGCAGAAAACTGGGGAAGGCATATGTATTTAGTTATTTCATTGAAAAATATATGCTACTATCTACAATTGGTCACCAAAATGTATCCTTACTAATTGAACTGATTTGTTAAGTTATTAAATGCTTTTTAAAAGGTTCATCTCCACAATTACAACCTGTTTGATATCAGAGTTGTACAAAAGCCTCAGTAGAGTCATTTTCTGGACAAATTTCTTTATTCTTCAGTCAAATGCAAGTCAGAAGTCTCAGCACAGACCATCTGGGTGGAATTTTACAGTCAGTTTATGCAAGAGGTTAAATGAGATCTAATGATTCTGTTCAGATCTCAACCCTATTAATTTCCTTTTAATCTAAACAGAAACACCAGAAGAATGGCTAGTGCTCCAATGCTTTGGCCTTTCCTCTCAAAGTCTAAACTTCTATAAGGGAACATTAGAGGCTCTAATAAAAACTGCATTGCCCGTAATACCAGGGAAGAGCATGAGATCACACACTGAGATCAAGGAGAGACGGGTAGATTCAGCTCACCGCAAACACTGGAGAATATACTTGCATCCAGATTTGATTTTCTGTTGTGAGACATGATTTTTTGACCTCTGTTTTGTTTTAGGTATCTCTGGTGCCTTTGAAGAGCTGTAAAGATACAGTTGGTATTCAAGGGCCTCTTATTTCTACTACAGTACCCACACACCTGCCTCCTCTATAGTGAGTGGCACGGTGGCCTAACCGGCTCCCTGTCAGTGCTCTGTCCCTCAAGCATTACTGAATCTCAGTTTCTTTTCCACTAGCAAACTTGCACAATGTGGGCAGCTGTTTGACCCTAGGTGTGATCAAACTTGCCAGCCATGTGATGTGAGTGTGCAGGAGAATGGTCCTTGTCAAGGAGGAGGCCATGCTATTATTAGCTTAAGCTCTTGTGTATGTTATTCAGGATGTTACTTCCTTTGTCTTAGAAGATGTTTCAACCAAAATGAGCTTTGCTTGAAGGCCATCCCAGTGTTTTCTTGCCCTGTGTAGACCCTAATTCCACAGCCCCTAACCTGATCTACTTGTTTCACTCCCAGCTCTGTAACCCAGCACAATTCTTTTTGTTGCATCTGGGAAGACACTGTATGACAGCTCTGCATCCAGGCACTTCGTCTGGTCTTATCTTTCAAGAGTAAGTAAGAAAGAAAAAGATGGTCTCCATCAGTTCTGTGTTGTAAAATTAGCCTTATATGATGGTTCATGACTGGTCTCCCAGACACTGCCACAAGATAGATAGTAAAAAATTAGATTTCTGGTCTAGGGAGTGGAGAGAATGCGTTGGTTTAGTCTGATCTCTGAAGTCATTAAACTCATACTATCTTTATTCCCCTGTGCCTGTGGTTCTGGCCCACTCTTTCACATCTCTTTTTCATTAGCTATTCATAATAATAATATTAGTCATAGCCATTTGGAAAAAAAAAAAAAAAAGAGTTCAAGAATGCAACTCATCCGATGTACCTTACATTGTGGCAATATAATTTCACGTTAATTGGATGGCTGCTTGGAAGTGTCAGTATTTTGTGGTTTATAATCGATGCATCTGGCCATTCATCAGTGACTCAAGAGATGGATAAAATAAAGATAAAGAAATTAATTACGATTCATAGAGCAGTTCATGGGCAGGAAGTATTTTACTAGCTATGAATCCTAGGCTTGATGCTACAAGAAAGCATCCCCTCACTAAAGCCAGTTCTAACACCTTTAAGTGACTTTTCCCTTACTTTTGACACTCTTCTAGTCCCATTCATTGGGCAATCTCAGCCTCTGGTATGAAACAAACCTGCCCTGGCATGGAACATGCCCTCTTCAGTTTCCACAAGCATCTGTAGGCAGCTTCTATTATGGGAATGAGTTCAAGCTGATTGGAGTGTAAAAGTGTAAGGAATCAGCTCCACAAAGCTGTCTCCAACTATTTGGAAGAACATCATTATTTGGGGAGATTT
The DNA here is from genome assembly GCA_035583155.1 of Acropternis orthonyx. Classification (NCBI taxonomy): domain Eukaryota; kingdom Metazoa; phylum Chordata; class Aves; order Passeriformes; family Rhinocryptidae; genus Acropternis; species Acropternis orthonyx. Next base: position 65,389,589 of record JAWWEU010000091.1, read on the forward strand.
TCAAAGGGAATATTTAGACACCCAAGGCCCATTGACTTTATGTGAGGTTTGAGCAGTGAAACACATTTGACACTTTTGAACACCTCTATTTATCTAACCAAGTTACTTCTGTGGAACTAATGATTAGAGAGCCTGAGCACCTAATAATCTTTAATGTATGTATTCTTGCAGCACCAATATTATTTTATAGGAGGAAACTGGAGTCAGAGCAAGATGTTCGGCCAATTTTACATGTATATTCAGACAGTTAAAGATAATAATAGTCACCAGATAGAAATGGAGTGAAAATAATAGGCTGACCCTAAGTCACCTCTTCAAGGTCGAGCAGGATGTCTGTGGCAAGGCAAGAATTTAAGCCTCAGTCTTCCAAACTGCAATCTATTGCCCTGTGTAGAGCTTTGTCTTTCTCTGTGCAGGATCAGACTGCAAGACTGTCCTTAAAATTGAAAAGGAAGGAAACAGTCCCTCACTAATTGAAGCCAACTGTTTATCCTCCCTGGGGGAAAATGTTTCAGTGCAGTGCTGCCTTGAAAATTACCTCTCTACAAATGATATTACAAGGGGCCATATTCATTTTGTATCACAGATTCCAAAGCAAGCTGGTTCTAAAGATAAAAATATTTTTCTTAATTATGAAAACACATTTTAAAGACATTGATGTTGTACACTACTTTTAATTTGAAGCTTTTGGTTTTGGTTTTTTTTTTTTTTTAGTTCACTTTCTGCTGTGAGAATGGGAGTGATAGCAAACCAAAATACAAAAATGAAAATGGAAATCGACTTTAAAGTGGAATTAAAATTGATCAGATTATCTCTATTGCTCAGGCTGATTGGAATGCAACCCCTCCTATTCTTTCCCTGTTATTATGAAGCAAACATGAATGGAGAAAGATGCCTTCTCTTTTTCAGAGAAAACTCCAACATTTCCTACAATTCGTAGTTTTTATATAGCAATTTTTATTCATAGATCTTACTCAGGGTTTCAAAATTCAAGTATCATCACTCATATGGTACAGTTAAAAAACTGTGGCATGAAAAGGTGAAAGTTGCGATTCATCTTATCTCTCTTTAGGTGTCTAGGAGTGAGATATCTAAATCTGAGTTAATTTCCACAGGTTCATTCCTGATTCAATGAAGACAGACAGAAAGGACTTTGATGTACTGTTTATCCCATCTGTCTTAGGAGAGGTGAATCACAGTTTGGAAGCACCTGTCTCCCTTCAGTGTCCATAGGAGGAGACTAGATGACTATCTTAGACTATATGTTTAATATTTAGGTGTTAAAGCTAGGAAAAGTCAATCCTGCCTAAAATAACATTCTAAGAACAGTGTCATGGTAGATCTATTTAAAATTTCTTCTGTCCCTAAATCTAAGGTTCCTAAGAGACTCAGATTCTGGGTAAAAGCACTAGATACAGTTTACTCAGACAGCTAAATTATTTGCATAGAGATTTTCTGCCTCCCAAACTGCTTTCACATGCATAGTCCAATATATATATAGCAATTGGAAAATGTTCTGTACACCACAAAGAAAAGTTTTTTTGACCTCCAGCATTTCCAGAGTCTTGAAACTTCTTGCAAGCTGTGACAGTATAATCTGGGATCTTAGCAGGCAAGAGGCAAAACCCTTCTCACTGAAATTCCCACTCAGAGAGTTCAGTCTGCATCGAAACTGCAGGGCTGTGCAAGTCTGTGTGCCAACAACTGAGGGTACTACCTATAGTGCAGACATTTCCTAGCATCTTCTTTCCAGAAAGACTGTGGATTACTCCAGAGTCAAAGGTATTTGCAAGCCTGCAATAAACAACTGACAGTGGAGAAGGAACAGGCACACATCTTTATGAGCTAACACTGGACCCAGATTATACCCTGGACAGCAGTGTACCTATACAAACTGTACCAGGTGTGGAAACAACAATCTTCTGTACCCAGATTCAGGGTTTCAAAAGTGTTAGGGTACTTGATTGAACATTTATTACAGTTGTGGTTAGATGAATAAACAAATACACATTAATTACACGTGTATGTCAGATTAATGTAACTCTAAGATCCCCGAAAGAATTGAAATTCAGACCTAGGGTAATGCTGGCAGGAAGGAAAATAACTCTGGGTACCTTGTTAGACTTTTTTTTGTTGTCAACTATAAAATGTGTCTCTTTTTAAAGTAAAGGAAAAGAACCCACAAAACAGGAGTAAGCACAATACCAAGCCTCTCATATATAATTTGCTGGT
>JAWWEU010000091.1:65391924-65402326 GCA_035583155.1 Acropternis orthonyx
GCTGGTGACTGTATAGGGGATGTTAGTGCAGTACCACTCCAGGAGCTGGGCTTGGACTCAGAGTGAGAACATTTTGATTATTTGTGAATGTCAGATCAAACACACAAGGAATAAGCTTGGAAAATCTCAACAGGCAAATGAACTCTCTAAGGTGAGAGTATCAGTCACCCTCACTTTAGTCAACATGTGGCAGAAAAATGGCCTATATGTTTATTTTCCCCCAAATGCTTCTTAGAATGAACAGCAAAACATGACATGTTTTTTAAAGAAATGCCTGTGTAACCATAACTACAAGTTCATCAATAGAAAAAATACATAATAAACGACTTTTTATTTCTACTCTTTTTTTGAGACAGGTCATTAGAAACTTCATTTCTCTACACAGATTGCACTTATTCAGCTATATTCTAATAAAATGCACATTGCTTTCAATAAAGGGAATGCATTTGCTATTGATGTGCTATAAACTACTATACGGAGAGGTATTATTATATTCCTGTGTAATAACAAGCCAATTACAGTGATCAGCAAAACCTTTACAATAAAGTCAATGCATGAGGAGTGATTATCATAATGCATTCTAACTGTTCAGTGCCATAAATGCTTTGCAATTAATTGTGGAGCATATCTATAAATGTATTATTAATGCTGTATAAAAACCCATTGACAAGCAACCTTTACACTAAAAAAAAAGATACTGGAATTGTTATGTGTCCCTGAGTTCACCTAGGAGGTTGAGCTGTATTTATAAAGGTGGGATCTTTTATAGGATTACTTTTTTTAATTCCCTCCACTCTTCTTCTCCTACCACTTCTTCCATTTTTGCCTTGTTATTGAAACCATTCTAAATATCTCTCTGCAGTATGAGGGCCCTCGATCACGCACTGCACTTGATTTTTGGCCCTGTGCACATCATTCTAGGCACAGCTACAGACTTTCACCAGTGTCTTAACCCTATGACACTGACAGGTTGACATGCACGAATGACAAAGGCACTAGCCACAAGAAATGAAAGCATATCAAAACCTAAGCAGGTAATAAAGGAAGGTTGTGAAGGAGAAGGGAAGAAAAGCTACATAACTGATCAAAAGTTTTGTCTTAGCAAGAAAATAGGACTGATATCAAAACCTCAAGGCGATAAGCATAGCTCACCAGTCTCTCCCCAGGCTTTCCTCTAGTCTCTCCTCCCTCTTGTCAGTAAATTGTTAGGTTACAGATGCTTTATGAAAAACGTGCAATGTGTTTTTGTGGTTTTTTTCTTTTTTCCCCCTTTTATTCCCTTAATACTTGATTTTAAAAGGTTGTCCTTAGGACATGCACTAGAACACAATGTCCTGTGGATCTTTTCCAGTTCCTATTGATGGGCACACTTCCATCGATTTCAATCACGATGGAAAGGGCAGATGTGAACAAAAGTTTGATGTCCCTTATATTCTTTCAGCAGTTGAGTATGGAATGGAGCACATCAGCCTTCAGCAGAGTCATCAAATATAAAACACTACACATGAGGATCTGCCGGAGCCTTTTTTCTCCCCCAGAACTGAGTTTTACCAAAGAGTGGAAAGCATGAATGAGGTCATCCAGGGCCACTTTGAATTAACTGATGCATTTGCATGCTGGTACATTCTGTCTGCTTGAAAATAGAGCCTTCTGAGGACAACAGGGTGTCAGCTGTCAGTAGGGTCATGCAGACCTGAAATTCTACAATAAACCAAGAGATTTTCATTTCACATTGATGTAATCAGTCCTATGACCAGCTACAGCTAGAAAGAAAAGGTTTCCATGAGTACTAAAATGCTCTTTCTGGATCAAGTTTATCCTGGGGCTAAAGGAAAAACACTACCGATTTAAGAAATGTTCATACCTGAAGTAAAATCCAATGGACCTGTTCCCTTTTGAACCCCATGGCCTTGGTAATTGTTGTAGAAGGCTCCATAATGCACAGCAGGGTCTAAAGCTTGGCTTTGTATAAATTGGCAGAAATGAAAACTGTTAAAATCTGAATGAGTTTCTCGATCCTGCCCTAGACTTTTTGCATTCTCATTACATGGGAAGAAAACGAGAAGGATCCGGACTCAAGACTGGGTATACCATAAGTGGTGGTGGTGGTATGGTCCTGGGCCCAGCTCTTCCCCCAGCCCTTGACTAGATAGACAGAGAGGTAAACATACTTCAGGGCATTGGCATTCTCCCGATACTACAACATGTCCAACAGCAGTTCCTCAGGACTTCACCCTATTTGTGGCACCAAGGTTTTCTCCTGGTTCTGACATTTCCCCAGCCTCGGAGGCAAGAAAGCTGCCTCCCAGTAGAATATCATGATCTTTTCTTCAGTTCTTGTGGTTTTGTTTGTTTGTTTGGTTGGGTTTTTTTTGTTTTTGTTTGGGGTTTTTTGTTGTTGTTTTTTGGGGGGGTGTTTTGTTTTTTTGAGGTTTTTTTTGACATTTGTCTGTTTAGTTTTTGGGGTTTTTTTTTGTCTTTTCTTTTGACTCATGAGCTTAACTCCACTTTTGGTGGACTTTTTAATAGAATATTATTTTATTTTTAAACATTCGTTCATTCTCTCTACCCTCCCCACAGAGATACTGTAACTCATTAGCAGTGGATAATATTGGATATGCAATTAATAGAGAAAAAGTATTTAGGTTTGGGTGTGGGGGTATTTTTTTTTAGTGCCTCCTGGAATAAAAGTCAAAGCCAGAGGAGTATGTTTGGGACAAATCTCTGGAGGAGGAGATGTATGAGACTTAGGAGGAGGATTTCACGTGGGTCTGCAATTCTTTCAAACTGCAAGAGATGACAAGAAAGGAGACAAATGCTGTTTAAACTGTTGTGCACACCAAGGGAGAGAAATGGGAATATGAGACCTGAGGTGTGGTAAATATTTTTTCTAGAGGTCTTGAGTCTCAACACCATAAAATGTGAAGACAGGAGCTGTTGCTATCCAACCAGTAGTCAGCACTGCCAGTGCAGTGCTTTCAGCAAAGACTGGCATTCATGTGTTGTGGGACCTTTGCAAGTTCCTGTCTGTGACATTCTCTACCTAGCGATAAAAGATCAAGGTGTCTCACACTGTGCTCATGCCAATGTTGAAAGAGTGAATGGAGATGTGAGAAGGGAGATAATTATCGGCTTCCCTAGACTGTTTCCCAGGGCTACCTGCCTAATCCTGCTGAATGAGTGTGGAGACAATAAAAGAAAAAAAGATGAGCACTTGAAGAAAAAGGTGTCTCAGGCTACTAAAAGGCAGGTGTATGGATTAACCACCTCAGATCAGGATATTTCCTTAGCCTGCTCTCCAGCTTCTGTGGTGGGAAGTCTTTTAAAGAAGGGTAAAGGATAAGGAACTGCTGGTAAACTGTCTTCCACAGAGGTTGGTGTTACAGGTAAAATGTGGCTCAGAAAGAAAGAAGAGATGAGAATTAAAAAGGTACCACTCTGTGTTCACTGCCCCAGACTTCAGAACTTCTTGCACGCCAGCACAGCCCAGCCTTCAGCAGTGCAGAAGAGATGGTGACGAGCTCTGTCAATGTTGCTCTCTCCTTACTTACCCTTAACTCTCTTTTTCAGACCTTTCTGGACTGACAGCCTGAGCAACCAAATCTACTCTTTACAAAGGGCTTCCAAGAAGGAAAGAAATCATTCCATTTGTCATTGTTATACCAGTGTGGAGCCAAACTAAGCTGAAAACAAGCAGTCTTGCTTGACTGCAGCTCCTAAACAGGCCTGGATACGGCTAGTACCTGGATGGGAAGCCTCCTGAGAGGTTTAGATCATCTACACAAGCCATAGAATTCTGATCAGTTAAATGGAAAAGGGCTAAATGCCAAATAGTTACTGGGACCTTGCACTATGTTCGTCTCAAACTACTTCGACACCTGCAGCAGAGAGCTAGCAAGCTAGAAAAGACCTGGATGAAATAAGAATTAGATCTAGGCTTTTGTCCCCAATGCAAATAGAGATATGGAACTGTGGAGAGGCCATTCTGATCCCATCATCATTACTAAGCTGATGGAAGGGCATAAAAAGAAACAGGTAATAGCAATTGAGCAAGGCACCATTGTTTTGCTGTTCACTGTAATTGCGTTCTTGAATGTTTTGCTCTGAATCTGGATTAAACCATAACGAAGCAGATAGTTTCAGAGCCTGCAGGTCAAGTAATGGGTAGAGAAAGGCAGCAAGTCTGTTGAAATATGAAGTCCAAGCCTTCCAGTTGCCAAACAACAAACAAGACACAGTGCACATGTCTCCCTCACACATGCACAAAAATAATCTGCCTGAAAGCATGCAGACAGAAGCTTTAGTAGATTTCTTGCACGGAGAAAACACTGCAATATGATGCACCACAGCCTCTACTGTAAATCTCTCAACACCCTCTGTGGGACACTCTACCCAAAACTCTAAATCACTTTCTGTTTTTCCTTCCTATTTTCTTTAGTCCAGGAACCTTCTGTTTCTCTTCCACAAAACACTGGTGGACCTCAGAACCACTGTGAAGAGCTTCTTGGGAGTGACATTAACACTGGGCCTGAGTAGCACACCGTGTGCATCTTTGCATGCCTTCCCTTACAGACCTTCCTCTGTCCTTTGAGAGGAATGTGGGAGCAGTGGACCATCTAAGCATCACTAACGGACTGCAACTAGAGCAGCAGGAGAGTCTTTTCCTTTTAAAAAATTGTTACTGCCTGTACAATGTAGTGGGACCTCTGGGCTGCGTTTATCATAGGTTAACCCTGCCAGCTGCAGTGAGAATTGTCTAGTGAGAGCTAGAGATATTGTGGTTAAAATAGAAATGGCTCCAAACTTTTGCCCCAAACCCCAAAACAGACTTGAAATCTTTCTCCAAGTTTGACAAACTTTAGGCCATAGGTATCTACAGGCTATTTTTAGTGCTGTATATGAGACAAGGAAGCAAGTAAAAACAGATTCATCAAGATGAAAATAATAGAAAATTTAAACAGTTTAACTAGGATATGTCATGTTATTTTAATATGTAATTTTAATGTGGACTTGCATCCCTAAAAACATATGAGACTAACTAATCCCTGGCAAAGTAGCTTCCATAAAGTCAAGTTAAAATTTTGCCAAAATAAAGGCCAATAAGAGTTCTTAAGACATCCTTAACAGAGCTAGACTTACACTGTGATTTTTCAGAACCAAATACCGAATTGGACCCTTTTTATCATGTTCTATTAATTCCACTGCTGCTAAAGTCCCTATAAAATCTCAAAGGACTCTGGCTTTCTGATCAGGTATTTGAAGCTTCATGAAGCATTTTGTAGAAGGAATACCCCTACGAAACATTTTGTAGCTTGACTATACACATACATGAACAAACAGGCTGGAACTTAAAATGCAAAATTTTTCCATTAATTTAGACTGTTTCCCTAGAGAAATATATTGAGGACACATTCATTTCTAGTTCCTGTGAGATTAGGCAAATGTAAATAATGCCAGTTTTTGTTGAAAAGGTTTTCCTGCTTTGTCTTGCTTCTAGTCTAATATGGAGATTAAAAACTAAATAATAAAACCAGAAAAACTAATAATGGGCACTCAGCATTTCCATTTTGGCAAGAAAAGTGTAATTTGTGCCAAGCAACATTTTGAATCCTTCCCCAAACCTAGATGGTCTGATACTCTGAACTCTTGCTCACACTCACTGAATGCCAACACTCTCTTTCTGTTCAAGTGAGAATCAGGACACAGGAAGGGTTAAAGACCAACAAAATACAGGCTCCAGAACAACAGGAAAAAATGCTGAGCAGAACCTGGGTGAGGAAGAAAATATATTTAGCATTCTCATGAGCTCTTTAGTTGTGGGAAAACTTGCTGGAAAATTCAAATATTCATGTTTTAGCAAAATGCAAATATTTGCCCCTAAATAAGAGGCAATCTCACTTCCTCTAAAGTACTGCTCACCACTTTCAGTAAAAGCCTACTTGCAAACTATGTTTCAAAGAGCACTGCATTCTTCCATTACCACCGTGGCATGGCACCAAAATTCCCCATAATTCAGGAGGCACCAGTGTATTCGGAGTATGGACTTTGGGCAGACCACAAGACTTGTGCTGTGCACAATTGCTTCATCTTCCAAGCCCCCCTCCTCCTGCATGTCCCACCCCAATGCATGGACAGGGTATAATAAGCTACAGCTTAGGTTTCTTTGTTGTTGAGGTTGACCTTTATCTTGCAGCCCTAATGAAGTCTTTTTAGCATTCTGTTTGCCACGCCTGCTTTAACCGGTGGGCTCTTGGAGAAGGTAAGTTTTTGTGAAATGCCTCCCTCGGGTGCAAATTGTTCTTTTCTCCCATAGTTGCCCTTGAGTCATGCTGTCCTGAAACATCACCAGCCCAGAAGCAGCTTGTCAGTGGGGAATTAGGACGACGTGTCTTTCACACCAATGATGAGCACACCCGCTTGGCCTCTGCATTGTGATCACAGAAGAAATATGGGAGCAGACTGGATGGGAAAAGATGAGGTTTGTGCAAGATGGGGAGATAATTAGCTAGAATACAATGGGGAGGGAACCACTGGTGTGATGGATAATGTGGAATCAAACTGCCACTGGAGCCCTTTGCAGTTCAAACCACCACTCCTGAAAGCAGCTGCTCTTAGCAAAGGAGTTTGAAAACTCTTTCCAGAAAGCCAGGCATGTGTTCTCTATTACTGATTTGCATTAAAAAAAAAAAAAAAAAAAGTGATTGGGAGCTACATACCCTGTAGGCGCACTAAGCAAATTGGCCAGCCTAATTATTATTTTTTGGTATGTCTAATTAAATAGACAAAAGGCCCTCCCTTCACTCTCGCTGTCGGCACGAGCTCCACTGGAATGTGCATAATGTCCCCTCATTTGCCCAGGCAGCTGAGCCTTTCCCTTTTCCCCTAGGAGACTTGCATTGACAATTGCCCATGGCTTACCCAATCCTACTGAGACACAGAGACAGACCATCAGACAGGGAGGGAAAAGAGGGAAATTGACCTGGTTCTGCTAAAAATCACCGGACAATGCTGTACAATGACATGCCTTTGTTGCAGGTTAGAAATGTGTTGTGGCCCTTGATAGCAGAACCTGCCATCACAGATCCCATCAGATACTTTCTGCCTACTACTGGCCAATTTCTCTCAAATTTTCTTTAAGGGGACTCTGAAACTGTAATATTTATGCTTGAGATTTCTGGTGTTTTCCCAGCACTCAGTTCTTCTCCCGCTCTGCAATTACATGGCACCACAGCCCTTCCTCACAGAGCCTCTGTCAACCTGCTGGCTCCACCACTCCATAACACCAGCCCTTTAACTACAAGCTACACACAGTCTTCCAATGACTTGAGTCAGTGGAGAGTTTCAGCCTCTGGAATCCACAGTTTTTAAACGAAAAGAGAACATGATGCCTTTTGTCTGTGAGGCATTTTACTCCTTTTAAGTAGTTGTTGCTGGAGATTTCCACTAATGCCAGCACAAAGATAGTCATCTCACAAATGAGGAAGAGTTTACTTTTATGGTGGAAATTGAAAAGTTTTCAGACATCTAAGAGCAACATCGTTACTAAATGACAACCTACTCCCACATTTATCTGATACATAAGCACTAGAGGTTCTTACTGCATAGATGAAGAAAAGCCTCTCTATTTTTTCCCAAAGAGAGAGGGATAGAGAGGAAGGAAACATGTCATTATATATATGCGTGTATATATATAAATGTACAGATACAAGAAAAAAAATAGCAGAATGGTAATTTATCTTGCATAACAGACCATCTTACACTTTCTCAGTGAGCTCTGTGTTTGATCTGACAAACAGGTTCCTATTAGAAGAGTATGGTAAAGTATCACTACATCAGTTCAGGTTGAAAACCTTTTACAGGAAACACCTTATCACTGGTGATCTATTGAACAATCACTTAACAAAGCCTTCCAAATCCACTGTGCAGGATGGAAAAGCAGAAGACCAACTCCTGATTTCAGCTACACCTGTGCAAATCCTGAATAACTCCCCAGGTCTGAGACAAGTCTTCAGTTTCCACAACAGGTTTATCCAGATAAGCTGATACAGGTGCAGAAAACTCTGCCAGCTCAGAATTTGCTTTTTCCAAAAGCAGAATTGCTTCAGTGCAAGCAGAAACAACATGGTCAGAGAAACCATAAAATATCTGCTTTATGCTAACCAAATTAAACACCTCTGCAGCTCAGCCCAACATAGGTCTGAAAAAGAGCCACATTGCCGTCACTGTTAAGTCAGTGCCTGATGCTTCACTTCTTAACGAGGCAGTTATTTGTTTCTCAGGCAATCGCTGGCACCTGCCTGCCTTTTAAAATCAAATAATAATTGAATATGAGGAAAGTGAGATGAAGTAAAGGAGATTTAATAAAGAGAATCTTTGCTGCGGAGGGAATTTCTTTGGCAGTGATTACGTTACTAATTGATCAGCACATTGCCTGAGAGAAGCCAGAGACAACAATTATACTTAGCACTGTGGCTGAAAGCAATGCAGTCAACTACCTCCTCGGCTTTCGCTGTCCGCTGGTTTCACCTGGATCGGTCTGTTCATCTGCAAGAAAGAACAAAGAGAGACACTTAATTAATGGATGAAATCAAACATTCATATAAAGAGGCTTGCTTTGTTGTTTTTTTTACCATCATTCATAATTAGCACCAGAATTTGCTCCACAAGGGGGGAAAAAAGCAATTAGTAAACTAAGAACTAACCATGGAGCAAAGGCTGCTGCTTGGTCTGAGGTAAATAAATCAGTGTCACTCCATTTACCTGACAGAAGCTCTGTTGAATCACACAGGGAGAGGGATTTGACTCATTTCATGCAGATCATGAAATTTTAAACATAACTTTTAATATTTCTAATAGTTTCTTCTGGAAACACTACAGTGTGAGAGCACAAATGCTTTGTCAGAATATTGGATCAGTGAGACTTTAATTGCAAAGATTTCTTGAGATTGGCATGATGAAAGGAAAATTGAAAAGCAAATTCCACTTCTACTGTTAGTTCAGTAGGATAGTCACCTGTAACATAGCAGACTCCATTTCATACTTGGGTAGTGGAATTTGGGAGTTGAATTTGAATCTAATTTGTCTACATGTTGCAGGAGTGTTGGATACTGTGATTTTTTGGGAGTAGGGGACAGGATGTAAGTCAAAATTTCTCCCTTCGTTGCTTTTTCAGATATCTTTTTCCTTTCTCACATCAGAATATAAGCAACTATAAACACCTTGCTACTGTGCTGCAAATAGGATTTCTGTTATCCAGATTATCACTTTGTCAGTCAACAAAAGCATGACAGACCATCACTATCTCAGAGCTGCTCACTCCCAGGAGAGAGGGCAAAAGATGTCCACAGTGGACTTCACTGGCAGTGCCTACATGATGCAGGTATCTGATGAACAAGTGTGAGGGTATACCCATCCTGTCAATAGCCAGGGACACAGATTGGATCACAACCAGCTGAGATTTTAATCTGAAAGCCCTTCCTTGCCTCTTACTCCTTGTCACATAAAGCAGTCCATACACTGTGCATTAGGACTAATCAAAATGTCTTTTTATGTGTGACCATGTCTGAGTGGAATAAAAATATCATTTAGATTTGTTAACCAACAAAGAAAATACAAGTTCAAATGAATATCACAAAGAGCTGGAGGTCAGAAGGCAATAAGAATCTACCAACATATGTCTTCCCGATAAAGTCGGACCACAAAGTGGCTTATGAATATCACAGGGCGCCTTAAGGGGATACTATCCATCCCTTATTTTTGTCTGTTTTTGTCTGATCACAGTTGGGCAGCAAGGCCATTAGTTTTGGGGTTTGGGTGGGTTATTTTTGTTTGTTTGGTTTTTTTTGGTTTTTTTGGGGGGGGGATTTTTTTTTTTTTTTTTTTTTTTTTTTTTTTTTTTTTGAAATGGTTAATAATAACTTAGATTTATTCTAATTGCTCTGCACACATATTTAGTAATAACAAGTTATCAAGCTGGCTGACAAGTAGGTTAAGATGATGAAGAGCCTAGCAGATCCTGCTGCATTGTTGTCTCTAGAGGAAAATGTACTTATCCATAAACTGACTACAGTTAGACTCCCACTCTGGGAGAGAAGGAACAGTGGCTTCAGACATTACTGAGCAGTTTCTGCTCCACTAAAACCAACACAGAATCTGGTACTGGATAAACCTTGTATCAGCCCCTGCTTCTGCAGCTGTAAAGGCCCATCACTCACATAGGTATCACACGATATTAGCAGGGCCAGAGGCAATATATTTAGCAGCAGCAGGACAGACATCCTGCCATAGGGCTCCTGTAACCACATGTGAGCAGCTAGCTGTTACAGACGTTTAAAGATCTGACATCACACAGATGAGAAGAGTAATTTATGTCATGTAACTCCAAATGTATAGAACCTGTAAT
>JAWWEU010000091.1:65403108-65445268 GCA_035583155.1 Acropternis orthonyx
AGACTGGGACAGCAGTAAAAGAAGACAATCCCCAAGAAGGAGAAAAAAAAGAGGGAGGGATTGAGTATGCAACAGAGGAACTAAAAACTAGGGGAATTAATAAGTAAAAGGCTAGTGTAATGTAATGTACACTATGATTTATACACTTGACAATTTCCTTACAGACCAAAGAGAAAGTGCTGCCTGCACGGAGCCCATAATACAAATTGAGATCATCTTGACATGAAAGACACCAATTATAGGGAGAAACACTGAGAGGAAAATAATTAAGTTTCCTCTCTTCATCTATGGAATTTGGAACTCTGGGAGCAAGGAGCTGTCATGTGGACCAGAAAAGGGCTAAGTGGGGAAATAAAATGGCAGAAACATGTAGCTTTCCCGTCTGGGGAAATGCCTTCTTGGGGAGAAGGGAATTCAGAGATTCAAGCTCCCTGCTTGTTCTTCATGTGGGAATTGCCATGGGTGTAATAGAGTAAGTCTTCTGAAAAGTGTTTGGGGGAATACTGATATGGACATCTTTAATATTTGTCCTGTCCTGGTGGAATCTCTGAGTATGATAGGAGAAATCAGGCAGCAAATCTGATTAATAGCATGGAAATCCACATGGGATCATAGGAACTGTAGATGAGGCTGTAAGGTTTTTTATTGAACCCTATCACTAAAATACTTCAAAAGTGATTTGGCAACCTGAGAAAAGACCTAGGCAGGCTGACTCAGCATTGATCTGACAGATGGAGTGGATGTACTCTGTTAGGCTTTCCTCTAGGATGTACTACATTTCTGTCCATTCAATGGTCCTTCTTTCCTCTGCCTTTGGATCCACTTTGTGCTCTCCTTTGAAATATGATCATGGTTCCTTATTCTGTATTATCCCTGTTGGACTGCCACTGAGAAAGAAGAATACTGTTTTACCATTAGTTAACCCATAATGTTTATCTCCTTTTTAGCCTCTCTCCCAGCCTTTAGGACCTGACTAAAGTTTTTTATTCTCTATCTAATATGAGGATGCCTGTCTTTAAGGTATCAGAATGCTCAATAGGTATGAAACCACCATAAATCAGAACAATGTTGATCCTGATTCACATTTCATAGTCTTGTTTGGCCAACAATTTGCTTTGAAGTGCCCTACTCAACAGCAGTTTTGTAGCAAAGATGTGCTCAGAACCACTGGGGCACAAATGCATTTAGGCAAGTGCTAAAAAATTTAATTTGGGTGCCTGATTACATAGGACAGAGACAGTTTTCCAAGAGGTGACAAGCAGGTGGAAAACAGTGGTTTATTCAGAACTCTGTTCCCAGTGTAGACTCAGGAAAAGCCTGTTACTCATGTTCCCCATCTGTACTGGGTACCACTGGCAGCTGTGAATTGGCCCATTTTGGGAGGGGGGTTACATGCCCCTTTCCCACAAATGCTACAAACGTTTGAGTTGATGGAGGAGTTAGAACTTCATGTGCATCACACTCCTCATTTTCCTTTTATTCTTTGCACATTTGTCTGCTGAAAACCACCTTTACTATCACCTTTGCACACCTTGGACAAGATGCTCCTACTTGTTACACTTCATACCCTTCAATTTGGTTTTTCCTTCCTTTTGTTTTCCCCTGAAATCAATCCATTCAAATGATGCCAGATATCACCATCTCACACCAAACTGCCATTGCCCCATCTATCCCCACCCCAATTCTCCCAGCAACTAGAAACACAACATCATTTTTCATGTCCAATTACAGCCACTGTGGTGCCACTGTTAAAAGACAGCACAGGTACTCCTGTCAAAAAGGGTTTGAGTTACAAGAAGCGATGAATTATAGCAAGCCCTTTTTCAATTCTCCACAGAAATGAAATGTCAGAGCTTGCTGCTGTATTTTTCTCAGCACCATCAGCCACAGGCCACTGCAGGAATTAGACAGGGGACAGACGCTTTTCTGCATCATGATTTTTCTTTTCCTAAGGTTGTCGTTTTCTCCCCTACCAACCCTTTTCTTCTCCCTCTGGCTTTGATATTAATTTAGAGCAGGTAGAAGGATCACCTGGGAAAGAAGAGTAGGAAGCAGAGACAGCTGATTTCTCACTGTCTCCATCTTTCTTCTTCTCACTGTTCCTACTACCCTTTTCCTTCTTTTCTCACTCACTTTTTCATTGCTTATCAATATACCTGGTGTTTCTAGCTAGGACTAAGAGAATGGACAAATGCAGAGATTAAAAAGGAAGAAAGGGGGAAAAAAATCAAAAAGTATGGAGTTATCCTGAATAGCTTAAAATGTGATCTGAGATGTGAAGGAAAGGTGAGGAGATAAGGAGAGTACTGAAGATCACTGAAATGTCACTGAGAGTTAGGAAGAGCATGTCTGAGCAGAAGAGAGTTATATTGCAGATAACCTTCTGCTCGTACTTAAAAATGACATCACTTTATGAGAAAAAAAGGTTATTCTAGAGTTTATATGTTCTGTAAGACCATGGAAAATTATTATGGTGACTATCTGGATAATAATAAATAGCCTTTCCACCCCTCCTTAGAGATCTTAAAAAATTTGAATTGTTCCTGGGAACAGACTGGGGCTTTGACTTGTATCAAGAACTGTGATGAATGAATTCTGCTGTCCATGTTTCCTAAAGTTCCCAAAGAGTGTAAAAAGTAGAGATGTTAACCTCTCACAAGGCCTGTTTCCAGCTCTGCACTGGCTTTCCGGGTGACTTTGGACACATCATTATCTCTTTCTCAGCTTTTATTTCTGCACAAAAAAGATAAAGTTACCATAACATAGCATGAAGGTGGTTGATGAAAAAAAAAAAGGTATCTAAATGTATCTGGTGTTAAATAAACAAGCAAACAAATGTCCAGCCTTTTCTATGCCTGAATTAAGTGGTCATTATGTGGGGAAGCGAGTGGTCCTGTGGCGTAATGGAAAGCACTCTGGACTCTGAATCCCAAGGGCCTGAGTTCAAGTCTCAGTAGGACCGTCCCCTGGGCAGTTAAATGCTTCCCTGTCATTTGATCCCATCAGATCTCGGATGCTCAGCAGCGCCAGCCCCGGTTAGTACCGGGCACTGTAGACAGTCCCGAGGATTTCACTGTCACTGGCCAAGCTCGCTCGGCCATGGCAAATGGACCTTCGGACTTAAATGGTAGGGCCAGTTCTGCACACGCTGTGCCTCACCTAAAAAATCCACTGCACAGGCTGGAAGGGCACACCCACGTGTGGGGAGAGCCCTTCCCAAGATCTTTGTTTGCGTAGTCTGGCCATACATACATACATGTGTGGAAGTAACAACCTCTTCTTGCTCACTGATATGCTGTTGTGTTTGATATTTTTCAGGCACCAGCCCCTTAAATCCATGATGAAAGACTGTTGTGACCTAATCACAAAGAATAGGATGCTGATGTTAGCTAGCAGGTCTTAGCAAATGCTTATTGGGCACTACTGCATCTCTAAAGATGCTGGTTAGCCTATTGGGAAAAAATCCCATCCCAGAACAACTTCCTTCCTAAAAATGCTATGCGGTTCTTGGTGATCTCATGGCATAGCTCAGACATTAATTGGAGGTATGAATAGTTTAATAATTGCTCTGAAATTTCCAGAAAATATGTTTACTATTTATTTCTTCAGCTGGACAGGTTTTTCTGTTTAAAATCTCTCCCCAAAACACTAAGTGTAATTTCACTTTACCACTTCTGCCCAATGAGTCTGCCATGAGTCTGATTTTGAATGTGCCTAGTACACAATAGTAGTTCCTCTGAATTCAATACAGCTATTTATGTGAGTAAAGGTATTGGCAGGAATGTGTTTGTAGGAGTGGGTCATAACTTTTAAAACATTGAACAAAATCTGCTCTGATTGAGGACCCTAAGGAAATGCAAAGTATATTAGTGTCAAAGTTGGAAAGGCCAAGAAAATCACCTACAATTGAATTGTGTATGTGTAATTGCAAAGTTCAAGCAAATCACTCTGTACCTGATTCTGAGTGACATAATTGAATTACAGTGATCTAAACTAGATAGCCATAAGTGTGAATCCAAAGCAATCTCCTCTCTCTGAAGAAAAAACACAAAGTCAGGGCTCAGGTGCTCAGTTCAGGGAAATTTCTTTGAATGTCATAGAATAAGGAAGGTTTCTTCAATGCAGTTTATCTACACAACCAGCCTCCTGTATATTTCAGCAGTAATGCATAGAGCAAAAACCTGCCCCGGGGAGGGTAAGTGCTGTGTTTGCATGGATTGCCATGTAATTACACATTAACCACACTTTCTACGGGCCCTACAAATCGGTACAATGTTGGATTAATGAAAGAGTAGGAAGAAAAACTATTTTAGAAACTTTGTTGGAAAAAAAAAACCCCCAGAAACAAATCACATTGGTTTGTCTTGTGGACAGTACTCATTAGTAATGCATTGCATCTGAATGAACTATCTCAAACCTTATCTGGGTAAAGGACTCTTAATTCCTCCCCACCACTCACTTCCCTGTCTGATGAGATGTGTGTCATAGACATGTACGCAAACAGATGAGAAGACCTGAAACAGGACTGTGTGAGATACGAAAAAAACCCTAAAACATTGAAGGGTCTGACCTTTACAAATCAGTCCATGCTCTGGTGCCTACCCTTGAGAATGATTGCTACCAGCCATCCCTGCACTCTGAGAGCATTTTATATATATCATATAAAACACATTGCAATCCATCTGTCTAACTATTGATTTATCTTTCTCCTTTTCTCTTGTGTATAGATGAACCTCAGGAGGCTTCAGTTCAGTTTAGATTCACATGCACAAGCCTATGGCTTCCAATACAAAAGTTTCTCACCACAGAACAGTTCGGTCTTGAGTCTGGAGAAACTGCTAATCTTGTCTATAGCCAAATAGAACCTTTCCAATACAAAACAGATAATTTGGTTTGTCCTCAGGGTAGCTGAGCATGTAGTGTTACCTTATGGTGGCTGTGGTTTTAAATGAAGTGGAGAAGGGTAAAGGGAGAACGCAGTCCTCAGCAGGTTTGAGGACAAAACATAGGCTGCTCGGAACAAAGCCTCATTTTGCAAAACAAGAGAGACAGAACTGCCTTTTTTTCCCCTAGTGACCTAAGGTACTGGTACCCTGATCACCCAGATGGGTATTTGTTGCACTCACGTATCTTGTTTGGCTCCTGCACTTGACTTTTCTTTCCTGGAAAAGAAGCAGGTCTTGTGGATAACAACCTTAGCCTGGGAAATGCATCTGTAGCCCTAGACCCCTTATGTATGTGAGAAGTCTCTGGACGTTTAGTAAGTACACACCAGTATGAAAAGAGTCCTGGGATTAGCCCACTGGTTGTGCTAAGTTATATAAAAGGGTCTATTTGTCTGTGTATCCTGACAGCAGAGGTATAACTCTTGAATGGACATTCTGCTCATTAAATCAAATTCCCTGCTGCTACCATGAGCAATCACAATGTGAAATTCTGTTCATAAACACATCAAATTCTAATATAAAACTAAGACAGTCTTTTGCTGTCCTTCCCTCACTTCTTCCCTAATATCAGTAGGGATAAGCTTTTCCACAATCTCATCTTTCTTCTAATTTCCCTCTTGAGTTTATTTCAAGATAATTTACATCCAATTTTAAAATGTGCCCAAAACACCTTTTATCTAAAATCATTCTTCTATATTCCTAACTTTTTCTATTAGCCAACTCTGCATGCATTGAGTAAAAAGCAACTTTATTCTCTTTTAGCCTAGATATTTTGATCCTAAACTCCTTTAGGGCAGAGCAAGAGCATGGTCATAGATTCAGAGAATCATTAATGTTGGAAAAGATCTCTAAGATCACCAAGTCCAACTGTTAACATGTCACTACCAAGTCCACCACTAAACCACATCCCCAAGTGCTATATCTACAAGTTTTTTGAACACTTTCAGGGGTGGTGACTTCCCTACTTCCCTTGGCAGCCTGTTTCAGTGCTTGACTGCCCTTTTGATGAAGAAATTTTTCCCAATATACAAAACTCCCCTGGCACAACTTAAGCCATTTCCTCCTGTGCTCTGACTTGTTACCTGGAGGAAGAGACTGACTCCCACTTGGCAACAAACTGCTTTCAGGTAGTTGTAGAGTGATACATACTCCACTCAGTCTCCTTTTCTCCAGGCTGAACCCCCCATTTCTCTCAGCATATGAATGTAGTCCATACAGACACAACCAAGACAGCCTTAGACTAACTAGCATGGAGCCTTAGACTACTGAGCATGGCTAATAAGGAAATGCATGTAGGAGGCATCACAGAACTTAAATGAGTGATGAGAACCTGTGCTGAGAGTCCTGGATCAGTTTTGCAGTGTGTGCTCAGCTCAGGTGTTTGTAGTTGTAGATCTATCTCTGGCTGCATTGCCTAGTTGAAAGCCTGCCCTGAGACCCCACACCTGAGCTGTCTCACAGATGCTCTCAGTGTTAGTCTGCTGCTGTCTGTTGGGCAGGTAGAGTGTCCTCTGCATATGGGACACGTCATGGACTCACAGAGCCCAGAGGACTCTTCAGCACAGGCACGAGCAGGGCAGCAGTGAGGCCAGAGAGACAGATGTATCCCCAAAGGCCTTACAGACATAACCCCTGTCCCTTCACTAAGAGATGAACATCTGCTCATGTCTTTTCCTTATCCTGAGCCCATGACCCCTGGCTATTGGCACTTTCCTGATGTGCTCTTCACTCTCTAGGCTTTATCTCTTCTTCTGAAGCAAGACCCAAATGTTGCCTTTGCCACTAATGGTTGCTTGGCTTGACTCTACAGACTTTAGGCAAGGCCAAGCTCCATTGACTTCAGTGCTTTGAGTGCAAAAAGAGCTTGGCCACCATCCATTCAAGAAGATTAGACCTTCTGTGCTTGTAGCTTTGTATATGCCTGGCCACAAAGATAAGAACCACAGCCAGCCCTTTTGCCCATGGAGAAATGCTTTCCACAGCACTGCCATTTAACAAACAACTGAGCAAGCAGTGTAAATTAACTAGCTGCTTTCACCCACTGCCAGGACCATGAAATACAGGCTGTCTCACTCATCTAAATGTGCAGGTAGCCTCAGAGCATGACTTAGAGCACAGCCTCCCCAGGAACTGAAAAAGGCTGTCACCGGGTTATGACTGCAAGCACTGTTTTCCTTGGTACTGGGCTAGACCCTCCCTGAGCCAGGAAGTAGTTTCCCACCACCACTGGTCCAGCTTTCAAAGGTAATGTGTTCACTCTCTTCCTGCTACGCTAACATCCCTTCTCCTAAGAGTTAAAATCATCTGTGCGGTGAGCTTGCTGCAATATAACAGAGAGCAGTCCATTACCTCAGTCCTGAACTCCACGGGAACCAGATCTAAACTTTTTTCAACCAGGATGCTGCCACATTTCTGAAGTATAAGAGCTTCTTTCTCAAGGTGTATCCCTATTCTATCCTACACAGGTGGTATAGTTGTGTTCTCCTTTCAGTTCTATTAACAAACAAATATAACCTAATTATTTTAATATAACTTTAAACAAGTCCCATTTGAATAGGGAAAAACCCAGTAGCCATGCAACCTTGTCTACTGATTTGTCCAAACTGGTTTGAAATCACACCTCAAAGTAGATGTGTGAACACTTTGTCTAATGATAAATTCCCTTAGCTGTGCACTGGATCAGGTCTGCAGCTCCTGAACGGGCAAAAGGAAAATAAAAATAATTTTACAAAGAAGAAAACAAACAAGGAAAGACTCAGAGAAAGAATAAGATTATCTCAATCTTGATAGTGTTCCTTCAAAGAAAATATTCTGTGAAAGGACTTAGAGCATTAAATTTTTCTTCTGTCCTCCTTCACAGCTTGGAAATGCGTACTGAGTGTGATTTTAAGCCCATCCAGCTGCTCGAGTGAGTCCTCAGTTCCTACCAGTAAATGAATAAGCACAAGTTGGAACCTTTCAAATTATAGTAGAACCTTCGAAAAGAGAAGAAAACAAAAATCTATAGATTTCCCAGCATTTCTTGAATAGGGAAAAGCAAGGAAGGCTTACTAAAAAGAATGCAAACAAAAACAATGAAACAAAACCTCACAATCTTTCCAGATTCAAGATCCTCAGGATTAGTGCAATTCCCTGTACTGGTTTCAGCCTGTACAGAATCAGACCCTCCAATGCAAAAGGAGCTGCATCTCACTCCCATCTATGTATAACTGGTATCATCTGGTCTTATGTTTTGACAATTATCTGTAACATAATTAGCAGACTGATGAGTCTTGCTGATTAATTATGCCATCCTTCAAAGTTGATCTGGGTACTTACAATAAACAAACACCCTGGTTGGGTAACAAAGGTGATTTTCTGTGTCTGTTCCAGCCAACAAAGGCTAGCAAGCGCAATCCACTATGTAGGGATGTGGTCAGAGATTCACACGGATTCATTTCTGAACTGCCATTTGTGTAGAGCTGCTTCTCTTCTGGTCCCTGACCACACCCTGACTTTTCCCCTCCTGAATGATATAAATATTTCCTCTGCTGAGAGCTATCCAACAAAACTGGTGTCTGATACTAATGCATCGCTGATGCTTTCCTCCTTTAATTATGCTTAAACATTGCCTTTCTTCCTTTTCCGCCCTGAAAAACCACTTTCCTTTTCTTTTCTTTTTCCTCCCCCCACCCCTGCATCAACATGTACCAAAGCATTAAACAAGACATTCCATTAATTTCTTCATCATCATAACTTAAGCCTGGGACATACCCTTTAAATATTCATTCAGCTATGAAAACTGGGCATTAAAATTTTAATAATGTCAAGCTCATTTGAACTGAGCTCCTGGGGGACTATTACGATACAATTAGAATAAATATGATGATTGATTTGGTGTAAAGGTTCACCTGTCCACATCTGTTAGTGGCCGGAAGCAGCATGCCACCTCTGGCATCACAGTCAATAGCTCCGAGTTATTTACTCCCTTCCTCATCACCCCCGTTTGCTCTTCCCTTGCTTGCAAGCTTGACCCCCTCACTTGCTTGCATAGCATGTTCAGCTTGGATAAAGTTGGAAGAGGCAAACCAGAGAAGCCTCACTGAGAAGTGACAACTCATCCAACTGCATTTTCCTCCTTCCTTTCCCTTCGTGTGCTGTGGCCCTTGATTAAAGAGGGAGTGTTGATCAGAGACACGAGAAGTTCAGCTATAAAGGTTCTGGCAGTCGCAGCCATTAACCTTTTGCAGTATGAGTCTGAACTCCCAGGGTCTGATGCTCCTGGATAGATCTGTAGCAAGCCTAAGCAACATTGACATATTGGAACCAGCGCAGAGGAGAACAAGACTTGATGCTTCCTAGCAGTATCTTTCCAAAATCACAGCAGAGAAATAGTCCCAAGATGTGATGCCGAGAGTAAAAAGTGAAAAAAAAAAAAAAGGCAGAGAGGGAAACCGAGCAAGAAATCACAGTACTTAAAGACCTTTCTGTTTCAAACGCAGGATGTTCTCAAATACACAGACAGATAATTAAAAGATTTTCGTCCACTGGGTGCTGAGCATATTTGAAAATTTGGACCAGACTCTACTTTCTCTCTCTGCAGTGTGAATTGGGTGCTATATGGTGTAAATATGAAAGGAGATAAAACAGAGCCATCACCACTGAAAACAATCATAGGCTTTTGGTTATTTTTTTCCTGTCATCTATTTTAAATAAACTACTCATTAATTCTTTGAATAAGGTATAATTCAAACCTCTCTGCATGCAAAGGTAACCCTGATCTAGCCCTGCCGGTGTTTCTAGCTTTTGGGGCTTTACCATCAGTCTCCTGACATATGGAGGTTTTCTTAAATTCTTAACTTCTGGACCTGGGCAACTCTTTAACAAGAGTTTTAATTCCAGAATAAAAGAAAATTCTTAATGCTTGACATATAACTCTAAGAAAATGAATACATGAAAATAAAATATCTCATTTATATTACCATATCATACATGATTGCTTGAGATAATTTATTACTGGTACACATTTACAGTAGACAATGTTAATTATTAGAAACATTACTTGATTTTCACTGTTTTAAGATGTTTCTTTCCTGTCTGTACGTTGCTTAAAGCAGATACTGATCCTAAAGCTGTCACTTTCTTTGTAAAATCCAAATCAAGTCCAGTTACTGTTCCTGTTTATCATTTCCGCCTCTGTATGTTTTTACTAATAGTATTAACTTTTAGTAAAACTTTTAATAATACTTTTGTATTATTTACTTTCACACCCTCACCCTCTCCAAAAAACCCCAAAAGTTTTAAAATAAATTCGGCCCATAACACACTTTACAATGCAGAGACATGAAAGGGAAATAATGGTCACTTGATGTTGATTTGCTCAGAAGGAAAGCAGCAATTTGTGAAGTCTACTTACTGTGAATGCAGACTGTGGAAAGATACAGCCTTATATTCTTTTTCAAAGTCTATTACCTATCATCTTCTCCCCGACTAAGCTTCCCCCATGGAAAAAGGGGTTAGACAGTAATCTTTACCTTCAGGGCCCATTGTGAGGATTAATTAGATATTATTTCTAAAAAACTGTAAAGTTCTAAAATGCTATATAAGCTCTCCGTGTTATTATAACGTGCCATACCTTCAAAACATATACCACTGCAATATTACCCCTTGGTTGTTCAAGGCTACAGATCTGCTGCTTCTAATTGAGTTAATGGCTTCCTAGGTTGGTAATTTAATAAAACAGACTGCTTAAACCAGCAAGGTTTTGATTAAATGGGGTGTGTGCAAAGGGGAATTTATATTTGTTAGAAGCTCCATAAATCCAAGGTATCAAGGCCCAGATAATGCTGGTATAATAGTCAATTATACAGAAGGGAAGGAAGGACAGAGCTGAAAGCCAGGGAATCATAGAAAATCTCAAGTTGGAAGGGACCCATAAGCATCATTGCATCCACCAACCTGTGCCTCCAGGGCTACCTAACACTAGTACACTTGACTAGGAGCATTGTTTAGGTTCTCCCTGAACTATGACAGGCTTGGTGTTCTGGTGAGCCTGTTTCAGTGACCCACTCGGTGAAGAACCTTTTCCTAATGTCCAGGCTGAACTTCCCCGGATGTAGATTCATTCCCTTTCCATGTCCTATTGCTGGTCACCACAGGAGATCAGCACCCCTGTCCTCTGCCCTCTATGACAAAGTTGTGGACTGGTGTCACATACAGCTATAGTCAGATATTTTGGGCTGGTCTCAGGAGTATGCAGAAATAAGCAATGGTGTGCACATACAGGTAAGACTGGGTTTCTGCTGCTGCTCACAGTGACAAGGAGGCTCTACCCTAGGATATCATACACCTTGCCTGACTTCAGAAAGAAACTCTATTGTTTCTTTCCAGCTGGCCTTTCCCTCTAGTATAGCTCTAATATTGGGAGAAGAACTGGAAAATTGGGGGGTAGGGGGTCCTGTTTGCTTAATGAAAGACTTAGCTTGTACCAAAATCCCAGATACCTGATGAAAGGTTCTGAAGTGAGTGCCTGGCCATGCCCATGCAGAGGAACGGGCTGCTTGGAGACCTCCAGAGGGAGCCCTTGGCTGCCTAAATTTAAACAACTAAATTATGCAAACCCAATTTTCTAGATGGAGAAATTAAGGATTTACTCCGGGAAGCCTGCTTCATTAGGTACTTAAAATGTACTCAAAAGTTAGTTACTTCAGTACACAGACTGGATCGCACCTTTGACTCCAGTGATTGCCTGTCTGCAGTGATTCTGGACTGCAGGAGCAGCTCCAGGTGCTTCCACTAACTGCTGGAGTCAGTAGGAAAAAATTGCCCTGATCTTGGAAAAGCAAAGGAAAGAACCTCTGCATCTTGACACTCTTCTGTGCTGTAAATGCCAATTCATCGCTGCTTCCGTACCACAGGTCAGTGCCACTGAGAGTTAAAATTTTGTTCTTGCACCATCTCTCAAGAGCTCCAAGTCAGGCAAATCTGAAACCAAAGCAATCCTTCCTTTCATCCATCTGACCCTGAGAAAACAAAGAAAGCCAGGCACAGCTAGTCCTGCTATTTTGTACATAAAGAACACTACCCACAAAGCTAATGAGAAGCTTTTATGCCTGTTTGTAGAGCACTGGTAGATAATCAGGAACAGGTCCAAGTTGCAAAGTTTCATCTGTCAAAAGCTGGGCAGAAACTTTCCATAATAAGGAGGAGCCACAAAATTCAGATTCTGACACAAACACAGACATCTTAGAAGGGCATATGACAATTGTGCTAGTGGCTGGGATTATACCTTGTTGAGAAATCTGGCTCAACTAAACAATTACTGACATCATTATCTGACCCAGCCAAGCTCACCTGTTCACACACGTGCACTCCCACAGGCCTCCATTCAGGGACAGGAAGGTGTTGGGGTTTCATCAGAGGCTGAAAGGGGGAGTGCCTGACCCCGTGAATGCAACCCCACGATGGGAACCTGAGGCCAGCCATGAGCCCTGAGCATGTTTTCCAGCAGGGCGACGGACACTTTGTGGCTGCAAAAGAGCTGATGTCAGCACTTTGAAGAACAGCTGGCTCAGCAGAAACAGAAAAATAATAGGAGAGTGGGAAGTCTGACATAAAAGGGGGATGTTTTTTCTTCTCCCTAAATGTTGTGCTCTGGTTCGGTGGCAGGTTATTGGTCCTGGTAATTGTTACTATCTAGACTGCCTTTTGGCAGGGGTCAGGCTACTTGACAAAAGTTGTCCTCCTCAGCCTTAAAATCTGTGAATTTTGCTGAAGTTCAGGAAAGGTTTGTGCTCTCAGGGAGTCTCGAGTACAACCTGCAGTACAATCAGTTTGTGACTCCAGGTATTGTGCCTGTTCTGTTCCCCACAAGAATCTTATTTACAGGTACAGCAGAGATGTTTTGATTAACATTAATTTCATGCCAGGCCAAAATGCCCCTGTGACAAGCTCCACTGAGCCCATGCAGAACAAAGGGAATTCAAAATTCAGCTCCTTCACGTGAGATGGTATGTGCGTGTGTGTGTGTGCTTTAACTAAATCATTTATGGTCAATAATGCCAGGTTATTATAGGTCAATAACTTTCCATTATTCACTAGCCTTGCTGTGCTCCCACTGTCAGGCAGCACACCGGTATGTTGGCTCTTGCGAAGGAAAAAGCTCCTGATGGGAGCTTTGGAAAAGCAAGCACGAACACAGCTTGAGCAGAGAAAAAGAAAACAGAGGAGGGAG
Organism: Acropternis orthonyx; assembly: GCA_035583155.1. Lineage (NCBI taxonomy): Eukaryota > Metazoa > Chordata > Aves > Passeriformes > Rhinocryptidae > Acropternis > Acropternis orthonyx. The sequence continues at coordinate 65,416,267 of JAWWEU010000091.1, forward strand.
AGACTGTGAAAAGTTCTAGTTGCTCTCAAGAGTGTCTTGGGGAATGTGCATGTGATATACTCTTTCTTTCTCATACGTGCATGCACACTCAACCCCAAAATTCATTATTCCTGTGCTCCCAGCTGGTCAGATGTGAGGCAGTCCAGATCCCAGGGCTGCGTGACCATAGAGCCAGTCCTGAGCAAACATTATCTCTCATTAAGGTCTACAAGCTCGGGCTTAATGCCACAGTAGCCTGCGGGTTGTCTAAGCTTTGTGTGTGGAGAGTTAATGCTCACAGCTGCCTGCTCTGTAGTGGGTACCCAGGAGAGGAAGAGTACCAGTTTTTTTTCAAGTCAGAGTGCAAATACCAACAAAGAAACAGAAATGAAGAAATCAAAAACTGCAGGACAACATGAAAATTATATTCACCCCTGTCACTACTGCACTGGTACTAATGCTCTGCCCTGTGTCTCATGAGAAAGGTGGCCAGGAAACTGGAACTGCAGGCATATGTAAATAATAGTCTGTCTCCGTGGAAACTGCAGGAGGCAAAAGCCAGCCCTGTGGTTTGGCAGAGATTCCTTGGTGCTCCTGTGGAGAGTCTGAGCATGTTGCTCCCAACCAAACATTTTGAGATGACAAGCCAGGACACAGGAGCTGTGGGATGGACTCATATCTTGTAAAAGGGTATGGAGTGGAAAATAAGCTTCTGTGTGGAAAGTGGAAGTGAACAGTAAGTTAAAGCCTGGCAGAGGAGACAAATAAGAATAATGCTGCTGTTTCCTTGAAAACAAGTTATCTAAGATTTCTGCCTAGATGCCTTTTTGGCCCGTTGCTGAGCAGTGCCTTGACCCTACTTCCATCTAACACTGAGACTGCACCTCCTTCATGAAACATCTTGGCACTGATTACAGTGTATGGGGAGAGGGATTCAGTTTGGGGAAGCGCATCAGCTTTTCTTGATATTTCAGGCAGTGGACGCTGCTGGAGATAACATCACCACAGCCTCGGCTTTTTTAACTCCCACGTCTTCACAGCTGCCAAGGCAAGGAAGAGTTAATAGGAGCTCTGAAGAGCTGGTCCGTTTTGAATGTGAATAATAGGAATACTCTCCTTCAATCGGTATTCAGCACAGGGATGTACAGAGGTATAAAGTTAATCACTAGCTGGGCCACCCCTATTTCCAGAAAAAGAACTTTAATACATTCTTTATCCAATGAAGTACCATTGTTATACCTGCATATTATGAAGGGTTTATTAAACCAGTGATAATCTATTCAAGATAAAGTGATCTGTATGGCCAACTGAGCACAGATCAGACAGAATGATGGGAGGTTATTGTTAAAATATGCAAATTCACATCCTATTGAAATGCAAACCCTCCAGATAAGATTTTTTAATAAATCTGGTCTTTTTTCACTGCATGAAGGTAACCTAATGTTTATTGACTTCAAGACCATATAATGGAACGTAATATCTATTAGTCAGATCCTTGCCTCTCTTTCGATTACTGGAGGTACATGTTCTGGCTCCCGAAGAATTTTTGTTTTATGGTTTGGTACAAAAGAAAGAGATTAAACCCCCTGAAATTAATTAACTTCTTTCTACACCAAGCCCCCCTTCCTCCTCAACTGCTGTCATTAGTTACTCAAGTAAAAGGAATCGGTACCCATCAGCTGAGAAACTGTCCACTATTTTCAGTGTTAGGAAAAACAACTAAAAGGAGAAATGCTAATTTGGAACAGTTCTGTACAGTATAAAACAGAAGTTAAGACTTTTGAATGCCTTCCTTGTGTTTACTATTACCACAGCAGAAAAAGTTGAGTAAAGTTTCATTTCACCCTTTTGTAAAATAGGACTATGAAACAGCTTGACCTGAATTCTCTATGTGTGTTTCTGTGTATAAGACTTGTTTAAAGCACACATTCAGTGTGCTTTTATGAGCTAGGTGGGACAGGTGTTTACCCAACCAGACACAGTTTCAGATACCAAAGTGCCAGACGAAATAAAGGCTTTTATTTTAGTGAAATGCCAGTGCTGTGATAGCAAAAATCGAGAACCTATTTCTGCTTAAAGGTCACTTCTCCTCAGACCCTGTAAAATCTGCATGCTGATGTAGATTGATCTGAGATTTGGTGTGTCTGGTGAAGGTGGAAAGTTTGTTTCTGATTCCAAAGTGAAGGTCAGCAGAGTAAAAGCATCCTGAAATAGAGTTTCCTAGCTCCTTGGAAAAGCCCTGCCCACCTCAAAAAGACTTTTCCATGTTGCTGATAGGCTCTGCCAGCTGTTTTGTGGTCAACTCAGGATTGTGATTATGTCTAAAATGGTCTTTTCCACACAACGTTTTACCCCATTAGATTCTTGGTGGGAGCAGTGGACAAAGGGCTGGGCAGGGACCACAGGGAATCGGGCAGGCGATCCAGTTGTGGGCATGGATATGAGGAATTCGATAGGTAACCAAAGATGTGCAACATGGGGCATGTAAACAGCTGCCTATCCTTGGTCATCTGAAGGATCTATACCTGTTCTGACCTGCACTGTTCTGCCCAGACAGGGCTATACGACAGCACAGGGGTAGACTTTTTAAGGATAGCCAAAAACCTCTACAGGTCTGGTTCTCTCTCTCACAGCAGACCTCTGGCTTCCATCACAGCTGAAGAATAACCCAAGCTAAACCTTTCTGGACAGTTTGCCTATTAGGCTGATGGGAATGTGCATAAAATGTGCTGCCTGCCTGTGTGTCTGCAGTGGCAACAGCACTTTTCATCCTCAGTCTGCACCACTGCCAAAATATAGACTCTACCCAGGCACCCTTCTCATCAGTCACTTCACTGGGTATACCACCAGTTACAAATTAGCACTTAATCAAGATAAATTCCATAGGAAGGATATGGATAATATGCAATGCATTAAGCCTGCAAATTAAGATGGTCTGATTTAGCCCTGGCTTTAAAACTCCCAAGCTTGCATTAGGACTAATGATGAATGGGTGTACGTCCCTCATTGGACAGGAGCTCTGTCAGGACAAGGCTGCCCAGCAGTGACAAAGCCAGTGTGAAACAAGTGCTCTGCTTAATGTTCATTAGGCCTTCCACACTGTCCCTGCTTGGGAATGTTCTTTCCCTTGCCATGGATGATTGTAATAGTGACATTACTCCAGGATCTATTGACTTATTGGTCCCAGAACTCATTTATAAAATCTGAGGCTGGTGGCTGCTGGCATAATTTGCACACTTATCAGCAAAGGGAAACTGAGGCACATAGCATCATCTTTCGAAAGGCTGACATTCACTGTGCCCAGGGCTTTCCCTTTATTGGCTTTAAACAGGACCCTGCGCATCACCCTGCTTAGGCACTCTCAATCACACTTGGGAGTCTCTTGTTTTTTCACTAACTAGCTGCAGGGATATAGGTGACATTTCAGCTCTCTAAGTGTGGCCCAAGGTACAAGTTAAAGCTCAGTGGCCTGAATTCTCCTAACAGATTAGTAGAGTAGCACAGGAAGAAAAACTCTTTCCCTCTCCATCTCCTGGGTTGCAGCATGGGTGATGCAGCAGGATTGCACCCACAGGTACAAATACAGCAATATCTAAGGAGTGCCCTGCTCTGGGGTGCAGCACACTTTGCAAATGTAAAGTTGAAGACTGTTCCTGTTCCTCTGTGACTGAGCAGTTGCAGAGCTCTGGTTAGCCTCTCTTCCTGCCTCAGCTCCTGCAAGACCTGAAAAAAGCTTGTTATCAGGCCTCACATCTACTATATATAGTCCAGAAATTAATCTCTGCGTGAGATCAGGGAAGAAGAAAACGCTTTATTAGCTTGTTCACCCATCAAGGTCAGGGTCCACATGGGCTGGAGTACACCAAGGTATGAGTCCTGCAAAATGCAGGAGAGCTGCTATTTTAAGGGAGGATGTGATGCAGGTTTCAAGAGGGATCAGTTTAAGATTCATAGCTGGGGAGCATCAGGAAAGGGCTATGGTCTGCCAAGGGTTAAAGGGCTTTGTTCTGGCTGCAGGAGTAATTTAGGGAAAGAAAATCCGTTAGAATAACAAACTTGGCAATATCTGTGGTTTTAAATGTACTTTTCTTCAGATTTACACTAGTGTTCAAACTTGTCACAATAGGGTATCTCTCCTGGATGTCATACTGCACTTATTACTGGGAATGACTACTTCCTACAGTGCGTCTCTACTTTACGGCTTTTTAAGATATGGATGCTGTCATCATATTCCCAAGAGATGTGTTCTGGTTCATGGAGAGGCTGTTTTGTATAATCTCCCGTGAAAGATTAAAACAACAGCAGCAGGAACAACAATAATGCAACACGCTACCTCCTGAGAAAAACAATGGTGTGGTGGCACAGGCAACAAAATCTCCTCACCCACTGCAAAGCAGCAGACTTAATTCATGTGGGCAAACTTCACTTTCCACAGGAAGACTGGATCACATTCATTCCCAAGAGGAACATGCTGTCACCCTCTCCTGGGAAGAATCTTCACCAAAGCATGTTATCTCTACGCTGCCCTCATCCCCTCCAGCATCACCTGTCCTGTGGTGATATTCGCCCTGGTGTGTCTCCATTCAATAGCTCAGACCAGGTAACAGCAAGTGGAGCTTTGCCAGCCAGTGCAGTTCCTGAGATGTCCTTTCTTTCTTGGTTAGAAAATGTCAAATCTCACATTTTATGCCTCCCTCTGCTCCTCGCAGAGCAAACCCCAGTCAAAGCAGAGGTGATGGCGGGAGAGAAACCTGGGGAGAAGGGCCAGTATCAATTAAGAAACCACTACTCGTGAGTGCAAGGAATTACCCTGTGGTACCTCACCCTATGATCCAGGGTTTGAGCATGCCCCAGTCTAAGCAGAAAGTGAGAGAAGCTGCATCCAGAGATGCACAATAATTTGCCAGGAATTGCCAAGCTCGGAGGTCATCTTATTGTCACTGTGCCTTTTTCATTGCCAAACAGCACTTTAAACCACATAATAATAAGAGCATCAGTGTGAAGCTTATGCAAGAGTAGAAAGGTGTCTTTTTTATTTTTTTCTTTGCCTTTCTTTTATTTACTTCACCTTCAAGACAAGAGGCCAGTAGCTGCAGATCAGCAGGAACAAGAGGGCTTTGTTTTGGGCAGGCAGGTGGCTACTTCCTAATTTTGATAATGCTGAAGATAAGAGCTGAAGGAACAGGATATGTCTGTGCCCTGAGGTTGTGTGCATTTGTGTATGTGTGTCTTTCTCCAGCTCCTCAGCTTGAGAAAAAGATGCCAAGCAGGGAGAGATCTGTGTGTGCTTGCACTGGTCTGTAACATGCTTCTGGCTTTACCTCAAATCTGGATTAACACTATGGTTTTGAAAGTTTGACCATGAACATGTGAATTAAATACTGAAGGAAAACTTTTCAAGCTATACAAGCACATTGAAATGCAAAACTGCTGATGAAGGATGAGGGAAATTATGCTAAATGAAAAGTAAGTACCGAAGACTTGCAGTACAAAGGAGCTGAATGCGAGAGGTTGAAAAAGTCTCATAAAAGGAGAAGTATAACAAGTGCTGTCAGGGATGATTATACGGGTTTGAACTTGTCACCCACAGCAACAAGAGCACTGACCTTTCTCACTTGACCTGAGGAGATAATGCTGTTAGCTGAGGTTAGAGAGGACAGGTGATGTGTTGCTGTTCAAATAGAAAGCAAAGATGTCCTTTCACTCCGGATAATTAAACTAAAAACATAAGCAAACAAGGTCTGAAGTTCTGGAATTGCCTGGCAAAGACCCTGAAATCCCTCAGGAAAGGTTGCTAGACCTTCTTGTCTTGACAGTATCTACCCATCCTTATGAAATGCTATTATCTTGAGGATATTCCATTCCTTGGTGTTTGTTTAAAAAAATGCCAGTCTAGACACAACCAAACTACACCCACAACTACATCCCAAGTGTCCTGTGGTACTTTACAGTACACTGAATTCATAAGAAATTCCTGCACGGCATTGCTGAAATGCAGCCATTTCTAGAAGCTAACACAGTAAGAGCCATGGGAGAAAGTAAATTCCCTCTTCAAAGGACAGGACTGAATTGCTTACAATTTTTCTTTACCAATTTTGTGCACTTCCTATGAACATTCAAACAGTTTTGCTCTATAGCAATGAATATATAAAAAAAATCAAATTTGGAAGACATATATACAAATATTACAGGAAGCTGAGTGCTCCATTTTCACACAGATATGTGTCTGCTTATTGAATCAGGAAAATGAAACACATTCCCCATATGATTTTGCTGATCAGTCATAACTCACCAAAACAGCCTGGAGAGTGAATATGCACAGATAACAATTCAAATATGCAAAAATGGAGAGAAAATGCAAGTTATAGTTAAGAATAATTACAAAGGGTGAATTAACAATTAGCCAGTCATTAATATAAATTCTTTGGGATGAGGAAATAGACCGATCAGTTATGAATATATTTAGCCTAGAAATTAGGAAAAGGATTATCTCTCATCAACAATATGCAGCCTAACCTAGCACAAAAAGTGAGAAGTATATAAAAGAACATGTTCAGATGGACCTTGACAAGTTCATGTGGTGGCAAAGGATCAAACTTGCTGATCCAGGAATGTCTTTCACTATCATGTGTTTCTCCCTTTTTTATTTTACTTTTGATTTTATGCCAGTGCTATCAAAGCAAGGGTGCCTCCTGCAATAGTGTTGTCAGCTCTGAGCTTTGGCTTAGAAATAGCTCAGATTTTGAATTCGTCTGCATTTGAAAGTAAATGTTGTTCAAGCTTTTCTACAAATACGGGCTGATAGAAACATAACTTACATTTAATTATTATTAAGGTGAATCATCACCAATTCACATGCCTCCAAAGGCAGGAGATTTAGGAAACTGATTAGTGAATGTTGTTGTTGTTGTTTTTTAATGATAGAAATATTGTGAGAACTGGCAGAGCGACTCAGGAGTTTCAGTTTTCAAAACCAGTTTCCAAAAACCTGAACAAAGATGTTTTGATTATCTCTTCATCTGTTCCTGATACTTAGTTTTCTCATTTGAAAGTCAAATAAGCCGATGTCATTTGAAATGAGAGACACTGCCTGACGCATATGAATGGGAGTCAAGGATTTCTGCGCACAGTGGTTCAGAAAACTGCCAATTTGTGTGCGTGCAGAAGTAGTCACCACCCTCTTGACAAAGCCACTGAGTTTGAATCAGAGACCTCTGGAGCAGTGGGCTCCAGATCCACAGCTTGTCTTGAAAGGCTGGCAGATGCCAGGTGGGGGCTTTAAAAACTCACATCTCCTCAGAACTGGAAAGGATGAGGCTCCAAACACACCAGCTTCTTATGCTTTTAATTTCCCACACATATTTTGAGAAGGGACAGAGAGGAGACTGAGGAGGAGAAATATTCAACAAAAACCCTGGAACATGCAAATTTTTTTTTCCAGTTTCTGGCAAACATTTAGATTATTATTATTATCATCCATAAAGAACGTTAATATTTGAAAATGCAAAGCCATTATTCTTTTAGTTAAAAGCTGATTTTCTTTCCCAAACTTGCCTCCTCTGGTATTTCATCAAGACCCTGACAATTTCAGCTTGAATAAAACAGCAACAATGAAGGCATGCATTTCATAGTGTCTACTGTGGCTGAAAAGCCAGGTTTCATACCCATTCATGTCCAATTTCAATCAACACTTTGTCCAGTGCTGATGTTGTTTACATCTCAATCCCAGTATTGTCTTTTATACTTCATTTTTTTCTACAATGAACATCTTAATCACTTTCTCTCATCAGAGGTATTCAATTAATAATTTTAAACTGTTTTCAAGATGAAGAACAGAGTGGCAATCTTAAACCCTAAATATTTACTTTGGTGTTTGGATATCAGTTTTGAAGTGTGGGGAATACATCAAATGTTGCAACATTTAAAATCCAAGGATAGGGATTTTTGGTGGAGATATAACCTAATGATCAATACAGAACAAAAAATATAGGTAGACTGAGAGATAATTCCTAGACTAAGGATTCATAACACCTTAAAAATAGCAAAAAAAAAGAAAGAGATTAAAAAGGAAAAAAAGAAATACCACTGAGATGTGCAACAGAACTGCCTCCACGCAGAAGGCTGCTCTAAGACTTCTCTGTAGGCATGATTATTCCTGGCTGGAAGAAAAACCCCATTAAAAAGCTTTTCTGCTCTCTCCCCTAGTTATGGGACACCATCCTGAAGAGAAATCATTGACATGCCTGTCTTTTTCTGAAAGGGTTAGTCAAACAAATTGTCTTTCTCTCCAGAGCTCCTCTCCCTGCTTCTGCCCTTTTGTCTTTCTCTTTTCTTGTTATAGTAAGAAGTGAACATTTTGGCACGTTAATTAAAAATAGTAATAGTTGCAATAGAGGAAAGAAAAGGAGGGGTAAGGTGGGGGAAGCAGAAGGGGGATGGTAACTGCAGCCCTAATTAATAGAATTACTCTCAGTTGAAAGCCAGTCTGATGAGGACTCTTGTCCTTGAGTAAACAGCTCCCTGTGTCTGCCTTTATGTGCATATATATAGATAAATGTACATGTAAACACAGCTATTCTGTTGCTTAGCAGCCAGTAGTGTCCTTTCATGAGAAAACAAAATATATGTGACAAACAGTCTCAAAAACATGAAGTTCCATGAGCATATTTCTTTTCTCATAGCTATTCAGACAAGGTGGAGAGTGGCCCTGAAATTAATGTCTTATCCAACGGACAAAGGCAGAACTAAGCTAATTGGATTCCCATCTGTTCCAAACATAGCCTCAACATCACACAACAATAATAAATAATATGGTAATCATTGCTAACAATTAATCTTTTAGTTTAGATTTTTTACAGGGTGCGTGCTGAATGGATCTTAATTTCACACAAATATAGATTGCTGTCTGAACATATCCTCTGGACTAAAAAGAAAAAAAAATAAATCATAGTCTTCCCAGGCACGATCCTGTCAGATCTTTGGGTATATTTCAGGGGAGCAGAGGATGTCTAATCTAAATGCCTCCTACAGCCAAATGCAAACTGGAATTTAACAGAATCTAATTTTGATTTAAACCCAAACCAAATGTGAACTGAACTGTCAAAGGGCTGTTTAAAGTGACACATGTGCTCCTTGTTTAAAAATTTTCTGGGATGAGGAAGCACTCCACAAACCTTTTCCATTTCACCTCTGGAAAGGAGCAATACACCCATTCCATGGAGCTCGGCGCACACCCCTCACTGCCTCCTTCTCCCTCCACTATGGCTTTACCTTCACTAGTCTCTGATTAAGTATTTTAACTGCAAATTGGCTACCCCAACTACTGTCTCACCGTTCTGCACTGGTGCAATTACAGCTCCAACTCAGGACTTTACAGCAATACAGGTGGTAAAGAGGGATTAAAATCTGGGCAAATTCCTTGTAATAAGGCAGGGAGAGATTACAGAGCTGACACCCCCTGATGATGTCCAGTTGGGCATGTCAGTGCCCAAACGAGAAGCCCTGCTTCTGGGTCACCTGTGTGGGCATTGCTATAGAAAAACTTGCACAGACACACAAAATCCAGCTGTGACACAGGGCGTCTAGGTCTGCTGACAGTAATCTCCCCAGAGCCATTGCATATCTGTGTGGCAGAGGTGGGTGTGGCATAAAGATTTTCCATGACCTTGTGAACTTCCCCACACATCCACATAAACTTTTACATGTAGGCAGCTGGTGGCACTGATGTGCTTTACACTGCTTTACGACACAAAAATCATCTCCTTGTTTTTTTTTTTTGTTTTTTTTTTTTTTTTTTTACCTGATTCCTCAGCAGAATCATTTCGTGCTTCCTAGTTTTAATTCATGCCAAAGTCAACAGAGCTGTGGAAGAGAAGCAGTGCTAAGCCGTGGAGTTGTTACTCCACATTGATGTGAGCTCTTAAACAGTAGTTATGTCCCAAATCTGGACTAGCCACCCTTTAATGGTGACACAAATGCTCTGTATAAGGCTATAGCTGTGAACAGATGGATAGATATAAGATGACGTGTGGAGCTGGAACAACTAGTTAGTAAAGTTTATAAAGTACTTTGGGAGTCTATCTGGATGGATGGTACTTTATAAATGTAAGGCCATTATCAGTGCCTCCTAACAGCACCCGGCCATCACTCAGTACTTTTTGGATGGACAGTTAAAGAAAACACATAAAATATATTCCTCAGCAGATATTTCACCCAGACTCTTTTACTTGTAATAGCAGAGAGATCTGGGCTTTCCTGTGTACAGACCATTCCCATTTGCAGTCACAGGGAAAAATCCACAATAGCTCAACTCATGAAGCTGTTGGATTTGTTATGTTTGAAGAATGAGGCTTCACAGCACAGCCCTGGAAATAAATGACTGGTTTGGGAATTTGCTAATGGCAGGTTTCTTGCAGCAGTAGAGGATAGGATAACCAAAGGGATAGTAATGGGAGAGACATTTTTTTTGGTGGTAGGTTTTGTATTTTTCCTCTCCTCAGGGGGACTTCACAGAATTAAATTCAAGTCAGTAACAAATGAAAAAATAGATCGTCTTCCTGGTGAAAAGGAGGTGCCACATGTGAATATTGGACAACAGCAGCAGTTGTACAAATTTTCCTTATGGTCTCCCTGACTGCCCTTGGGAGTATGGCTGGGGAAGAAACTGAAAGATATTGCTCCTGCATATGACTTGGAGCCAGATAGAACAATCACAAGGATCTCATTGAGACTCCTCCACAAGGTCGTGATGATCTTATTCCTCATAGCACTTCTTTGGCTAAAGAAATCTGGTAGATGGGTGGGTGGCTGCATTCTGGAGAAAGCCTCTCCTCTTGGGTCTTAATCACCATTTAGTGTGAAATCAAGCTGTTTCTTCAGAGAAATTTAGTGTTTGAGCTCTATGTTTTTTTCATGAAACAAATGTGGTGTCTACAGAGAATCTTTTTTTTTTTTTTTTTTTACTTAAAATCCTGAACAACCCAAAGAATTCAGTCTAGTGATGCTGCCAGAGGAAGTGTGTTTTCGTTTCCTATGCTGCCATCGTTCTCTGCTGTGAAATGGCTTCCCCAGACATACCAAGCCCCTCAGGATACTTTGTAGGCAAAAGTTCCCATGACGAACTCCCTTTTTCCACTAAGACTAGAGACTATTATGTGTACCATATCCATGGAGTCTAATTTAAGATTATGGTGTATGGAAGAAGATATAAGTATCAGTTACTCAAATTGTTATTCACAGCATGGTGGCCTTTTAAAATATAAATATTTATATATGCATTCACTTATTATTTGTCCATGGAATCAAAATATTCGATGGATAAATTTTAAGGACCCTATATAATTGTTTTTGTCAATTTTTTTTTTTTTTTTTTTTTTAAATGAGGAAAGGGAGCATAAATGAAATTGTTTACACTTTTACTACAGACCTAATTTGTCTCTATTTGTGTTGCTACTGATGTGGTTTTTAAACCCTTGTTAAGAGATAATGTTGCAATAAGCTGTTTCTATGCTGGAACTCAATTTCTAACTGCAGTATCTTGGAAGACTGGTAACAGAATTGGCCACTACTTATCAAACTGTCTTTTGGGGCTTGGGAATCAGTCCTCTCAAATCTTCATTTTATTTTCAAAAGCTGGACAGTATCATTAACCAAAAAGATGATGTCAGATGAGATGAAGATAGTAGCTTCTCAGGGAAGTTCACCATGGGAGACCAGCATGAACTTGTCTTTTGACTTCTACAAACCTGTCCATCTGCCTTTCATTAGCCCCGGCTTAGGGATGGAAAGGGGAAAAGCAGACCTATTCTGATAATAAGGTAGCTACATAGTCCTGATGGTCTAATCTTGACATTTTGGAAGGTTTTTGCTTTTGATGACTAGGACATTCTATTGCTTGCAAGTAGATGGGTGAGCAGACAGACTTTAAGTATTATTAGCCACAACAAAGACATACATAGTCAAAGTAGTAAAGCATGGAGGAAATAACACACAATGGCCCAATTCTCACAGGTACAGAGCCATATTAGGAAACATCAGCACGCAGGCATTTATGCAGCACCCATAGAAATAGCAGTATTTAGGTGCTGAGTAAGTTTAGTGCAGCATAAAAGAGCTTGCACACCCAGAAAAGCTACATTGATGCCACAAGGACTGCACGAGTAAGAGTGACAGAGTATGTACAAGATAGATATATACTGTATGAGTGATTACCTCCAAAGAATACTTGGACAAGAGATGGAAGAGGATGTCAAGGTCAAATTATTATTTTTTTACTACATCAGCCAGACAGCTCTCAAATGGTTGATTTGAACAGCTCTGATAGAACAATGTCATTAAAACCCAGCAGTCAGTGCTCAGGGAACAACATTCCTGAGTTACTACCAGTGTCTTGGCAGGTGAATATGAAGGTTCACACTGTTAATGACTAGTATTTGTAATGACTGCTTTGTTTCATTTCAGCAACTGCTCCATTTCCAAAGGAACTCCAGGATAAGGATGTGGAATTGAATCAACATGTTTTTTGGGATCACACAAGTCAGCAGCCTTTAGCCTGGTCACTGGAAGATCAAACAAAGACCTCTTTCTACACTGACACCAGCCAGCTCTTGACATTACTGTTTCAAATACTTTCACACCTGTGTCTACTAGTCTTATTAATACCCAGCATTTACATTGTGAAATGGATTCTGGTCCCCACTAGTAAAGGGGTAATTGCCTTTACACCATCAATGTCACAACCTAGGTCTCAGATTCAGCACAGGTCTTCAGCATGTGCCTAATTTCAAACATGGGCATACAACCTGTTCAACTCAGTGTGGCAAGAGCGTGTGCTTGACATGCAGCATGGGGCAAGGAGGCAGCACATGGGAAAACTGGCACAGCAGGGGCTGACACAGCATGGTTAGCTACATGTTTTTTGGGTTATTTATACCTGTAGGGATGAATGGGGAGGAAAGGAGGGAGAAAGGGGGAAGCAGGCACAGAAATGGCGGAGGAGGAAAGGAATGAAATCAACACAATACATGTCAAGGCAGAAGGACTGAGAAAATTTCCCTAAAGATACCCCAGTCAGGTTCAGGTATTTTTTTATTTTTTTTTTTTAATGATATTGTCATTCAAATAACACAGTGGGATGCTGAAGCTGTTTGTTAATAGGAATGCCATAGTCACTAGTAGAAGACACCAAGAAACAGGATGGAATGAATGTCTTAGATGCATGACAATGTTGTAGAAAATCTAACTACAGTGTGTGGAATAAGCCCTGTTCCATAACAAGTACCTGCTAGTGACAAGTGAGATACTCAAACTAGTATGTGAATGTCTCCCAGAGAGCTGAGTGCATCCTACTGTGCACAAACAGGTAGTGCCACACTCACCACCACTGGTGTTACCTGATTAAAGCATATTTGTCAGCAAAACAGAACAGGAGCTGCAATCATCTGCTTCATGATTCCACTTTGATCCCCCATGTGCACATCTTTCCTAGTTCTAGGAGACAAACAGAGCCTTTAGTGTTCCATCTTTCCAAGACTAAGTGCTTACTTCAAGTTACTTCAGAATGGATTCTGACCTTTGCCATGTAAAGACACAGTCCCTACTCAAGCCAGTGAAAGCAGACTGTTGACACCACCATTGGTAGTTCACCTGGTTGCAGAATCAAAAGTCACTTCTCGCTCACTCACAATGAAATTCAAAGATTAATAGTGCAGGAGTTACCTGAGACAAACAGTGGGGATGTCTCTCTCAGGGTTAAGAAGGCAACAATATCCCACTATGTAGTCATAGAATTATAGAATCATAGAATGGATTGTGTTGGAATGGACCTTAAAGATTATCTAGTCCAGCCTCCTGTGGGAGAGAAAAAGGGAGGGATTTCCAACCTCCCTGCTGTGGGCAGGGTCACCTTTCTCCAGACTATGTTGCTCAGAGCCCCACTCAGCCTGGCCTTGAACACTTCCAGGCACAGGCCATTCACAACTTCTCCGGGCAACCTGTGCCAGTGCCTCACCACTCTGCAGCTCCTCTAGCTCCTGGAAGATACTGAGTGCTGTCTTCTGAAGGGCTTTTCTGGTGGGGTTGACTCATGCTGGAGGTAAGAGTGAACTGGCTCTGCCCTTGTGCTTGTGCCCCAGAAACAAACTTTCACCAAGGTATACCTTCTCCATGCCAAGGAGAAGAGTGTTAAATATAGGAAACAAATATTGATGCAAAAAATCATGTAACTACATAGGCGATAGCTGGGAGAAGAGGAGGAATACAACAGAGCCCTTCACAAACACATCGCTTATGGGGTTGAAGAGAGGAACTGAACCAAGGACAGCAGTCCACATTTTAACACTCTCCCTGATAGATCAGGAGGGGCCTCTTTGGGAGACACATACCAGGACCTTGTTTGCAAGGTACTTCACCACTGAGCCCAAAAGACCCTCAGGAGTATGCTGGGTACACTTCAGAGGGCCCTGCTGATGCCTAATCTCTGCGTGAAACCAGCTCTGATAAAGAGCAACTCTGGTGGACAAAAATGATGCAGCGATTTTCAAGCAGACTACAAGCTAATCCCCAGGACCATGATTAACATGTTTATTTTGTTCAGTTAAACAGATTCTGATGTCCAGGGCTGGGTGTAAGCATTGCTAAGAACACAGTCACTAAGCCACCAGCTTTGGGTTGCCTTTGGTGATCTAGATGCCCATGCCTGGCTCTGTAAAACCCCTAAGATTCTAGAGAGTGAGAAGGTGAGTTTCTTGCCTTTTACTTTATGTATTTATTTGTTTATTTATTTGATTTTCTAGAACTAAAAGCTGCTCTGGCCTGCCATTGAGCAGTTTCCTAGATATAAGATCACTGTTCTTTTTAATTAGTCACCTGTTGTCCTACAGTTGGGCAATATGCTTTCCCTGTCATTGCTCCTCTAAAATTTTCATAGGATAGAAGAAAAACTTTCTTCTCAGTAAGAGGTAGAAGAAAGGGAATAGAGAAAGATGGAGAAACTATACGCCCTTTACGTACAGATGCTGCCAGGTTCTGTAGTCAGGATTACCCATAAAATAGGAAATAAAATTATCTTGGTCTATAGGACGTTTGTTTGCTTTTGGCTCTCAAAAGAATAATTAAGCTACCTGATGTTGAAATAATCAGCAGCTCACTTAACTGCCATCAATGAGAGAGCATTCTTGCCACCAACATCAGAAATTTCCTGGCTGAGAGATGGGGTGTTTGCTCTTATATGACTTGAATTACATGACTTACATGTCAGTTTACATGTCTAGTGTGGACAGGGGAGGAAGGGGGGGGTGCCCTTTTTTTGCTTCCAGGCATGTGATGGAAGAAGAGAGAATAAAGTCTGAATCAGCTTTCAGAGAAAGCACAAAGTAGAGTGATATCAGGACAACCAGATCTCAGCTAGAGGTAATGAAGTACAGAACAGGAAATGTTCTCTTATGCTTTCTGCAAAACACCATCCTGCTACTGACATAGTCCAGATACCTCTGAAACTTTCCATGCCCTATGAATACCTTCCCATTACTATTAGAGTGTGCTGCACCCAAGCAGTCACTAATTACATCAGAGGGAATCTGAACTTAATTCAAATCACACAAGCAATGCCATGACTTTGCTTCTCATCTTCAGAGATCTGGGCAAGCCGGTATCCGTGCCTTCTCATGGCACCCAGTAGCCACTGATGTCCTCCATGCCCCCTGACACTGTGCTCTGCATTGTCCGCTCCTATGGTCCACATTCCACACCATCCATCTCCCACTCTCCTCTGGGCTTTATATGCTTTTCCAGCCCCATCACAACCAGAGCCAAATGACTGCAGGGTTACAGGCTCAAGGAGTGACATAGGCAGAACTAATCCTGATTTGGGGCCTGAAGGCAGGTTAAACAACCTCTGGGTGGCTCCACGTTTTATCTTTTCATGCCTTATCTTCTCAAACAGAAATTAAGAAATATGTTCCGCATAAACAGAAAAATCAATTGAAAATTAAGTTTTATGGGATCTAAATAAGTCAGAAATTTGGTCAACATCCAGAATACTTTCTGGAATATAAGGAAGAAAAGAGCTTTGGAATAAGGGAAGTGGATAGGATTTATCCTTTTCTCAAAATGGCATGTTTTTTCTTTTAAACTGAGAGAACTGGATTAACCCCTGAACAGCATTTCCCTGAAATTCAGGAAAATGTGGCAGTACTTTAGCTTCTCCCTCAATATGTTTTTTCTTAAAAAAAAAAAAAAAAAAAAAAAAAAAAAAAAAAATAAAAAATCTCTGTCTTTGATTTCCTCTCTTTCCTCAGACCATCATTTCTCTTTAGATGATAGGATTTCTGGAGTGGGGAGCACACAACATGTTCACACCATCCTCCCCAAACCTAGGAGCCACGGAAATATCTCTCTGGGGTTAAGACCCCAGTTTGATGTAAACACAGAAATTGCACAAGACAGGTCCAGTGAGATGCAAGGCTTCAGTCCCTACTCTGCAGAGACTTTGCTGTGTGATCACAGACAGAAACGGCTTTAGTCTGTAAGGGCACAGTACCATGACTTCTCAGCACAGCCAGGAGTGTCCATGCTGTCTGTCTGTTATCCTGCATGTTGGATAAGATCTGGGACAAGCCAAATGTCTCTGTGGCAGAGAAACTCCTGCATGGACCAGAGGACTGGTCCATAACAGTGATCCATTTACCTGAATACAACTGGCTGAAGCTTGTACACTGAAAATTTGAGCGCAAACTCAAGTGACTCAGGCAGGGTAACAGTCCTGTGGGCGGAAGTGTCACTACAGGGGTATGTGCACTCAAATGGCAGTGTGTTTGCCCCATGGTAATAAGTCATTTAAATGAATATGTGAGTAGATAGGTTTTCATTAATCAAGCATATGACTTGGAGAACAAACAGCCATTGAAAACATCTAGACAAGCCTGGAAGAGTGCAGCTGTTAGCATTGCAAACTACATTATCACCATATATTTAGATTGTTATTAAGTGAACTTTAAGTAAGGCGTCCTCCATTTGTCATTTTTCCCTTGGTGAATTCAGCTAGCAACGTTGATTTCTTTTTTTTTTTTTTCTTTTAATATGAAAATTTGGCTATTAATTTTTCAAAACTTATTAATCTGTTTTCACTTCATTGGCAGCAGCTTCCCCCCTACCTTCTACTTTAGCTTGTTAAAACTCAGAGTTGATTAAATATGACACAACAGTAAAATATTACATAAGCTCACAAGAAAATTTTTATTTCATTATCGGCACGAAGTGAGTCATCTTGAATGTGACACTGGCTTTGGCTCCATTTTCTCTCATTTTTTTGCTCTGGTTTTGTATTTAATCACAGCTTTTTTTTCTCCCTCTCTTTGCGCGTACGATTTTGTTTTTCAAATCCACAGCAGAACGATCCAACTTTGTTCTTACACTATTAATTAACACCACGCTCCAGTTTCCAACATACTTAAACGATGAATAAGGTTAAATTCCAGACAACGTTCTGTGCATTGCCATCAATTAACAATTTTCAAGGCAGCGCTTCATTAATAAACACTGATCAGCAGAGCCCTTGTGTGGAGTGCATTGGAGCTGAGAAATTGTACCAGAGCTTTTTTAATATGTGAGCTGGAGTGTGTGGTGTGTGTGAGCATGTGCACAAGTGTGTATGTGTGCATGTGTGAAAAAAAAATCAATGCAATATCCTAGGAAACTCATCAGCACATCATCTCCTTAAAGGTTAATTAAGAATTTGAGGAAGAACAGAGGGGCTGAAGCAGAGGTGATGGACATTCGTGTCTCTCCAGATCATTAAGTACTAATTAGGTTTGGAAAGTCTATTGAGCTTCCTTGGTCTCATCAAGCCATGTGATGGTCCCTGGATACCTCAGTGTGAAATGCCATCAGCACTATATCTCCCTTTATGAACAGGATGCACTTCAGTCTCAGGTGTGCCTGCTGTCTTTCACTCTGTGTGTGTGTATGCCTCTTTTGGTATGTGTCTGATTAAAGTATTTTATATACTGCATAAAAACTGTGTGGAGAATACAGACCATTTCAGAATCATATGTAATGTAGCATTTTTGCTGGAAGGCTAAAAAGGAAAAAAAAAAAAAAGGCATTAAAAAAAAATTGCAAGAAAAGTTCCTGTTAGGTATAAACTCTGAATGAGCAGGGAAAAAACTTCCAAGTTCATAAAAATCCTTTTGCTGTGTTAGAAGTTCATTTAGTGAGGACTTCCATACTGGCTTCCCTTTATTTATGTTTCCTGAGCTCAGGATGGAGGTGGGGCAAGACAGGAGCTCCACAGCGAAAGTTATTAGAGCAAGACCCCACCATGCAGCTTCAAAGAGACCATAATATATATTTTGTTAATTACCTCTTCTAAAACGCTTAGTAAGAAGTACTACACATCTAAATCCCAGAAGAAGCAGTGACAGGTTTCCTAAGAAATGACTTCCATAGCAAGTTGAGATGCTGCTTTTATCTTAATTTCCTGGCTTTTAGTAATTTCCAGATCTTACAGGGACAGATTTTTCTCAGGATGTTTCCTTTAAATTGAATAGGAAATACAAATTTAGATGCTCAACTGTGGACAAGGATCTAGCTATCAATCTAATCTGTGCCTGAAAGTGACCTTTGAGGTGTCCAGAGACTGAGTCAGCTCTCAGTGTTGATGTACAAAGTAATTCAAACCAGATGCCAGTGATCAGATAGATTCTTCTGGAAACCAGCATTGATGGTGTTATTAGAAAAAGCCACAACTGGCTCTGTTACGAGGGTTCCCTCATGGTAACTCAATAAAATTGGTTAGTCCTAATTTTTAGGCAGTCTTAAGCTAGTATCATGGCATTAAGCTGCTGGAAGGTAAAGGAAGAGTAAGTCTAGTAGTAATTCAACATTGTCTGTCCAAAGAGGTCCTTATTCAGGAATATGCAAGAGGTGTTTTCTTTATATATAAAGAACTAATCCACACCCGCTCTCCCTTTCTTAGAATGGAGAGAAGAATAATGTGCCTTAAGATATAAGCATTCATTTAATAAAATTATACTAGAAAAGGTTGTCCTCAGAGCTGGCATTTTCAAGGGACACATGCTGGAAGGGAGGATGTTGGCACTGGGGATAGTTGCCATTGTCTTTTTGAGCCCCACTGAACTTTGACTTTGATTGCACACGATGGAATGGAAGTTAATGGTTCACTGGCTCAAACTGTTGCCCTGTTGATACTGTTCTTTTAACATTTTAGTTATTAAGAGCAAGTCTAGTTGCATTAGTGACATAACAGGAGTGAAGGCAGCAGTCTGGGAACTACTGGGATGTGGGTTCTTTAGGATGCTTCTGGAATTAAAAACAACTGCCTCCCACTCCAACCTCTACTGACACCCAGTTTTCAGCAGGAGATGGCTGAATTGAAAAGCTACTGATAATGTTGCAGCCTGCACGTCTGCTCCAGACTATCAAGGACCCCTTGATAAACCCACTGCAATGCCTGGAGCACTTCATCTGCAGGCGACTTGCTCTCTTCAATATGGAGAGGATTGCCACTAATCCTGGCGCATTACTGTTCACTTGACAGAAGTCGCCTGAAACAACTTGCGTCTGTTCTTGTCCTGATTTGCTGTCGGTATTTATTAAGAGCAGTGTGTTTAAAATGGCACACATTGTAGCCTGAAGATAACATCTTAAGCTTCCTGCCTATACCAACAAAAAAACAAACACCCCCTCCCAAGAAAATCTTCTTCAAACATTGTCACGCCCCTCTTTGCTCAGCCATGTTGATACTCTTTCTTTCTTCCCAAGAGATCCCTCTGAGATCCCAGTGGTAGCAAGAACCACCTTATCTCCGGTTTTACTGATCACCATTCCCAAGCTGCCATGAAATGATTTTAAAAACTGAGCAATAGAAAATTAAATATTAACTACTCAAATCAGCTATATTTTCATGACTTCAGAAATATGCTAAACTGGCAGAATCTGTGGTTCTCTATTGACCAATGAGACCTTCCTGTTCCTCCCCTTTCTGTCATGACTGAACATGAATCTCCAAGGATGTAAAGATATAACACCTTCTCTGAACATTCAATCTTAACCACTGTGCTTAATAGTAAACAAGAATCCCTGTTCAATGCTGAATATGGTGATTGTTATATGATGTGGGCATTTATTTACCAAGAATATGGTTTGACACAACACCACTGACTTGTCAAATTGACTGGATTTGCATGGTTTGACTTTTTACATGGCAAAGGCCATGAGACTTCCCCTCTTATTCCCACTCTGATTCTGATTTGTGTCTGCACAAGTTTTTAGAAGTACAGGAAATCCTCTGAAGGAAAAAACCCAATGACTACTAGTGAATTTTGCTTTGCGATATGTGTTTTCAAATTTATAGTGTAGACCCTATAGTGTTTGTAGATGAATTGATGACTGCCATTTTGCCTGGCTTTTGAGATCTCTTGGTTTCAGTATCATCACAGACAAGGAAACAGTTTCAGTGGCAGAAGACAGTTCTCAAGCACACCCGTAAACAGAATCTAGCTTTCTGTGTCTCCTACACAACAACTGTGCCTCCAGAAAAATAAGTTTGGGAGGAGATGGATAATCAGTTTTTCCTTAAATAAGGAAGATATTAAAAAACATAAATTATATCCCTTGTTGCTTCCTTTACAGGCCCTTTTGCAGATTTCTTTTGGCTAAACCGTTATTTCATTGTTAGAGTACAAAATGTTCAGACCTATCAGGTCTTTAAAGACCTATTTCTTCTATTCTTGGACGGATAGTATGCTCAAGAATTTCGTATCAAGTTTTTTCTTGCTCTTTTTTGCTCCCGGCACATTGGTGTCATGAAAAGTTTCATCATTTATGTGTGTGAAGGATACTTGTGCATGTGTGAGGGTATGCATATGCATCAGTCTAGCATATTTTAAGTAATTTCATATACATATGTATATATACACATATTGTGGAGAGGGCATGTGTATGTGAAGAGGGAATATGGTCATACCTAGTCTGGGTGTTTCTGTACTTTAGGCAGTGTGCAGATAGAAAGAGGTGTGAATTAAAGAAGGAATTGATGTACAGTGTAACTCTTTGGATCTCAGTAATGTACTAGAAGACAAACCAGAGGATTATCTTCCCTTCTGTCTTTAAAATAAAGGACAGTTTTGCAAAGCAAGGCCCTGTACATCAACCTGGTCCATGCAGAATCTTAACACTTGTCTGGGACAAGCAACATTAGGTATGGCAGACAGTAATGGCACTTTCAAATGAGGGACAGATGGCTGTCCAACACTGACACTGCAGGTGTCCAGGACTTTTAATTCGGTTTCATTCAGTGGACCTTTTGCTCTTCAGTCCCTTGGTACTGCTGTCAAACTTTTCCAGAAGCAAGAAAGAGTGTGGGGACAATGTGATAGAATTACAGAAGGTGGTAGAGTCATTTGTTAATCCATCAGGGAAATTAGGCCATCAGACAACAGCCTGCTTCACAAACAGATCTCTGGGAAACAGGTGTGTGTACTCTGGGTGTGGATGCATGGGGTAGTGGTGGAAAGCTGTGGATGCAAGGGAGAAAAGAAAGAGGACTAGGTAGGAGCTTGGGTTGGGAGGTGACAAAAGTGACAGCCAAATACTCATGTGATATAACAGGGTATCCAAAAGAGTAAAATGCAATATCTGCTGTCAACCAGCTTTCTCTTGGTTCCATTTTAAAAACTCAGCTTAAAGGGGGACACAAGTTCTCTGGCATCACAGAGCCTCATCTGTCAATGTCCTTGTAGATACCAGTGTGATTAGATGGAGAAGAATAAAGTAAAGGTTCCCTTGTCCTTTTATGTCTTTGTCCATTCCTGCAAAGAGTGCAGTGCTTGGAAGCTTTAAACATTTAAAGTTACACTTTGAGATGTCCCTGTTAGCACAAGCCAAAGTCCTTGGTAACCCTAGCTCTGGCCTTGGGAGTGGAAGGTGCACTGTATTACTTTTGTACAGTGATGATCTTTTCATTGTGATGGTCCTTGTGGGAATGCAAACCTGCCTGAAGCTGTGTGTTTCATGAGCCCTCTGTGCCAGCAGGCACTCCTTAGCTTGCCTGATGAAAGTTCAGGTAAGGAGTCACCCTAAGCAGTATTTCCTCTCAGTTGATTCTAGGTATGTTCAATGTCAGTGGTCATGATGTAATTCTTGTGGAGCTACTGAGGGCTGGAAAGGGACAGGGAGACTCTGCCTTGTCTGGCCACAGCATTTAAAGAAAAAACTCCCTGTGAGCTCTCAAGACAGTGAAGCTTGTCTTCCTAAAAGGTTGTACTGTGCCACCTGACCCTGTTTGGATTTTCTGGTGTGCTCCAGCATGTCCCCTGTTTCTGTATAAGTGTGGTGCTCAGTACTTCACATTACAACGTACTTCTCTGTGTCAGCCCTCCACAGCATTTTCTTTGGGAAACAGGGCAACTGGACTGAGAGGAAGAAAGAGGTCATTTTATGTATTTGCTCAGTTCTTGATGGATATTGACACTGTGAGATGTGATTCTCCAGACCAACACTGCCAGGGTCAAAATATGTTGCATTACAGGTTCATAATCTGCATGGGCTATAGATCTGAATTACTGTATGCATATACTGTTCCTGAGGAGTGGGAAAGGAAGATGTAGGAATCATAAATTGATATCTGGAAATTCTGATTAGTTTTAAGGAAAAATCCTGGAAAAGTTTTTTTCCAGCTTTTAAACACACAGCTTTCTCCAGATATCAGGAAATACCAAAAGAAGTTCAAAAGTATCTTGCTAAAATTTGTTTGGATAGATACTTTCCATTAAAAAAGAATATTACAAGTACTCTCTTTTGACCATCTTTTGGACATAGTTTGCATTTAATTGCAAGTCCTAGATAACAACTATTTCACATTTGATGAAATTATATGAATAGATAAACATTTTTCTTTGCATTCCCTAAGAATAGCTGTATTTCCTCATACTGGCTGCTGGGGATACTAAGCTGCCTTGCTTCTCCAGGGACGGGCAGTGCTGCAGGGATATATTCCCACCCATACAACCAAAGTGCAAAATGTCCTTCAAGCATTGTTCAGGGAAATTGCATATAGCCTTTTGACAAGTCATGTTCTTTATACTACAGAAGAGCTAACTCAACTTTACATCAGCAGTTTGTCCATGATCTCTGCAACTTTTATTTTATTTATGGGATGAAAGGAGTCGTGATTTGGCCAAATTTGAAAGTTCAGATGCTTTTTAGTTTTCTGCATTAGAAACAAACCTCCCAAGCCTCATCACTTTTGCCTGTCTTTAGCTGAGGTGAACAGCCTGATTCAAATTTTTGTAAATATACTTCAGCTGGTCTCTGAGAGGTACTCTGCACTGCAGAGGAATGAGTCACGTTGTTGCTTTCAGTTTTACACTGGGGATACTGCTCCTGCCAGGATCTTGCCATTTACTTGGAGAACTAGTCAGCGTTCCTTTCATATTCCAGATTGTCATCCTTCCCTTCCCCTTCCCCCTTCCTCCACCTTCTGGGAGCTGCAGGGCAGCATCTTTCTGTTGTCCTGCAGAGATAGACCTCAGTTGACTGATGTTGCCTCATCTCTGGAGAAGAAAGGAAGAAAAACAAAACCCCCAGCAAAACAAAATCTGTTCCCATTCACACCCCAAACCCTGAATATTATCCCTTTGTGCCAGCTGCACCATCATACTACTGCGTTCTATCTTGCCATGAATTTTTTGGTGGAGAGCTGCCTATACAATCTGTGAGCACTGTTGGAACAGCCCAATTTTACAAGCATAAAGTATTATGATTGCATTGATTTCCATCATAAATCATATTTTCCATCCTCTGTCTTTCTTTCCTTGCACTGACTGAATTAAGCCTTGGTGTTTTCTTTAGCTGCTGCCAGAACTGAGGCTTGAGATGATATTAGGGTAATGATGATAAATTTTAGCCTCAAGCCAAACCATTTCCACATTACAGATAATGTTTTTTTCCAAATAAGTTCTGTTATTGGAATCCAGGACCTACCACATCTGCAGGCTCAGAGGCTGCCTCAACACAGTCTCTTTGCTGTAATGGGTTTATAGATTTGAAAATTTGCTCTAACAAATAAATGAGAGAAGAGAGAAAAAAAGCAAATGAAGGAATGGATAGGGAGAATCAGCCAGAAGGAGGAGAAAAATAAAAGAAGGAACAGGGAAAAAAAGGAGAAAGGAAGAAAACAAGAATAAACAAAAGAAGAAATGAAATGAGGAAAAAAGGAAATACGAAGAATGAGATGGTGCCCACAGCAAAGTACCAGCCAGCCTGCTGTTGGCTGTGTTTCTTTAGAAGCAAAGCTGGCCCCACAGGCAAGCACAAGTGCCTTATACAAACACCAAGTACTGCAAACATGCAGACCCAAACTATGTGCTTCAGATTTCACCCTTGCCTTCTTACAAGGCCATTTCCAGTCACCCCATCTCAGAAAGGCTTCAGACAAACTATTATAATATTCCTGCAAAATCTCAGCTATCCCCAAGATGGACTAGAAGGAAACTGAACTAAGCCTGACCCAGTATTAGTATTT
This sequence comes from Acropternis orthonyx, assembly GCA_035583155.1. Classification (NCBI taxonomy): domain Eukaryota; kingdom Metazoa; phylum Chordata; class Aves; order Passeriformes; family Rhinocryptidae; genus Acropternis; species Acropternis orthonyx. The sequence continues at coordinate 65,440,787 of JAWWEU010000091.1, forward strand.
ATACTATGATCTCAGTCTCAGGTGGTGTCTTACTGGTCTAAAGTGATTCTCATTTTTGAAGTTACTACAAAGCAGGTCATCTTCCCACTTTTGTCTGAGAAGAATTCAGTCTGTGTAATCAGGCTTGAAGGACAGTGTCCCATGCTCAGGAGAGTATAGATTCTGGGTATAGAAACCTTCAGGAGAGCAGATGAGGAAGGCCAAATACATTTCTTACTTGTTCTTCAGCCACTGTAAAGGGAGGCAGTTCACCATGTCACTGTGGCATCTTACAAGGATCTTACAAGGATAGCGCTGTTTAACCCTGTAGCCTGTATCCTCACTAGTACTCTGTCCCTGAAATGGAGCATGGCTCAGTAAATCTTATGCTCCTCTGTGGCTTGTAAGCACCCATGTGCCTCTCTGCTCTGCTCCTCACATTAACCAGACCATGCCTGCTGGAGCATTTGTTGTTTGTTACTCTACTGAATGAGTGAAGTCTCCCATGGAGAAGCACAGGCAGAGACGTCTACTTCAGCAGCAGGCAGCCCTTGGAAATCATGCTGGCTCAGAGTAGTGCAGAAGTTCTTATGAGTTCTGGTTTGGGAAATCACCTACACAGAGAGATGCTCCACTGGAAAAAAGCACACCTTGATCCCTGCTCTATTTTTCTCATGCTTTGCTCTGCCAGACGACACTTTCTGAGGAAGCTGCTTAGCACCTGCCACCATTTGTACACGCAGACGAGCAGCAGTTTCAGATCCTTGGTTCATCTTGAGCTGTACAATTGCACCTCATTAGCTTAAACTGTGATGGTGGGATTAGTCTGAAAGAAAGTTGGTATCTTTCTTCACACCCCAGTTTCCAGAAAAGCAGAGAAATAACTGATATCCAGATTCATGTTTCTTCCTCTGGAGCTCAGAGTTAATATCCTTCTCAGCCCTAAGTCAGAAGCCCTCACTGCAACAAGCCTGGATGATGCTGAAATACAGTCTGATGCAGATGGTAGGGACCAGCTCTGATTCTGACCAACATATTTACAGCCAGGAGAAGTGAAAAAAATGGACCTGCAGATAGGTAGGCAGGCAGCAGGCAGTTTATTTCATTGGCAGTGCAGGAGTGCCTACTTCACAGGATGCTAAATGCAGTAAGTGGGGAGGAGAACAAATTTAAGAGGGAAGAAGGAGGGAGTGAAACAGTCAGTCCTCTTCAGGGTATGAAGGGAACATCCTGCACTTCCAGAGGACTCTCAAAAGAGCAAAACACTCTCAGGATGCTGTCTTTGCAGGGTCCATGTCTTTATTATTCATATCAGCCCCTAAAGAGGTGCTTTCTCTGAGGACATGAGTCATCCGGGAAAGCCAGCAGCCCTACCATATCCCTGCTGTGAGTCTGGGTTGGCAAAAACAGTGTGTCCTGGGCTAAGGGTGCCAGATGATATGTCATTAAAATTGGGCTAAACCCTTTTACTTGCTCACCTGGGTGAATCAAACTGGGATCAGTTTGACTCAATCAAACTAAGTGGCAATCCTAACCAGCACCCTAAAACTGAAACATAGCTGATACCCTCTGCTGCAGCCAGACCCACATGAAATGTGTGCTGTCCTCTGTCACTCCTCAAGGCTAACTGCTAACTAAGGTAGTCCTGACAAACCAAATTAGACCTCCACTCTGAGTCTATACTCCAAATACCAAATCCAAAGCTCTCTGAGAATGCAGCAGGATGCCAGCACATAGGACAGGATTAAGTGACACATTTTCCTCTCTCCATTTCATTCCCACAGTGGAAAAATTCAGCAAAGGCCTTACATGTGTTGTTTCACCCATGGATTTCCTCCCTTTTCACTATGCTCATTTCAGGAAAGGAGGGACCACAACTGAAATCTGGGATTTCAGTGCAGTAATGCACAGTTTACAATGCAGGACTCCTTTCAGTGTTCCTTTCACACGGAAGGTCAGCAAGGTGGACAATGGCAGCTGATGTTCTAAAGGCAAGTAACGTGTAGGCTTTAGGGCAGGAAAATATGCTCCTGCATGTGCCAGGAACAACCATCTTAAGGCAGGGAAGAAGAGTGTGTAGTGAAGTGTCGAGAAACTTCATGTCCCAAGAACAGCTTCTGCACAGTTCCCACTCCTCTGACTCCAAAAACTGACCAGAAACATTTCTGCACAGCCAAATAAGTTTGCAGTAGCAAAGGCAAGAGTTTGATTGCCCTTACTAGGACCCCATGGATGAGGCACCTAAGAAGACAAAGTCACTCTCACATTTACTAACAACTAGTATTGTTGCTGGCAGGCACACCTCTGGGAGAAGGATTAGATAAAGCACAGAAAACTGCCCCATCTTCCACCTTGTAAAGGAGCATTTATAACCCAGTGCAATGGAGCATTTATAGTTGTTGTGGCTGCACCAGACAGCTTCAAGTCTGCTGGGTTGTGATACTGGGCTTGGTTTGGAATGAAAAGAAATACTAAACCATATTCAGACTATTTCATGGGTTGTATTTCATTTTATTTTATTCCATTTGAACAGTGTTTTGGTTTATCTTGTGTTTAATTTGAAGGATTGAGCAAGTTCCCAATAAAGCCCATTGTAAGATCTACATGAGAAAAACACTTAAAAAAACCCCCAGCCCAACAACAACAAAACCCATTCTTCTGCTGCTGCTGCTAACAAGGCCTATTACTTCCCAGCCTGTGTTTGGTTTCAATACCGTATAATCTCTCAGTTGCAAACAAGAGACCAAGACAACTCTGACTAGAGCTACCCTATAAATGATTTTGTCCTCAATGTTTGTTTTGGCTGGAAAGGTGCCAAACTCGCTGCTCATGTGGTTAGGTACAGGTGGTAAACAGGCTTTTTGGCTGGTTCATAGGTAATTCACAGTTAGTTTGCTAGGAAAAGCCAAGTTTGTACCCAATGAGAAAACAAAACTCTTAAAAAAAACCTGTGTTGTGAGGCTAATGTTTCATTTCATCATACTTTTCCCCCATTTAGACACAGTAGATGATGTCCCCTGCCTCTTGGGTTTTTTTTTTTTTAGCAAAGGACCTAATCTGGGCAATAAAGATTCCATGAGATTATATGGACATGCAACATACAGGGAAATACACCCATCCTTGGCCATTGCCTCTCCCAAGTGCTGAATAACATTTCTCTCTTGACCTGCCCCAAAGCTGACAAAGGCTGACAGCGCACTGGAGCTCCTTGGCTGCCCAAATTGAGGGAAGGTGTCTCTGTTTAAACTAAGAGCCATGGACTGACTGTGAACAAATTTAGGATAGAAATGAAGAGGAGACAGAGACGTGGAAAAGCCTTCCAAAACAGAACAAAGAATGAGAGCGATCTGAACAAATGCAGATGCCTATAACAGAGCCAGGCCCCTTCAATTCGATGGAGAGAATTAAGCATCACTTATTAATCATCTCACCCTAATGAGGCACCCAAAATAGACCAGATGAATCACAGTCCAGAAACACCTATTTTTCTCCCTTTGCTGTAAGAACCCAAGGTAACTGAGACAGAGATATTTACACTGTAGGTGGTTAAAGTTAGGCGAGATGAATTTTAAAAAAAAGAGTAAAGAAAAAATTATCAACAACAAATCCCTAAGAGTTTTTAGATTCAACAGAACACTTGCATGAAGGTTATCTGTCACAAAAGGATGTGATTGAATGAGATGATGGAAGGAGTCCACTGCAGGTCAAATAGGACAATTCTTGCAACAATTTGTTAATAAAAATTTTCTTGATGGAAAGTGCTTACAACTACTGCCATAAAAATACAGATACTTTCCTTTGACACTTCTTGTTTTATGCCGGGATAGTGAAGAACTGCATCTTCCCTGTTAATTTGAATTAAAGACCTAAAGATGACAGTGTTTCTCTTCTCTCTTTAATTAATCTATTTTTATCCACTATTCCTGTAATGAACAGAGGTGAATCAAGGGGTTTGTTTAAATAAGGAAGAAGCAGACACTTATTCAGGAGCAAGGGTTCTCTTTATACTCTTTTCCTCTAATTTGTCTCAAATATCACCTTTCAAGAATCCTTTCCCCTTGAAGAAAGCCAGCTTTCCACATGGTGATTCCTGCTACCATTGCTGCCTCAAATCTCATAAAAAAATCCATTGCTTATGAGAGGCTTCTCTTGTCAAAACTAATGGGAAACAGTGGTAGGTGATGGAGAGGAACGATTCAGAAGGTTTTTGTTCTGAGTACCTCTTCTTAGCAACCCCACAGTGACTGTTTTCACAAAGCCCACCAGGGTCTTTGGCACAGATTGGATCCACGGTACAGACAGTGGTGGATCCCAGCACAGGTATAGTTACCTGAGCCATAAATGGAGCCAGCATGCATTGTCCCAAAGGCACCAGTACCTTCTCCCACACAGGATGGAATCACGCCTTCCTGCTTTTGCTAGGAGTTAACAGAATTAAATCACTCTTATGCACTAGTGGAGCTTTTTTTTTTTTTTTTTTTTGGTTTTTTTTGTTGGGTGTGG
>JAWWEU010000091.1:65470899-65486504 GCA_035583155.1 Acropternis orthonyx
CCCTGCCCTGCCCTGCCCTGCCCTGCCCTGCCCTGCCCTGCCCTGCCCTGCCTTGCCCAAACTTGCATGAGTAAAGGAGGCAGGCCTGATTCCACACAATCTTTCTGGCTGTCATTAAGAAGGGAAATTTGCAATAAAAGGCAAGTACAAGGTTTGAGGAAGTTTTCAGCAAACATAAAAGGGAGAATTTCAGTGGGAAGTTGGTAACTGGTGATTGCTACTGACATTTTCAATAGTGTTGGAGTCACTGTTCACCTGCTGTGGATTTGCAGCCACCTCAGGGTGGAATTCACCAGCAGCTGTAAGTCCCAGCCCTGTTGTTTAAGGCAACAGGGGGTTTAGCATGTCCTCAATGGAATCAAGATTAATTACATATACTATACAACAAGTGGGTACGTAAGAAACAGTAATTCCTTCTAAAGTATTTCTAAGTCTGTTAGAATTAGAAAGTTTCTGTTACGCTCTCAGACCAAAAGGCCTTTCTCCAAAGCCTCCCACTGCGGTGCTGGGTAGTTCCTACAGCAAGTTCACTCCCCGTGGCTTGCACGATTTCAAGAGTGAAAGTGGCAGCACTGTAAAACAGTGGAAGTAATTACAAGTTCTGGAAACTTTTATGGAAAGAGGGATGCAACATTCTGAAGTCTCTCCTGTGATCTCAGTCATAACTTCATACGATTGCATCTTCTACAACCCAGCTCCAAGGGCTGCCAAAATGCTGCTCTTGCCTTCTAGACAGCGTGTGTATCTGATCAATCCATTTGATTTGTAGTTTAGGACGCAGCCTTACAGTCAGACCCAATGATCTCATTGCTGCTAGCATGAATGCGAAATGCTTTGAGTGAAAACAAGGGGATTGATCTAAAAGGACACAGGTAATTTAGACCAGAAGTTGGGCTTTTGTGTATTAATTAAAAAGTTCACTGTAACCTATGGGACACATCAACTCTCTTGCAAAGGTTGTCATTTCTGTGCAGCCAGCCATTTGTTTTGCTTGCTTCCTGGAGAAACTTGATTTTCATGACGGGCTATGCCTTTTCCTACTATATCCTCTGGGAGAGAGGTCTGGTCAGATGATTATCTTCTCTCTTAAATATTACATTATTAAAATTGGGCAGGCTTTTTTTATGGCAACTGACTAATTAGCCCCACGTCTCATCTCAGCTGTCAAAAATCACTATTCATTGACAGTTTACTTTAAGTGGCTCAATTAGCATAACAAATGACTCACCAAAAGTTCTGTAGGCATCCTGTTGATTAATGTCATTTATCTTGCAAACCAGCAGTAGATGTGTGAGTTGCTCCTAACAATTATTATATACATTTTTATATATATATATAAGTACCTCTCAGAGAAGCAATGCAATTTAGGTGTTATTTGCAAACATTTAATAGCAACAAAGGGCTTTCATCAGCAGCAAGAAGATGAATGATTTCCCAGTTAGGAACCAGGTAGAAGCCATGTTTCCTTGAACATCACACTGCATGCATCCGAAAGATATAAAGAACAGAAACTTCTATGAACACATGATCAGACTGAAAATGAAAGAGGCTGATCAGAAGTGTTATTTTTTGTAATTTTTGATTTTTTCTGACTGTCTGCACGTGCCTTTCAGTACACTGGTGCATATTACAGTAACAGTACAGTATGTATTTCATCATCGTATATAGCATTTTGCTCGTTCTTTACATGTTCTATGGGTAATGCACAGAAAAGAAAATGACTGGGTTCTTCAGCTTCAGCTTCAAAGACTTGCCTTGGGACTTTTGCTCCTAAAACTCTGATGTGAAAAAACTCAGTGTCTTAAGCCCCCACGGCCAGAGCTGATAGCAGATCAAGGGGCACAGTACAGCAGTAGGGCAGCTAATTTTCTATTAGAGTGGGACCTTTAACTAGTGAAAGCACAGCAGTACTGGGCAAGTGGTTAAGAGGAGGGTTTTTTCCCCTCAGCTCTGCAACTCACCTTTGGCATGGCCTTAGTTAATCCCCTCTCTGCAACTTTTTCCACCCATTTTGATTTTATCCATGCTGCTCATGACACCTGTGTGGTCCTTGTCGCAGGGACAGTCTCTCCCTGAGTGTTCACACAGTGCTTTACCCTGCCTAAGGTCAGGGTCTCAGAAACCCCTGTTACATAAAAACAGCAATGTTTCACCACTGATAAAATTCCAGATATCCCCCACTGTAGGGGAAAATAGGCTCCTGTCAGATAGTGTCTCTGATCAGATGACAACATTCTGAAATTTCTGCAGATAGAGGATTTCTGCCAATGAAATTGGAGATGGTCCTATCGTATGCTGAAAGGCATTAGTATGGGTGCCTCTGTAATCATAGCAAAAAAGAATGCGTGTTTCAGTTGTTTCAAAGTACTTCTCCTAGAGGAAGAAGCTTTTATGACTGAACTCTTTAATAAGGGCTCTTCCCCCAGGTCTCAGGAGGGATCGTGCAAGCTTTAAAGAAAGTACAGCAAGTACTCTCACTACTGAAGCCACTAGGAGTATATTTTATAAAGCAATATTAAAGAAATACTGAAAGCAGAATAATTTAATCAGATTCATGAAATCAAATACCCCCAAGGCAGCGATGAAGATGCAGCTCAACAGGTACTGGCATTTCATTCCATAGGAAGAGGAAAATTCATCAGGTCCCCACCACAGCCCTTTTTTTTTAATTTTTTTTTTATGTTATTATTTTTTCTTTTTATAGAAGTAAAACTTGACACTAAATAAAACTGAAGTCAAATAACCATAGGACATGAAGATCAGTGCAAAGGCACCTTGGGCCTGTATTCAGTCACACTCTGTCCTGTCTTTTCTTATTTGGGAGCTGGAAACTATTCAATATTAGGGAGTTGGAGGGAAGGTTGTCAAGTGTTTCTTTAAATGGCAGATTTTTTCCTGATCACACTATCAGTCACTGGCAAAATAATTCACTACCTTTTGTCTCACTACTTGCATTATGCTGCCATGACTGCATTCTCTTCTGATAAAGAGCAGACCTTTATCCCAACTTGAGGCCTCCTCATGTTGCAGAGATGAGTAACAATAGTATATGAAAACCACCTTGAAAAATTAGCAGTGCAAGAAGCCTCTAAAACTTGAAATTTAGTGTTCCCATGTGTCATAAGTTTCAAAAGTCTGTTGCAAGGAAAGAGATTATAGTTTTTGTTCTTTTATGCTGTTACTCATACATTCAGCTGATGGCTGATGGCTTTCCTACAGTTGTTGCAGGAACAGTGTTTCTGTAATTATATCAGTGTAGGCTACGAAAATGAGGAGCAAACTGACTTTGATAGCAACTTGTACTGTTAACTAGGAGACTTTGGGAAAAGCTCTTGGAGGGAAAAAGGGTGTGATTCCTCAGCATCTACTATGGTCCCATTGAAATGCCAACTGAGAAACAATTTGGAGTGTACTTATCCTTGAAACGTCTCTGGAGAAGTCATCCTTTTCTCATTTGCCAGGTATGTAACTGAAGCTGAGTGATAAATTCATTTCACTTAAATCTAACCAGCAAAACTCAGACATCAGGTTTGTTCCAGGCATCTCCACTTGCAACATCATCAACAAGGAATCAGGTGCCCCATGTAGTGAATTACTCTGTGCTGCAAGAGGTGGCCACTGGCTTACAGAGGTGCCTCTGTCTCCCTATTGACGATAGAGAGAGCTGATAATAGTAACTTAGACTGACCACCTTCCCTTTCACTAGAACTAAAATTAGCTGAGAAGATTCCCATCTAGCTGTGTTCTCCAAAGTAACACGAGAGAAAGTGGATAGTAGAGAAAATTACTCTTTCAGTTCACCAGGCAGACATGCTGTGCAGGAGTTCACCCTTTCTTTTTTATATGGCCATCAAACCATCTCTGCAGTGAGGGAATGGAGTTGAAACATCAAACATCTGTGTGCCTGAGGTCCCAGTGAATGCAGTCCATAAGCACTAAGGTAACCTGGAAAAGCTGAGTGACTACAGAGGAACAAAACATTTAGGCCATGCACGATCCTGACAAGTGGCAACAGTGTCCCTGAGACAGATTTTTGAAGAGCATGGAGTAAAGAGCATTCAGTTTATGATGCATATTTAACAGCTAAAATATAGCAGCAGTACTGTCCTGTCCTGCCTCGTGGCTTCTTTCTCCAACAAGACCATCATAAATTCTGCCTTGAGCAAAGCAGAACTGATTGGACTCAATTTATTCTTCTTTAAAACACACACACAAACACATTCACTGGGGAAGGATATAGAAGTTCCAGGAAAGAGCTGTAACTCAATTGCCATTATAGAACAGAAAGATAATTAAGTAAATGTTGGCAGGGGATAGTGTTGAATAACTTTAGCAGAATGAGTTCTTCTTTGCTTTGCCCTTTGCAGAAAGTATACTGCATTCTCTGGGGACCCCACCCTAAATTGCTTTGGATAGCTTCCTTTTCCCTGAAGGAAATCAGAGAGAACAGGGCTGGAAGGGAGCTCCAAAGGTCAGTTTTTCTCAGTACAATGCAGGCTCAACTCAAGCTAAGCTGGTAAAGATGCACATTTTCTCTGCTGGTGGGCAGAACATCTGAATGCTGTATAGGGCTGCAGTTAACCCTTCCCCTATTGCTACCTGGAACTTAGGAGGATTCAGATAACATCTGAATCACTTTAATCTACAGTTTGGAGCAAAGAGAAGTTTTTCAGAGAGAAATTAATAATAAGTGAGACATAAGTAGACACTCTGGAATGTAATGGGTTTCTGTTCATACCTGAATATCCAGACTATAAGGGAGCCATGAGCTGCAGTTACTAATTAGTTCCAAGGGTAGATAAATAGCAGTTCTGCCTTTTATTTGTCCCATGTGGTGGTCTGCTGGGTTTGTAGACTTTGGCACATTTTATGTCTCAAATTTATCATGAGTTTATAGTCAGACAAGAAATTAACAGAAGAAAAACAAAACCAAAAAAATTATAGATCTTATAAGACTTTATTTGTCAAGTAGAAGATGAGAGAGAAAGAGCACATGTGAAAAGAAAAGAAATAGAACAGTAAAATTTGAAATTAACATGTTCATTCTTATTGAGGCAGGTAGGTTTCAAGTCACACAGCTTCTCTTTAATATCAGTGGATTTTAGACAGTGCATTTTGTCTTTTTGATTTCATTGAAAGAACCGTGTGCAAAAAGCTATGTGTGTATACATATGTAGCCACCTCTAAAATCTAATTATTTTAAATCAAAATCTTAGAAATATTTTATCTCACTGTCTATCATGGAAGCGTATCTGTGCTTCTTGGTAATGAATCTTTGTCTAAACATATTTGGCAATCCTTGCATAATCATGTCACTATATGTCATAAACTACACCTTCAAGAATCACCACATGATGTGTGAAATGAAGCAAAAATAGCAGATATCCTTAGAGTGACTTTGGTAAAACAGGGCTAATTTTTCAACCTTCAGAAAGATCAATGTAGTTTAAAGTTTCAGACACTTCAACAAAAATATCTTTGAGGAGGAAACAGAAATATGTAAATGGGTCATTTTCATTTAATAGGCAAGTTAGCACAAAGAAATTTTGGGCTATCACCACACCTGAAATGTATGATAGTCTCAGGATGAGAAGAAATGTTTCATGATGGCACAATTACAGGCGTTTCCACCCTTACATGACATCTTTAGAGCTGCATTTTGTATCTAAGGTCTTTTATGACAACACCTGTTCAGAAAGGCTCATTTAAAAAATGATACTTCCAACAATACTGTCCTGTGCTTACAGGGCAACGAGAAGATGATCAAGAAGAAAAATGCATCTGACTGAATCAGAAAAAAAAAGTAGTAATATCATGCTTATCCAGGGCACTGGATAAAAAGTAAATGCAGTAAAAGTATTTGTATTTAGTATATGATTCATTTAATCTCTATCAATCCGAACTTTAACAGTATGGCATGTAGTTTAACCTAATCATTCTAACCCCTTCCATGATCAAATAAAGAGACATATATATCTCCAGAGAGAGATTTCTTTTGTTCTTTGTTTTAGCTTTGGGATATAGAAGACAAACTTTATTTTGTGATGGTCCTTTTTTCCCATTATCTGTAGAAAGGTCTAGATGACCAGATTAACCGCAGTACTTTACCTCTAGACAGTTAAAGTTTGTGTTGCATCCAATCCAGTAAGAGCTCTCATTTTGGCCTGAAATGGTTAAGATAACAATGGTTGAAAAATAGCTGAAAAACCATGTATGCTTTGTTTAATACAATATTGAAGAACATAGATGACCTTATTAAAATTTATCATTTGTATTTTAGTGCTACCAGGAAGCTTAAGCTGCCTAAAGACTTCACAGTGTAAGCAGAGATGATGGATAGGAAAGGATGGAAAGTTACAGGAACTCTAGCACTGAGATTAAGTAACTACCTGAAGGTCACAACAGATGAACATTTTTTTTTTCACCTTAGTACTCTGAAGATACAAATAGAGACAGTATGGCAATGGACAGCTGGAGAGGAAAGGGAGAGTGTTGAACACAGCCTTTTTTCCCTAAGGATTTGCATTTAACCGTGGTTTTCATTAGGGAAGATATCTAAGTTAGCTGTACTAAGCTCCTTCTGCAGTTAGCTGACAAAATAATGGCACCTTTTGAGAATAAGTCAAATTGCCAAGGGACTGCATTGCATCCTGAGCGGCCTTTCTAAGCATGGACTGTAAGGAAACCTAATACTGACCCCAATTAGAAATATACCATCACGTGTGATGAGAAGAAGGCTCCTGTGAAGACTGGATGAATGGATAAACAAGTCATGCAATGTGGATCTGGCTAATTTGAGAATCATTCTGTGGGTGAACAGGATTTAGGCATAAAGGGTTGCCAGGGCTTTGCCAGTTATTTCAGCAGAGCCTGGTTTATATGAGTATTGGAGAAGCCCAGAGGAGGTGCTCTGGAATTTACAGATATGATTGCCACAGGTTGTCTGAGCTTGGGACAGGCATCCAAAGGATGAATAGGACATCTACAGGTGGTCTGGGTTTAAAATAATCCTCTAGGAGATGATTATCATCAGCAGATCTCTGTATCTGAAGCTCATCTGTCATAATTTCTTAGTAAGGAATAAATGAGGGACAAGATCTGCCAAAAATACATATGATGGATCAGCCAAATTGTTTCTAAATGGTACTGTACTCAGAACTCTCCACAGGGGGCCAGCAGCCAGCTGCACTACACTATAGAGTAAATGCTATTGCTTTGGAAAAGAGTCAGTGGCAAGTGATTTGCATTAAATAATTTCTCTCTTTTGTTGTTGTTGTTGTTGTTTTCGCTGCTATTTTTGGCTAACACAGAACTGCATCAGCATGTGAAATTTAGAGAGAAAGTGCCCAGTTGCTGATTTCCAGTACACTTTTTGTCTCCATGCTTAGAGATTTTACTCCCAAAAGGTGGGGAAGAGGAGGAGAGTGGCAGGATGGAGATGGTGATATGGAATAAAAAAAGCCCTGAGCAACCAGAGCCAGAAATGGTTTCCATTTTCCAACATTTTCTTTCAAACTCAGGAATAAACAGAAATCTGTGAATTCAGAACACCTGTGGTTCTCTTGCCTTGGAAAGGAGAACAGAAGTGGGAGAACTAGACCTAGGTTGAAAGCCAGTGAACTCATGAATATCAACAGGGCACATGGAAGTAAATGAAGCCCAGGGATTCATGGATCTCATCATGGTCTAGAGATGCTTTCAGCATATGTCTAGTATGCAGCAGAGTCTGGCAATTTTCCTGGTATTTAGGCCGCTTTTGGGAGTGCTGCTCTTCTGCACATGTTTGTCCTGGAGGACTTTTTCACTGATATGGTGTGATGAAATTCCTGTCTAAACATTAACAGGTGTATGTAGGGATGGCTTTGGCCATAAACCTGTTTGGTTGCCCAAAGAACAACATTACTAGGGGCAGCAAAGTGTCTTTGCCTCCCCCAGTTTACCTGCTCTCATATAGGGACATGTTGGAATGCTACACTCATCCTGCTGCCACCTCTCTTTGTCGCTGACTGCAAAGGTAAGGAGAAAGACCAGTTTTTCAGAGATCTTCCCCCAGTTCCATTCCTTCCTCCCTGTGACAGAAACAGCCTGGCCAAACCCAGCTTCTCATCCACAGAGTTTAAAACACTTAGTTTCTTTCAAGTGGTATCTCTACAAATGTTTTTCACATACCCAGACACACATGGATTTATGTGTAAGTGCAGTCACATAAATGTCTGGAATGATTGCTATAAGGATAATTATGCAGATAGTTTTCTATATTAAGATGCATCACACACATGGATGCATGTGTATGGATCAGAAAGACAAGCAAATACATTAAAAGATTCAAAAAAAGTTAAGGCCAGAAAAGACTACTGGAACAATCCAAGAGGTTTTCTGCCTGTATTAGCCTGTCTTTATTCTCTAAAACAAGCTCTGCTAGGCTGCACAACATGCTGAAATTGTACGGTATGAGAAATGAAACAAGAACAAACAATGAAATATTTAATATCCTTTAGTGGTACTGATGCAGTCTTTAAGCACAGGACAGTGCATTAACACTCTTCACTATGCCTCCTAACTCAAGTGGCTAGACTTGACTACGGGAGACAAAAAGTAGAGAACACTTCTTGCACTCCTTTTGCACTGAAAAAACCTCAGCTGAATGGGTTCTCTATTTGAAGAAATGTGTGGATGGATCAGTGGATTCAAAGGAAGGCAAATGAGGGGCTGAGAAAACATTGTCCACAAGAAACAGTTGAAAGAATTGTGCCTGCTTAGACTGTGGAAGAAAAGAATGGTAAAAGTATGAAAATAGTACATATGTAAAGCATTTTGCTCAGGAAAACTCCTGCTCAGTTGAAGATGTTCCAGTTAAAGTATAAGATCAAAGTATAAGATTCTTTTTCCCTGGAAAACTTATACATTATAGGGTAAGATAGCTCCTATCTTCTTGAGATTTCACTTTCACTTCACTGTCTGTGGAGCAAGTTTAGTCAACATGCCTAATTTTTGTGTGTGATGACAAGGACCCTTTCTAGGAGTGACAGCACTGCCCAAAATACAGGTGTTTCATGAATCAGTGACATCACTGTCAGGCTACTCTTTATTTTTGATATCATTTCCCTGAGTATGTGTCATTTGCCACGGTTAGACTGTATGCTGGTGTATGAATCTTGAGGATTGTACACGTGTTCTTACATAAAAGGCAGCCCTAACAGAATACCATTGAATTTACTTTGGACTGACGTGCACAGCATGAACATGAGACTGTATTTCATTTGTGATCCCTTGCTCCACACACAGTGTCTAAGGATGGAAGTCGTAGTCAAGAATCAACAGCCACATTTTAAATATCTTACAGAGTTCTGAGATTCCTGCACTCTTTTGCTGAAGTCATTAAAGGTTTGATTTCTTGAGTTAAGTAACAGTTATCAAGTTTTACATGGAGTTATTTTGCACATTTTCAAATGTTCCTAGGATCATCTGTAGGTTTTAATGCCTTACAGAGGAGTTTGTTTTGTTTTGTTTTCTCATGGAAGTTCCAAACTCTAACCTCTCAGTGAATTTTTTTTTGTTATCTCTTTTTCTTTGCTGCAGGAGAAACACATTTACAAGTCACTAAATCCAGTTACAGCTCAGGCTTCCTTGACCTTCCTGAAACATACTGCTTGTGTGCATGAAAAGGACACGTGTACAGTGATTACCATATCTGCTGTTCAAGCAGACCTTTCCTTTCTGGGTCTACTAGTCCCGGCTGAGGGTAGTTTGTTTGTGACTCCACCTGATGCAGACTCAAAAGAGTATGTCACTGTAGCAGAGGAATCAGATTCAAATTCAAAATAAAATTCAAACAACAGTCTCAGCTGACTAAAGACTCTTCCCTCCTGAATACTCTTTTGACCACACAGCCATATCTCCAAGGTATGTACCTCAAAGGCTCGCAGGAGCTCCCACACACTCAGAGCAGATTTGGTAAATGAGGTGACTGCAGGTGAGCTAATTCAGTGCCATTAGCTGCAGCCAGGACTTCATCTCCTCATTAGGAAAGAGATAAATTATTCAAAGTGTACTCACAGTACAAGCAGCAAGAACTGACAAAGCTATAGAAAAGAGACTGATAGAAGGAAAAATAGTCTGCAAAGCAGGGCAGAGTAAATGCAACACTGCACGGGAAAAGGTGGGAGAGAGCCCTCATCTTGAATCAGCACCTGGATGGAAGCAGAAGAATTCACTTTCCTTGGTCCCCCTTCACCCTGTGAGCCACAGTGACAGTCAAGGACTCTTCCCTTCCATGCTTGCTCATGCTACAAAGGTCCCTCACTAGTTATTCTTAAATGTACCTATGTCTTTTGTAAGAAATTGAGTTGTGTAAAACTTCAGACCCCAAGAAGTAAAATATTTAGCTCTTATACCCCAAACAGATCCTCCACAAGTGAATCTCTTCCCCAACACCACTTCTCAAAGCCTGACGTTTTTTTCTGATGGCTGTTGCCTTGAACCATGGTATTATTGAGAGCTCTTCTCTGGTATATTGTTTATTTTATTTCCAGAAAAAAATACAGTAGGGAAGAAAGTGACTGTGTGAAATATATTACAACCACCTGAGCAAGATAAAATATCCAGGTATGGGCAGAAAAAAAATGGTTGACATTGGCTTAGACACCAGACCCCTCTCAATCCTGGTCCCTGCAGGACTGTCAACGTGGTGACCAACCATTCTGGCACCCTTCTGTGGGAAGGAAATTTTGCCAGGAGCTGGGCTGGACTCACATTAATTTTCTCCTGGCCAACAAAGGCTGACCAGATTGCAAAGACTGTGAACTCATGACCTTGGTTTGTTTCCCCTCCAACAGCTTCCTGGAACGTTTGGTTTCTCTGTCTCCTCTCTGCCTCCTCCTCCTCCTGTTTGCCCAGGAGCTATCACAGGGACAGATACAGACCTGACAAATCACCCCAGGTGTGAACCTGCCCCACTGGGAGCAGGAGGAGCACGGGATGCCTATGTGGCTGGAGTTCATCCGTCATTCCTACAGCACAGGTAGGGCTGGGCTGGAAGGACGGCATAACAAAGACAGACTACATTTAGCTGAATACTTTCCTTCAATCACTGCATTAGCTTTTCCTGATCCTATAGTTAAAACCAGCTATTTATTCTATCACTACATGCTGGCAAAGATATATTGCACCAAGTCAGCACCTACAATTATTATAGTACAGGAAACCTTTGCTGTAGCACGTTTAGTGCTGCTATTTATCAGGCACAGCTATTACATCCTGGCTCCCAACAAGGCTATGCAATTCTGGCACCCAGGAAGACAGCAGGTGCTCTGATTTAAACCAGAGCCCAAAGACTTTGTCTTCACCTTCCTCTGCTTTGCCTAATAGTCTAGCAAGGATTGGGGGCTATCAGGAAAGAAAAGGGTTGCAAGAAAAAACATAGCTTATATGACACTGTGTCTTAGTTTCAAGAAATACCATGCGTAGGGGGGCAAACGTTGTGAGGGAGGTGATAGTATCCCTAGAAATTAAAGAAATCAGAATCCAAGTAGGTTATACAGTTCTTTGAAGTGCCAAACCCACAACATTTAATTATAGTAGATATTTCTTTGTGAAGTGCTTATCCAATACTATCTGATAGCCAAAAATATTGCACATCACAGTCCACCTGCCTATCCAGACATTGGAAAGTGTACTAATACCACTGAGGTTCCATTCATATACAAGCTCAGGTCTCTGGACATATTTTTGATATCTTTGCTGTATCATCAAAACTTTGTTCCTTTATTACCAGCAAAACTATCTTGCCAATGGTCTGAACTTCAGATTATTTTGATTTCATGTCTTCCAACAGAATGGTATTTAAAAAGGTGTTTCTTATAGAATCCTCTCCAATTTTCTAACTTCAGCATTGTTGAAACTGAAAAGTTGATTCACAAAGTACACAGATTTATTGTAATGATTAAAAAAGAGAGAAGAAAATGCTAGGGAATAGGTGACTGATCAGCAAAAAGGGAATTGCTTGGATACCTTCCTGAAAGCCTGCCATTCCAGAGTTCTCTCTCTCTCCCTGTGTCACTAATTTTCAAAGGAAATGCAAGCCTGAATCTAAGAGACTTCCCTGATGATTCCTCCCGGGGGGTGGGGGTGGGGGGGGTGGCCGGGGGAAAGAAAGACTTTTTTTTTTTAAACGTAATTTTTCAGTAGAAAAATATGGTCTAAATTACTTTGATCAGTCCTTTCCAACATCTTTCCCGCCCAGAGTTGCCAGCAGCTACATCAAGTAATCTGGGTGTGCTCTCAGTGGAGCTGCAGAAAGCACCATTGCCGGCTACCATGCATGTTCTGAGTGCCATAAGGCACTCTGTGTCTGTCAAGTCTGAGTATTTGCAAGGGCAGGACCCAAGCTGGAAAACTTCTGAGTTCCATAAGAAGGCCCAAAGGCAAAGAAGAATATAAAGGAATAGCTGAATGGAGATCTGTACTCAGCCAGGTACTCATGATCAAGTAATAATGCAGAATACTTTGGGTCACCGCTGTCTAGGATATTTTCCTTAAGAATTTTCTGGGATACTTTGAGATATACAGATTTAGCTTTGTTCTCACCAGCTGCCAGCCAATAGCATCTTTTTGAATCTGTTCCTGAAGGTCTCAAGCTTCCAGGAAGCATGTTGTCATCATATTATGGAGCTACTACTGACCACAGCTGCCTGATTACTTTGCCTTTGTAACATGACAGAGGTGGCTTGTGGGGTTTGGTGTGATTTATTTATTTAGATTTGACACTCCAAGACAGCAGTGTCATTTTGTTAGAAGAAATAAGCAGATCAGATTGTGTGACAGAGTAACAGAGAATAAAAGAATTTGAAATATACTTGATAATAACAGTAATATTAATAACTAACACAAAAGGAACATTTTGCTTCTGGCCGTCACTGCTGATGTAGAAGACACCCACATTGAGTGGATCTATTGACCTGATACTCCTGCTTACTGTGCAAGTGGTACTAATGTTAGGAGGACTATATTTAAGAGACAACAGCCTTTAAGAGGCATCTGCTGATGGAGCTGGAGGCACCACCAAAGATTCATGCTACTAACTAGGGGAGGGACTCACACAGTGGAAATAATTTGCTTAAAAGCATGTTGATTTGGACATCACTAATCTCAGCATTGATCTCTGCCGGCATTAACTTTGCTGTTAATGCAAATAAGTGAACATAAGGATGCCATTAATTGTATTGATATAATGGAAGACATTGCCCTTGACTTCAAGGCCCCCCTCTTTGATTTAGTGCTTGCCAACGACTCGACATTTTTGTCTTCCCTCCCCCTTTCTGCTTGTCCAAAATGATGTTTCATTCCTTTTTATGTCTCTGTTATGCTTGGAACATCCTGTCTCCATGTTCTGCTCCTTCAAACACTTTCTTCCTGAAGGTCCTGCATTCACCTTCCCTCCTTTCCCCAAGTGCAATCTCACAATGGAAAGAAAATGAGAGTATGTATCCAGGACACAATAGAAGCAATACACATTAAGAATTCAGGCTGTACAGCCAGCATGGCAAATTCCCTCTGTGATTCCCTGGACCAAGAGGATTGTGAGTTTCAGGAGTAAAGGCTTAATGAGGAAAAAGCAACAAATGTGATTTATCCATATGGCTTTACTGAAGGTGTTACTTGGAAACAGTGCTTTTTCTGACTGTCCATTTTACAAGCTGAATACTGACAAAATATGAAGGCTCTGGAAGGGTTAAAAAAAAGGTTGAGGACTTTAAACTCTTGTTTTATAAATGGATTTAGGGTTGATATATATGTAGCTTCTACAAAGGAAGTTTAGGAAAAGTTTTTTACCCTTTATTATTACCTATTTGAAATAAAAATATCTGATAGCAGAGGGCATTTTAGTTTAGGAAGTAAAGAGACTGCAAAATATCACACTAGATAAACTAAGTGTAAAATTAGAGTATGGTTTATTTTGATGGAGTCGACTTTCTGAGTCTTGAAGTCTTTAAAACGACTTTAACTTTCTACAAGGTATATTCAAGATAAGCAAAATAAATAAATAAAAAAAAGACAAGAAAAACTATGCATTGGGGTGAAAGCTCTTGTTTTCCCAACAGAAGTGTTAATTTAGTCTAGAAACTTAAAAAATACATATGAGAATCACTTTCTCTGACCCGAAGATTTAGCAGTGCCAAATGGGAAGACACAGGAAGAGAAATACTATTGCAGATCTATCATGGGTAACCACAATTTTCATTGAATAATAGAACAAGCATCAATTAACTTTGCATTTTTCTCAGCCATTATTAATTGTTTGATTTCTCGAGGGTACTATCGTGGTAGAAACTGGTATTGAGTGGATCTGAAGAAGTAAGGGTATGGGGAAGATGTCATATGTGTAAATGGCTTCCTGGATCAGGAGGCCTTTAGGCTGTCTTTTTCAACCAATCACCACAGCTTCATTTAAAACAGGGTCGCTGACTGCTTGAAATGCTGTCAACTTTGAGATAATCAGAGGCATAGCCTCTAGAAACTAGCACATTGTGGGACTGTAAAAGAAAGCCCCTGCAGGGGAAAGCAGGAATAGTGTACATAACAGTATTAAATTGGCATCTATTTGTCAAAAACATCCTTTGCCACCTCTTTTCTCCAGCAAAAATATAACACTGCAAAAAAACCTACAACCAAACAAAAAACCCACACTCATCCTCCATTTCCGCAATTAACATCTGAATTGTAATCAACAACTTTACAGGAATTTTTGAAGAGATGAGAAATCAAATCTTGTTTTTCAAGCTGAACATGAAAATACAGTGATGATAGTGGGATTATTTTGGCAATACACGTCCAATAGAAACCTTGGAGGTACTTGATCCATTCCAAATCCAAATCCCTTTTGGTCCCTTAATCCACAAAGCTTACTAAAGAAGTATGCCATTGCTAAATAGTTGTATTTAGGATTTGCAGATGGATTTTCATGTAGAGTTGTCTGTCATCATACATCTATAAATTCATCTTCAATAACTACTTTTCACATGCAAAGGGTTTTTCTCTGCAAATCAGTGATACAAATTTTAATTTTGAATGGCAACTTTGTAAATGGGAGGTATTTATTATTCCTAGATTACAGATTGGAAAACTAAGGGACAGAGGGTTAAATGAGCCTAGTTTAAAAAAAAATCTAATTTACTTGAATGAAAAGAACACATAGAGATCCAGACATGAATCAAATCCACCTTATAATCAGCACCATGAAGAAAGAAAAAGACAAGAAAATTACTGTCTCAAGTGACTTTCACCCTAATTGTAAGACAATAATGGGCAGATGGGTTATCACAAAAAAAATAACATGAGTAAAAGTTAATTTGTTTTTTCCCCTTCTTTTTACTGTATGATATCCATTTGGGCCTTAATCTCTCATGATTTAGTGAAAAGGACAGAAATTTCCTGGTAATCTGAGGAAATGGGTGTATGCCCTCAGTTTAGCCTTGATTTACTTCAATGTGCTGAATGCCACAGGCACTACTCACCCTAAATTCTCTTTCTTTAGTGTAAACTAGAAGAAACTATGGGGATCCTGCCCAGTAAAGCAGCCGGATATTTGTAGCATCTGTTTTTTCATT
>JAWWEU010000091.1:65498733-65513421 GCA_035583155.1 Acropternis orthonyx
CACTACAGGGAACAGGAAGCAAAACCAATTTAGACTCCCATTCATCTCCTTGCTTCCCACATAGAGACCAAAAAGAGTAATTTACATTCCTACAAACAGTAGGCAATTATTGGAGATTTCAGTTTAAAAGGAAAAAAAAAGTTCTCAATATTAAATTCGCCTTTGACTGTGGGCTGGTGGAGCATTTTGTGCACATCTGTGAACATGTTTGGTTTTGTTTTTTCTATGCTTTATGTTCTTTGATAGCTTCGGGTTTTCTGGTTTTGCTTTTTTTTTTTTTTTTTTAACTTTCAGAGTGTAACATTTAAGTAGTATAAGGAACTTGTAATCTCCTCCTGACTCTTTTTTCCAAATGTGTCAGTCCTAGAAAGGAGCCAGAGGGCTGTATTTACCTCTGGCTGTTGCAAGTTGAGGTTAGGGGTGGATGGCTCTCTCAGGCAGTTCTCACCATCACTGCACAGGTATATGACAGATTGTCATACCTTCCAGGCAGCCTTGCAGAGGGTGATGGATTCACATTGGAACTAAGTTGTGACCTCAGCCATAGAAAAAGTTATAAGGACTACTTCTGATGAGGGATTGGGATGGAATGAGAAGGGCTGTGGGTGATCAGTGCAATCATTAAGATACCAAATGCTGAGCAGATGCGTTGAGAAACCTGGTCTAGAGGGTGTCATCCCTGTCCATGGCAGGGGGATTGGAACTAGGTGATCTCCAAGGTCCTTTCCAACCCAAACCATCCTACGATTATATGCTTATAGAAAGGTGTGAAATTAAACTCTGTGTTCAGGAGAGAAATAGTGTTTCTAAGGTACAGTTCCTGCAGTGGTAAATGGAGGAGGACCTGTGGATCTCATAAATGAAAGAGGCCATATATATGTCACACAACTATTTCTCTCTGTTGATGAGTTCTTCCGTTTAACTAACTCATAGACTGTCAAGTTAGCTGAAACGAACTCCACATTAAGTGTTGATCATAATATTGTGGAAAAAAAAAAATTCAGTGTCTTCTTACAACAATGAAACTGAGTTCTATCTGTTCCTGAGTTTAGACTGGAGAACCACATCAATTCTGCTGGCATATGTGTTGATGAGGTACTGATATGTATGCACAGAACTCATGATGCTGGGTGTCCAGCATGTCTGAACCTTTGTGGACCAGCCCCTCCCTATTTCATCCCACCCACACACACTCTATAAATTAGAGGAATAGCATTTCCATGACTAACCAGAACATTTAATGGTGTTGAGATGATCAGATGCCCAGAAATCACACTGCTGTTTTAGGCAGACAGTATCTGAGGAATGAAGCAGTTTGAGTAGTTTTACCTTTTCTAGCTAAAAGGGACAAGTTTTTACCATTTGACTTCATCAAAAATGGAGAGAGATGGTGAGAATTATGCCTCTCCAGGGAGCTATTCAGTCCAGGGTCTGAAACAACCTCCAAGAATGTCAGATTGCTCTGCCAAGTGGAATGAATCTGGACATTAAAAGCTGTATGGGACTGGAGCTATCTGTCTATTAAAAGAATATATAGTTCTAGCAAAAAGGCCTTTGAGCTGTTATCTTGCCCTCTACATATTTAGATAATGTTTCACAACCCCATAACACACATGGCTGTCTTGTTCATATGCCAGCAACATAAGCACGTGCCCTTTTCGTGATTATATGGGAAAACACATTTTCTCTCACTGAGTTGTCATGCAACTGTATTGAATTGAGTTGTTGAATATATCACAGGTCTCTTAAAATCTGGAGAGACAGGTTAGTGCTAAAACCCCACGAAACTAAACAAAATTGAGCACATGGAGTCAGAATTAATCTCAAGAAAAAGAAACATCCATTTTATGAAGTCACATAGTCCAACCTTCAGCTAATGCGGTAGTGTTCCTCAATAATATAATGCTGTCATTTCAAAGAAAACAAAAAGCTTGAAGTTCCAGCTTTGATAGTTTCTGGTCTGTGTGATGGTGCTTAGAGAGAACTTTTTTAAGATATATAGTCCGCATCTATTGTTATTTATTTATTTATTTATTGCTATTAGTTTTATTTTTCTTTACTGTACAATCCATTCTAACTCTTTGTGCAATTTTTCCTTCTCACACTATCACTTACTTCTCTTTATGGAGTTAACCTGAATTCCTACAGTTAATCAGGAAAGAGATGGGTGAAATGAGTTATCTTTGCATTTGTTCATAGAACATGTAAGTTCAAAACCACAGAAATAAATTCCTTACTGTTCCTGAATACTTTCATTTTTAAGTGACAGGTCACTTACTTCTTCTGCAGAGTAAATAGCAGAAGGATGGTAAGATACAGAAATATGGCACTAGTAAGTGTCACCACTTCTATCTGTTCTTCATTTCTCATTTAAGGAAACTAAAGGAAGATCCCAGGAGGCCAAGCTGACAAATAATGATATAAAACTCATTGTTTACGGCAGTAGTAGAACAACTGCTTTGAATAAAATGAGATCAGTCTATGATTTTTCATTCCAAGGAAAAGGAAATCTATAAGCTCCATCAGATCTGGTTAGTTACAAAAGCAGTTAAATCATGTCAAGCTATTAATGTAATCTGCAACCCAACAACTGTGAGTTACCTACAAGAATTTCTAATCAGCACCTTCCCCAGATAAGTGTTCACATAATATTCATGTCTTTGAATAAGCCTAGAACTACACTGGAAATCAGGAGAACAAATTTCCTGTCCAGTTTGTCAGTTATCAACTGTAATCTTGGGAAACAAATGTAATTTCTCCCATCTTCTTTTATTCACTGTCTTAATCCTTGTCACACTTACTTGGAATTGGACTGGGTTTCAGTGGGGACTATTAATAAATGGGTGCACACACTGGCACAGTGGGACCTGCATCTTGGTGGTGACCACTGGGTGATACTGAAATTCAGATCAATAGTAACAGCCAAAGCTACTATCCTGCCTCCGTCATTCCATCTTTTCCTCCATCAGAAACAAACAGTAAAACCAACAAATACCAAACCAGGTTAAATAAACAAATAAGTTAAAAAAAAATCCATTCCTTGTTCACATTATTATGCTAAGAATAGGATTAAAAAGAAATATGGGATATCTTCAGATATTAAGGTTGGGGAATTTAAAATTCAGAGTGAGATAAACCCCATCAAATTACCCGGAAAGAAGAAATTCTGCATCCTGACTGTATCAACTCTTCTTTGAAACTTTGGTTTCTTTCAGATGTCCATATTATATATAGATGGTTTTGCATGGTCAGATAATGCCCTGGTGGGTTTTTGGCCTTTTTTTTTTTTTAAATATCCTAATATATGTAGTGTCTTATAGCCTGAAATATTATCACTTTTTGAGAAAAGTAAAATCTAGGGCATTTTAGTAAGTATGGAAAAAATTACTTTTACTTTGTCTGGGGAAGCAAGAGAAGGCACTAAGACGAACTGAACACATGAATGCACTGCGCCTGCTGGGGCCTGGCTGTATATTCATTATACAAGGTCAGGGTCTCACTTCCTTTCCTCCTAGTGTAATTTAGGTAAAGCCACCACACAATGCCTGACCTTTCCATGGGACAAGCTCCCTGTCTCCCTCCTGACATGCTGCAGTAAATTTGTGTGTAATTAAACATAGTGTTCCGACACGCTGGGTCTCTGTGGCCATCTGATCTCCCCTCTCCGGCTGACCTTTCAGATTGAATCCAGCACAGACCACCAAGGCCGGGAAATGGCTGGAATCGGAGAGCGGCACAGTAAAACAAGGAATGTCTGCTCAGATTAAAACATGGTCCCTGCTGCCTGCTCCACTTGGGCCATTCTATGTGGAATCAGGAGCAGGAGTCATGGAAGAAGAGAAGAAAGGCTGCTTTTCTTCTCAGTGATGCTTCATCTGCCCCTTGGGCACAAAAAGCATCCAGGTCCCAGATACGATGAGAATCCAATGGGCAAAATACTAAGTAGGAAAGACCAAGTTCTTCTCTAAGGAGTCTGATCTGAACCACCAACTTTGGAAGGACTGAAGGGTCTTCACAGTAGGGCTCTCACAAGGTTGCACAGCCTCTACTGATCTAGTTATCTATCAGACAGCATAACAACTCTGGGTCAGGACAGAGTGAGGAGGTCAGGAATGGCCAGACTGAGAGCCCAAGAACTAGCTACAAGAACTTCCTCTAGCCCATAGGACTATGCCTAAAAAGCAGGATTTCTACCTGTAGGAAGTTGTGGAAAAATATAATGATATTGTGCCATAAGGGATAGGTTTAGAAATATAGCTGCTTTAAAAAATACCCAAGAAAAGTATATGGTAATACTGGGCATCTAAAGACATTCTTTGGAGGTTGCTGATATTGTTCTGGAAGAACTATAAGAGTAAGCAGATGATTCACAGGACTTGGTTACAAGACTGACTGTCAACTCACCATCTTCATTTCTCTCTATCTATTTTTGAAGTACTCCTCTAGTTTTACTTTATAGTCAGAGAAGAGGAACTGAAAATTTCACACATCTGACCAATCTGGACAGCTGTGCTGGGCAGAGGTTTCAACCACATAGATTTATAATGATCAGTTAGAGAAATCCCACCCCAGCTTCTTCATTTACACCATCACATACCAATGAACACCACTGCAATGCTTTAAGAAAATCTCGATGGTCCTTTAGGACCCTGAAAGTCAGACTGTCTGTTCCAAGCGATATCAACCTCAGTATGTTTAAGTGAAACGACCTCCTTGTGCTTCATTTTTTCTAATTTAAAAAAAAAAAAAAAGACAGTGTAACAATAATATGAAAAACTATGTTCCTCTAAAATATAGAAATATATTACCACCAGTTATGACTAGCAATGTCTAGAATAATTGAAAGTGTGAGAAGCCTAAAATGAACAATTTTGAAATATCATTCCTTCAAGCAAATGGTACTGCAAATCTGGGTACATGCCTTGGAAACTTTTCTTTGCTATGACAGGCATTTAGGACTAAGATTAACTTCCTGTTAGTAGGAAACATCATTATCATGCTGGTTCTTTTCTGCATCAGGAATGAAGACACCACGAGGGAAAAGGAACTGCAGTATACTTTCAGACCAGTCTCCATCATTAGAAACTCTGCTGTTTATCATCACCTTATCTCACAGACAGTCCTAACAAAGAAGTGGCAGTGTGTTAGGCATCTAAGTGACCTTTTTGGTTGAAGATTTTAAGAAGCAGTGTATCAAACTTATTACTAAAATCTTACCACATAGCCTTCGCTCTGTTTTGTCTTTACATGGATGTTATTAATTCTCAACCCCATCTTGCTCACAGCTCACGATCCCATTGTCCTCTAGAAGTTTCATGATATTTTCTCTGTCTTTACATTCCATTATTTTAATGGGGAGAGAAGTTAGATTTATAGGATGGTAATTGCCAGGACCAGAAGCAAGAAACAGAAAAAGACCTATATTTTTGTAGGTCATCCAGCCATTTCTGGTGCCAGAGTCTGAATGTTCCTTCCTGCATATGTTTCCCAGTTTTGCCCAATGTGTCTTGAAGTTTCCTCAGCAATGGATTGATTTGCCACCCTTTCCTTTGGGTGACCATGACTTGATATACTTCAGTGACAGTATGTGTTTTATTTCTGATATATATTGTGAGTTTTCCTTTGCTTAATTGTATCCCATTGCTCTTAGTTATATCCCCATGGACCACTCTAAATTATTCCTTCCGTCACTGGCAACCTTTTCCTTCAAGCTTGTGTATTTATTTCTTGTCCTCTTATTCATTCTTTAAAAAAAATATAATCTTTCAGCACCTTCATGCTTGAGATATAGAGATGTCTAGACCTCTACCAGTTGAGATAATTCCCTTTCTGAAAATCATAGAGCTATCAAGGTAATTTCCTCTGCCTATAAACACAAGGTATAGTTAAAGTGGATAAGCTTTACCATATAGTGGAAGGGTAAGAGTGTTAGAAGAAAAAGCTGAAATAAAAGGCTTTACACTAAAGTGACCAAATCCATCTAGTAAGCTTAAAACCACAATGGAGGGAGTTCTCTGGTACAGCTTCTTTGTGGGATATTTGGAAAAGTGACCCCCATTGAACTGGCCTCCTTAGTAACCTTTACTTTATCCTACATGGTGAGTGATATTCTACAACACTCCTCTAAAAGATAAAATAAGACCAAGAACCTGAAAAGAAAATTAAGCATTTCAGGACTATTAAAGCAAAATACCCACACTGAATCAAGTTCTTGGGCTCTTTCTGTGCTGTTCCCTTCCTGCAATATAGCTGTTTCAAAGCTTCTCTTATTTAGGCTAAGAAAGAAAAGTTCTCACTGGATGAAAAATCTGTTTCCTGCTCACTTTGAGTTTTGAGTCAATATTTTGCAATTTGTAAGGATCTAAAATACAAGATTTCAACTCAATGATAGGGTGCAGATTTGGTTGCAGAGTACAGACCTTCACTATCTATACCACCATCATATTTCCCATTATATCACCAGAGTGCAAGGCGGATTTCTCAGTTAATGCCTGAAAAGGGCCAAGAAGTGCTGTTCAAATGTTATTCTTATGAGCTGTTTGTTTTATGGGGCTAGTTTAATTTCTGTTCAAACTGTTACTAATGCTTCCTTGACCTTTTGATTCAGCTGCAGCACCTTTGGCAAGAGAACTCACTTTTGAGGCTGATGATATTTCATCCATTTGATTCACCCCTGAGCCTGAAGCATAGTTATTTACAATCAGAATCAAAGCATGTGGAAAAGGAACATTGAGTTAGTTCTTTAGCCTTGGTCAAAAATATGCAACACAAAAGTTATCAAAAGAGGAGGCAGAAAACAGAGACAAAGTGTGTCTGCGTTGAGTCCCTCTTGCCAACATCCTTCTTTTGCAGCTTTTGAAGTGGGAGGAAGAGATGTAAATCAAATCCAACAGAGTGTTAGATAGAGTAGAACTGACATTTGAAGCTGCAATACCTTAAAGTCAATATCATTATCTCTGATATTTACTGTAGCATACAATGCTTGGATGAAATGGTAAAGTTCACCCATTCTTCCCATACACACTACATTGTCATACGTGCTATTACAGCTGTGCTCACGTACACGTACACACACACACACACACACACACACACGGAAACTAGAAATAGCTTCACCTAAATGTCCAGTGCGAACGTCCATCTGAGGACATCTGCTGCTCAGACATCTCAGAAATACTGTGTTGGTGGGTGAGACACTTTTCAAATATGATTTGGCTTGTATGCAGGTTATTTCACTGCAGTGCCATTTCTAAGCATAAATGCTGGTACTATTTGGGGTGGGTGATATTGGAGAAGACTAAAATGACTAAAGAGGTAGTATCTGAAGGGGTGAAGTTTTGGGACTTCTCAAATGTACACAAGCTGACAAGAATCTCACTTGCGTAAGACATCTGCAATCAGTCAGTCAGGACTTTTTGTTTATAGCCAATGGAAAGAAATAAGCAAGCCCTAGGAACACAGAGCTGAGTTAACTGAGAAGTGTATCTCAGGATGTGAGGAATCACTCTCAGGAGAGGACTATTTCTCTCCACTGACCATAAAGGGAGTCTAGCATAACTAGTCCATACTCTGATGTCTCTCTTTTGGCCTTCAAGTTTAGGACAGATGGGTCTCATCCCAGGTAGTATTTTTTCTTTGGTATGGAATGACTATAGATCTTTAATACAGGGGAAAAGGAGAGCATGGGACCAAAGACTCTTGCAATTTCTTCCGAGTTCTCTAATGATGCTCTGGAGTGTTTTTTTGTAAACTTGTCAGAATGGCATGGAATCATATTCACTTATCTTGGGCACCAAAATCATTGAGTTTTTTCTAAATAAATGCATCAATTTTCTACTTTATCAGTGGGCCCTGACGAGTGCCACTGAAGATTTCCAGAAAAAAAGCTTCATTAATTTAACCACTGGACCACTGCTGCTCAGGTCACAAAACTGTTTGAATCCTCCTTTTAGTGATGAATACACCTTTCCATTTACTTTTTATGTCTTTGAACAGCATAACCTATGCTGTTATCTCTCATACTGTATGCTGTCATCTCTCGTAATATAAGGCTCACCTTGACCCTCCTTGTGCTAAGCTGGACTGTCCTACACTGAACTCAAGCCCTCCTTCTGCAGTCATGCAGGGCACAGACCAAGATCTCGGAAAGTCTCTGGTGTCTCAGACACTCACATCATACTATTGCCACAATTTTGTCTTGGAAAATACCCAACAGCATGGAGCAGTCCCAAACTTCTGGTTCTGAATAGGACTACTGCTGCTGGCAGTGGGTAAAGGCTATGTGGAAGCTTGTGGGCCATATCAGGGACAGGGGTTTCAACCTCCTGCCTGAGAGCTAAAAGTGACACAGGC
The DNA here is from genome assembly GCA_035583155.1 of Acropternis orthonyx. Classification (NCBI taxonomy): domain Eukaryota; kingdom Metazoa; phylum Chordata; class Aves; order Passeriformes; family Rhinocryptidae; genus Acropternis; species Acropternis orthonyx. The sequence continues at coordinate 65,507,086 of JAWWEU010000091.1, forward strand.
TGAGAGCAAATTATCCTGGTGATTACAGGAAATGACTGGGACAAGAATTTCTTTGAGCAAATAGGAGGTTTAAGGCTATTTCAAGGGATGCCAGTGTTTCTAGATTCCAGAATACTCCATACTCCAAGTGACTTAAGTTGCTTCTTCTAAGAAATGAAAAAAATAAATAAAATTGCCACTCAAAAAAACCAAAAAAAAAAAAAAACAAAAAAAAAAAACAAAAAAAAAAAAAAAACCCCCCAAACCAAAACCTTCCCTCTCAGTTCTCAGCTTCATTATTAGTAAACCATCCATGAGAAATGACCACCCGGATGATGTAAACTGTCTTGACTTCAAAAGGAATCCTGCTCGTTTTCATGTCCTTGTAATTTTACATGAATCAAACACTTTAATGTGATCAAGAGACGCATTCATCATGTACACCATTATCATGGAGGTAAAAGTATTTCCTTTTACCCTGTTTTCTTGGTGGAAATATTATTTCCCCTCCTTTGCCATTACCTGAAGGTTTGGTCTTCAAGAATAATCATTTCTATTACTATAGCACTGGACTAAGTGGAAATAGCAAAACACACATAGTAACAGAGAAGACAGCACTGGAATGAAAAAAAAAAAAAATCCTGCAAAGCACCTTCAATTTTTTAGTGGGGATTTGAAAAGCTGTCAGTTTGCTGCTGCTAGCTGACTAGTTCTCTGTACCTTTAGCCACAACAAGCAATAATAATGAAGCTTTCCACTTCCTCTTTCTTCACCTGAGCTTCTCAAAACTCTTGACTATATCTGAACCTGGAAGCCTGGCAGCTGGGAAAGCTAGGTAGGCTTTGCTATGAATTCTTAGCTGTTTTCAGGATTCATTATTCAAAGACATGCGCTTGGATGACAGAAACTGACTTTTTATAGGACAGAGGGCCAGTGCTGGAGCAGATTTGTTTTTCATGACAGGGAGCATAACAAACTCTTGTGGAAAATGGTGTTACCTGCCTGGACACGGCAACTTCAATGAAAATAAAATGGTCAGATTTCCTCTTCTTTTTTAGTAATACCAGTGCTTATTCAGAAGCTCTTTCTCCACAGTCCCTGGATCTCAGTTTTTCATTTAAAGAGCTTTGCTTGCCTTAAGTGTGTGCCAAAGGCTGGGCCCCAATTTTCTCCCCTTTGTTTTCCCTTGTCTATTTATCAAACACTAACTAGTTTTCTCTACTGGTGAGGGACCATTCTAACTTTGACTCATTCTCTAAACAGCAGAATTTCTCTTACTTTCTCTGGCACAGAGTCCCTTCAAATAACACTTGAATTTTAATTTTTCTTTGCAATAATGGGACTACATCTGGAGATTCTGAGACTCAATTTATGTTTAATCCATTAAGCATGCTCCACTTTCTCATTGCCCCCATCTTCAGGGAGCTGATATTTTATTCACCTGACATATGACAATTTTTAGCTATTCTGGGACACTCATAGCTTGGAAACTGTTCTGCAAACTGTTTTGTATTTTAAAGTTCAAATTAATGTATTCTTTGTAAGAGCATCAGGCCCCTTACATGAAATCATTCCACTTGTAAAAAATGCTGTCTTGTTTTACTGCATTAAGTCCATCAGGTCTAACTCCTGACAATCCTATCAATCTCCTCTGGAAGTCTGAAATAATTTTACAAAGGATGGACATTCTTGATTAAGAAATACCTCAGCCCTCTGACAGGGGGAGGAATGTAGTGTGGTAATGCAGCGCCTGGTGGAGGTATGGGAGATAGAACTCAAGTTACAGGCAATGGCAGGTTTCTCTAGAGTTGTCGAGGCATTGTCCAGTCCCAACACTACACTCCTCCTTCTCCAGGGTTTCTCTTCTTAATAGATAGAAGATACTTATCTGTCTTAGGTATGAGTCCCATAGATATGGGAATAGGGTAAAAACAAGAAACCAGGGCCTTCAATTTGTGTGCTGAGACTAAAGTCCACACATAATACCAAACCTTTTGGAATCACTTGTCTGAAACTCTGTTTTCCCCTGTTTTCTTTGGAATTTCCCCAAATCCTTGTCTGTGCTTCTAATCAGAAAGGAGAATGAACAGGTGAACATTCCAATACGGCTCTGTTAGTTTGTCCTGTACCCCTATTGTGTTAAGTTAGAGGTTTGGGATAACTCTTACCATCTCTTTTTCTTGAACAGCATTTGTTACTTTGCCAAATAAGAATGAGGCACAACAACAGAAAGACACAGGAGAGCTCATTACTTTCTACAGCCAGTAAAGAGCTGAAGAGAAGAGACTGAGCAGGCCAGCTGGCTGTTGTCTGGAGACAGGAGAGGGCAAGGAGTGCTAAGAGACTCGCCAGTGAACAAAGATCTAGTTCACCAGGACATGTGGTTTCCTTAATAGTATTCTAGGTGACCTTTGCATTCTGTGACTCAGTTGCTCTACCTTTAAAAAAAAAAAAAAAAAAAAAAAAAAATCAAAGCAAAGATAAACTGAGATGTTTTTGTTGCTTCAAGAAAAATAATATTGATTTCCTTTGGAGCCTGCAGGTTGGAAATTGTTTACTGGCCAATATAACTGCCTCAGAACAGATCTTAGTCTTGAGGAGCATATTATCAGTTTGATAGCTCCCAATAATATGAGGCCTTGATTCCAATTAAACTCATATCCTATGAAATTTACTGGGAATAGCATGGGTGGGCCTTACATGGAATTCAATCAGGCTTATAGTTTAATAAATCTCTATGAAAAGGGCCTAAAAAATAAATTACTGAAAGAACAATCTGCCTTTCACAGCCAGAAAAGGGCCCTAAAACAATCCAGAATTTTAGTTATTATAGCTGCAAAAAAGGAGATTTTTAGACAAAAGACAAAAATACACCTTGGGCAGCATTTTATTTACTCATTTAATTGATATTCACTCTCTGAGCTGACGCATTTTTGTATCAGAGTGGGATGATCTATTGCTTAGCAAACAAAAATGATCTAAACTAGAGATGGAAGAGATCTACAGGGACAGATTTTCAAGCAATTTACATGCACTCTTATATATACAAAATATGAGCACCATTGCACACATAACTATACATGCAAGGCTGTATCAATGCATATGCAAATCAGGGTATTGTGCAGGGTATTATGCCCAATCAGCGATTCAATTGGTGCAATTAACCAATTTCTACGAAGAACTCTTGTAACTGGGCAGGCAAATTAATGCAACTGCATGCAAAGCTTACACCAGCATTTGTGTACTTAAATGTTCTGTGTCTCTAGCCCATTAAATCAGGGTCTGTTTTAATTAGACTGTGTAATTCAAGCCAGACCAGATCACAATGTACTTGGGAGTCCAGTAAATAGAAACAGAAACATATTTTCTGGTATGCTTTGTCATTCAAAGACACCATGAACTCCCCCACTACTTCCTTGGATTATGAAATTGCAATCACAGCTTCTCAAGCTTTAATACAGGAAAAATATTTCTCCTGATGTTCAGTCTTAATTTTCCCTTGCTTAACTTAATCTTATTTCCTCTAGTCATCCTCCCACTCTAAACAGCATCTCCCACAGAATCATAAAGTGGCTGCTGTGTTTGCTTAACTCACAATATTTCTAGGAAATTAATTATTCCTGTGTGAAGAAAACAGGAGGTATAGGTGGGGGTCCTCTTCTATGGATCTGGGTGACAAAAATCCTGTCTTGACAAGTCTTGAGAGTGTCTGGTTCAAGTGAAAGTTAACCTTGAGTGGCACCATGTATAATTATATCCTAAGCTTTTCCTCAGTTCATATCAAAGTCAGGCTCAAATAGGTTCTTTCCTATGGATGGAGAAAGTAAAGCAGAGAAGAGGGAGCATCTTCCATGGAGTCTCACAGTAAATCAGTAACTGAGAAAGGATAAAGGCTAGATCTCCCAAGACCTAGGAAAACAGCAAAACCCAGGGAATGAAAGGATTTTCCAAGTAATTGTATCCAAAGCCCTGGCTCTTCAACTGGACCTACACTGGTAGGTCACTGCAAACTTATGCTGTGTGCAGAAATAGTGGACTGATCTCTGAATTAAATGTGGAAGCCCTTAAAATAGTACAATTCAGCCCTCAGCATTGCAAAATCCCAGAGTCATTTTGTTTGGAAGGGGGTCATCTAGTCCAAACTCCACTTGAAGCAGTGCCAGCTGGGATCAGGGTCCCTTCCTTAACATATATAAATACATTTATATAATGTAAAGATTATTTATAGTTTGAATCTATTGATAAATGTGTTTTCTTAAGTATGGAATGCTTATTTTCTTAATGCAACTGTGCCATGATAAAAGGGAAAAAATTAAAGCCTTCAAAGGTAAAAAACTTGTCTAGCTACAAAGATGAGGTTTATCTATGGCTTTTCCTTATATGGGTGATGGTGTTAAACCAGTATAAACTCATTGGTCCACCACTGAGTTAAATCCCTGTTGCTACAAAACCTTCTTTGGCTAATGGCTTAAAAATGTTCTGCTTTATCAGGCTTATGTAATATTACGCTTTGCAGATCACGTATCTTACAACTGTACTAGAAGCACTTATTCCATGTTCAAGGTCCCCTTTCCTACATATCAAACAGCACAATAATGAGGAATTATACTGAGTTGCTGAAATATTAGAGACAGAGAAGGAGGGAGAAACACATTTTTGCTATTTTGAACCTAGTGTCACTGGGATTTTTTAATGCATAAGGGGCAGAGTAATTTTGCTCTAGTTCCACAATAATTCCTGCACAATATGCATTGGGGATATTATTTTTTTACAAGACATTTTAAAACCAGGCCTGAAAACAAGCAAAATCCATTACTGACTTACTGTAAATTCCTAAAGGATTCTCTCTACTTCTGTTCCTACTTCAAAATGGCTATACGCGCACACACACAAACAGATTCAGCAAACATGGCAGTATATTTTAAGATTCACTACCCTGAAGAAAATAAAACAAGAAACAGCAGACCTGTTCAGTAAATTTATTGCACTTCCTTAATTTCCAAACCTCAAAAGCACAATGGGCACTTACAGCACATGATCATTTTTAATTCCTAGAAAGTGATTTAAGATGGGAACATTCCTAACTATGACTTCCAGGAAGCCATTCAAATATGCCCCTGTTCCTAGATTGGAATACTTTGGTAAGGATTGTAGCCTTGTTGAGACTTCATATTTAATATGAAGTAGAATTAAACTTTTAAGACTAGTCTTTGCCATGGAGAAGTTAGTAGCCGAATTGTATACGTGGCCATATATATATAAATTTTATACACACACACACACACACACACACACACACACACACATGCATGTTGTATAATACTGCAGTAATGGAAAAGAGAAGACATGAATATGGAGTCCCTTAAATACATAAAAGAAAAGGGAAAAATGAAGAAGAGATACAGTGCTATTTTCCTGATGTACAAGCAAGGAAGGAAAACTAGAGAACTTTATCTTATATGTCTGTACAGGGCATACAAACTGTCTGTGGAAGGTTTTCCTTGGGATTAAAGGGATTTGGATTTGATCCTAGGGAAAGCTGTGCCTGCAAAACTAGGAAACAGGTTGGAAGCCTGATGAACGAATCTCAGACCTTCAAAAGTCCGAGAATGAGATGACTTTGCAAAGGTGATGGTCGGGATGCTAAAAAAAAAAACTAACAAAACCCCCCAAATAAAAAAAAAAAGGAAGCCACAAATATCACAAAAGTTTTTATTATCTAGCAAAAATAGTTTTGCCCATTATGTTTGGAAGTTCTGTAATATCTGGAAAGATACATGCAGGTGAAAAAAAAATGGCACAAATATTTGATGCCAGTACTGTCTGTTTCTTACCCCATGTGATATGGCTTAGGTTGAGGATTACCCAGGCAGCTGAACTTGCAGTCAGGCTGCCATGGTTCTTTGTTTCCTGTCAGTAGTCAGGAGAGTGAGCAGCTCATTTTACCAATACTGCTCACACTCACAGAATGAAAGACATGGTAGATAACTGTATTACAGAAATCTGCCTCTGAGATTGCAGGTGGGGAAGATGGGACCAAGAAAATTAGCTTTCCAGGTTTTGATTGTAGTTTTGGATGTGCAGTTTGAGTCTTCTAAAATCTCTGTTTGTCCCGAGTTCTTTCTTGACTTAGATTCCTGTTGCTTCTCAGAATCTCACATTGGCTTTTCTCTGCAGTGGTTTATGTTCTGTTCCTTTCACCTCAAGTGTCCCACTTTAAAGCAAACAAAATCAGAACCCACCCTGACAGATATTGCTCAAAGTTTTGAGTCTCCCATAAGCACAGGGAAAAAGCTCCAGGGCTGGGATTTTAATCAGGAACCTGCCAACTTTTGTTGCTCTATTGTCCACAGCTGC
>JAWWEU010000091.1:65539647-65571144 GCA_035583155.1 Acropternis orthonyx
CAAAGCAAGCAAAGGTGGGGGGGGAGGGGGAGAAAGCCCAAAAGGACTCTGGGTATTTTTTCTCCTTTTACCTCATTAAGCTTTGCTTCCAATTACATTTTAATGATGCTTGATGTCTTCTGTATGCTAGCATTTACTGCAGTCTCTTTAAATTTAATCGTCTTGATAATGGGTTACTCTGACACTGCAAATTAGGGGCTGAAAGAAACCTTTTGCCACATCCAGAAAAAGCTGTATGTCCACTCCACAGCCTGTTGCTACTCAGCAGGAAATAGCAGACTGGTATTGTAGTGTTCCTTCTGCCTCATGGCTTCCTGCTTCCTAAATGGTGAATTAGGATGAACAGATCACATGTGGAGGTGGGGGGAAATAAAAAAATAAAGGGAAAAAAAAAAAAAAAGATTTCTGGAAAGTTGTTTTCCACCAGTGTGGTTGAAACAGCTTTGGGGCACTGGGCATCATTTTGAGCCATTCATTTTCTCCAATTTTTGTCACACTCATTAGGAACTGTAATAGTTTGGGTTTGCTGTAACTGAGTGCTAAGGAGAATTTATGGAATTATTTTTTAAGATAGTCTTACCTTTTTCCAGCACCTCTCATCCTCATACAACAGGCATGTAGATAGTATCCATGCAAGCTGTAAACTCACAGCCTCATGTGGAAAGATGAAGTGAGTAAAATTAGAGGCTCATCACCCACATATTTTCACACTTGCTTTTGCTGTATTTTGGATACTTCTTTTGCTATCAGTTTATATGACTTCCCATCAACAAAACATCTAATCACCTAGCAACCACTGGATCAAAAGCCTTTCTAGGAGTCAAACATTTTCAGATCCCTTGTTATTCTTGGAGCACAATAAACGGGAAAAAGTCTGCAGGAAAAGAAAAGAAGAGATACGAGGAGAAAGAACACTTGGAGAGAGGGGAAAAAAACAAGTGCCATAAGTCATAAGTAATTTCAGTGATGTACTGGGATTTAGGTCAAGTCAAGGTTCTGCTGAAATCTGGAGTCTACCCTTCCTTAAAGTTTAAAATACTTATTGAAAGAGCAATTTTGAGCAAAAAGTGTTTCAAAGGACCATTATGGATTTGGCCCTTAATTCAGAATTTGGTTACATTTCCCATCTACCTTTTAGTAATATTTCACTCTGCCAAATTATTATTTAACTAGAAAGTCACAGAACCTCCGAACCGCATGAGATCTTTGAGTAGTTTAGTGGAATAGGTCCCTCTTCAGCCACACAGATAAATAGTGACACAGTACTTCATTAACACATCTTGTTTGCCATTAAGAAAATGAACTTACAGCTTCAGCTTTATCCCTACATTCTGAGTGTTCCTCAGCACAGAACTTATAAATGGCACTGACAGTGGTGCCAATAGACTCAAAAAAGGGAGGAGCAGGGCAAGAACTCCAGCTTCTTTCCAGCTGTTTTTATCCACTGCTAATGGAGCTCAACAGTGGAATAGATACCAGAAGTAAAATCATTCCCATTCTCCATCTCACAACAGCATCTCTTCTGGAAGGAGTGGAATGTCACTGAGATGAGCACACAATTTTGGTTCAGAAGGTGGCAGGCTGGCTCAAACAATGCAGATCCTTCTCATTATGTTTACAGAAAGTAACTAGTTCGCTTAATGGCTGTCCCATTAAAGACAATAATTAAATAGATTATGGAAGCTGAACTAATCTAACAGCGTCTATGACAAAGACAAACATTTATGCTTTAAGTCTGATGGATCACTTTTTTTTTTTTTCCTACTCTCCTGTCTTTTTTTTTTTTCCCCTGAAGAAACTGTTCTAGTATATCAAAGACCCTAATTTCAGTCAGCTCTGAAGGTCATGATGGAAGGGATTACTCCAGATGTCCCTGTGGCTACACCCTGTAAAGGACTAGCAGTTTATATGATAGTTCTCAACTGATAGCTGATTTTTCTAATTGTGAGTTTTAGAAACCCTAATATCTTTAAAATTGACTGAATTGCTTACCTTATTTTTCCCAAACTGGGGGAAGGTCTCTGACCTACCATCCCTCCTCCCCCCTCCCCCACCCTGCTTCCTTGAAGAACCATGAAAGCACAATGGGATGACAGTGAATAAAAATACATTCATAAAAGTGTTTGAGATTTCTAAAATTAGTATGAATTTTTCTCTGAAAGTTGGCAATTTTTCAAGTGGCTTCATCCCTTTATCCCTAAACTTTTCTAATACATATTTTTTACCTCCATTGTTTTCCTTCCAAGTCATTTCTTCTGTGCTGAAATAAATTTAGAAATTAAAAAAAAAAAAACAAACAAAACCTCCAAAACTCACAAACCTTCTGATTTTAACCTTATAAATGAACTTGAAAGGAAATAATATCCATTACTGCCAAGATGTCTCTCTTGCAAGCATTACTATTTTGGGGAAACAGAATGTGCGGAAAGAAAATCCTGGCTGTTCTTCTCAGTCCTAAAATAACCCTTTATATATTTTTTATTTGTTGGGAGGTTTTATTCAAGGGATTGGTTTTGTTTGTTTTTAAGGATCTGATTTAGGTTAAGGACAGCATAAAAAACTAATCAATATCTCAAGTAAAATGTCTCACTTCAAACAACGCTTAGCCTAACACATCTCCATTTGTTCAGCTTCCTCTCCATTTCAATGCTATTTTAATGGGGTCTCCTCCCTTTTGCTCTAAAATAATCCCCTTATATCTTTGGAATCAATTTCTCAAATGCCCCAAATGCCATCCTGTTGCTTCTCCAAAACCCTCAGAAATGGACTGGAAAGCAGAGAGGGTCAGGCTCTCTCTCCCAGAGGTTTCAAACACCCACTGATTCAACCAGGCGTTTGCTTTATCAAGGAAGGCTACTGTCCCCAGCACGTTCGTGTTTCTGTGTAAGTTCTACACCAAGAACTTGCATAAAAGCATAAAATGTAAAATAAAATAAGTGGAGTACTGTGTCAAGCTCTGGGGGACCCAGCACGAGAAAGATGTTGGAGCAAGTCCAGAGGAGAGTCACTAAGTTGATCAGAGGGATGGAACATCTCTTCTGTGAAGACAGGCTGAGAGTTGGGGTTGTTCAATCTGGAGAAGAGAAGACTCCAGGGAGACCTTATAGCATCTTTGAGTATCTAAAGGGGCTACAAGAGAGCTGGAGAGACTCTTCAGAAGGGCATGTAGAGATAGGACAAAGGGCAATGGCTTTAAGCTGAAGGAAGGTAGATTTAAATTAGATATTAGGAAGAAGTTCTTTACTGTGAGGGTGCTGAGGCATTGGAACAGATTTCCCAGGAAAGCTGTGGATGCCTCATCCCTGAAAGCGTTCAAAGCCAGACTGGATGGGGCTTTGAAAAACCTAGTCTAGTGCAAGGTGTCTCTGCCCATAGCAGGGTGGCTGGAACTAGGTGATTTCTATGGTCCCTTCCAAGATAAACCATTCAATGATTCTGTAATACTTCTTTTCTGCTTCCAAACCAAAAGTTGCCCCTGGGTTACTTTTCTGGTTTTGAATGAGCATGGCTTTAATGAATGCAGCTTTCACCTAGAGCAGGATCAACACTGATGTATGCAAGAAAGCTGAATCCATGGAAGTTTTGCTTTTACATGAGCTAAAGAATGTTTGCTTACTTGTGCTATCCATTGCTTTTTTGCAAAAAGCAGCTACCTCCTCCTATTCACAAGTGGGGAAGTTAAGGGATTTGCCTAAGTGAACTAAATAAATCTGTGGCAAAATTATGACTAAACCTCTATCCTCCATTTTTGTCTTTTTCCTCTGAGCTTTGCTAGGTGATAAACTGATCTCCTATCACCTGTTGATCTAGGGCCCACATTGTCTTAATTATCATCTGGGCTCTTATTCCAGTCTAAAATAAATAAATAACTAATGAAGAAAAAGGATTCTTTCTACAGATTCCCACTACCTTGAATCTCCTTTTCCTCTCTGCCAGCCCATTTATCATTCAGGGAACATAAATAATTGAAAAGAATAGTACATAAAATTAATTGTAGAAAACACAGGCTTTTAAATTCTCATCTGCATTAAAAAATAAAACAGGGATGCTTGAGCACTCCATTTTGTAAAGTCACTTCCAGCAGACTTTCTGCATCTGCATAGAATTAGCCGCAAGACTTACCAGCACCATTCATCCTGTAAAGCTGTTCTTATCTGGCACCCATAGATCTATATCATAGGAAAGCATTAATTGAATATTTATTGACGAACACCAGAGAGAGGCGAGAAAGAGAGGCTGGCTGAGGATGGAAGAAGAGAGAAAGAGGGGGAAGTGAGGTTGGAAAAGTGGGAAGAAAAAGCTTATACAGCTTTTCAGGACATACTGAAATACCGTATGTCTAGGACATAGAGGCATACATTTCAGGACAACTGAATGTTATGACTTTAAAAAGGACCTGAAAATAAAGGCTACAATACTTCATACTGTTACTTTCAGCACATCCAGACAGAATGAATCTGTCCAGCACACCCAGTTACCATGATCACTTCCAAGGGCAATCTCTGCCATCTGCCCTCCACACAAGGGATCAGCAGAGACAGTGAAAAAGCCCACCAGAGGACCAGGTTGAATCCTGAACATCCTGTTCTACCCAGTTTTCCTAAGGAAATGGGGTTTACAGAGCCATGCTATGTTTATTACCTATCTCCTTGTCCCATTCTTTCCCTGTCAATATTTCTTATAGCAACTGAGCAATTTTAACCAAATTTGACAGAGGGAGAGAAAGAAAATTCTCCAAGACAAAAAAAAAAAAGACATTACTTTCCGTAGATGTTTATGAGACTAGACAGCTGAGTGAAGGAAAGCTTTGTAAACCCCTTTTGAGAAAAAAACGGATGTTCACCTCTTTATAGTAGACACTGGAGAATCTACAAAAAGGATGTGATGAGGGAAAGCAGGGAGATTGGACAGCATGGAAACTAGGCGCATTTCTTCTGTTGCACAAGGATGTTATTTTCATCATCAGCCTTTAACTGCCTTCCAACCACAAATAAAAAAGCATAGCTGATGTCTGTCAAAAATGCTTTGGGCCCTCTCTTTTATACCTCCCCCACCTGATGGAGAAGCCTGTGTTGAGAGCAAAGATTTGCTCTGAAGATTTTATGGTAAACATTTTTTGTGGGCTGCTGTAGATGACGGGCTGATGAAGAGCAGCTGAAGCGAACTTCTCCAGACTACTGTGGAAAGAGGAAAATGTAGAAAGGGAGGTGCAAACTGTGGTGGAGCAAGAGAAAGGGAATAAGGAAGAGGTAAGGTGACAAGGTTGATGTGTGAGTTCTGTTTGGGTAAATAAATGATCTTAGGATCAATGAAGTCAGTGCTGTCATTGGGACATCTGAACCTGCAGTTGTGTCAGAGGCTTAGTAAGGACTTTTGGTGTCCATCTCAGGAACTGGGGACATGTAACTGTTTTTCAGATAGGTGGAAAGGGATGTTGGACTGGAGAAGAGCAGCACTGGGATGCTTGAGCCCAACCACACAAATGTTACTCACAAACAGAACTAGAACCAGGACATTCTGGAGTAATTTACACCAAAGATGGGTTATTGCAAGGAGTGATTGTGTGACATTAGAAAAGGGGAAAATGCAGGCTGAATACTTGCAGGAATATTCATGGAAATGAGATGCTGCTGTAGGCTCCTGAGAGAAGTGGTGAAGGCAACTTCTTAAAAACCGAGACAAATAAAACACTAGGAAAGACACGCCATGAGATACCCTCACATTGTCCTCGCTTCGCTATGACTGTTCCAGTGATTTTCTAATAGTTGGTATAGAAACTTCCTTCTCCACCCGTTTTTGGTTTTGGGTTTTTTTTGGAAGAGATCCAAAACTTTCTTTCAGAAGACATTTAGATTCTCAACTCGCGCACTGCTATTGACAGAAGACCTCAGGTTTGTTTGCACCTTGGCTGGGAGTCGGATAATCGGGACAAAAATGGTGCAGAGAAATGGGAGCTTTGCTCTTGCCAGCAAACTCACTGATGTGTGGCCCAAGGGTGGGTGTGCCACTGTTGTGTTTCTCTTAAATCTTTGTTTTTATAGTGGAAGCATAGCAAAAGACAGATGAGGCCAAGTCCAGCATGAGGGGTATGTGCCTACTCCTCTCCTCTCTACAAATCCCTTGGGGTTGTCTGCTCATGAGCCTCTGATAAGAGACTGAGTCCCTCTCTGTGTTGTCGTCCATGGATTCACTTTTGCTCAAAAATTCCTAAGGGTTTCTAGGAGCAAAGATGGTCCCGTGGTTAAGGGCTAACCCAAGGCTCAAGAAATGTGGTTTTAATTCCCTCTATGGTTTCAGGCAAGACACTTAGCCCAACATCCACATAGCAAAATGTCAAAACATTGCATTTCAATGCATTCAGAGATAAAGTGCTTCATGGTGGAAATGCCAAAGGATAAAACAAAACCTTTGGGTTTGGAAATTGGGCTTCTCTTTTCAAAATACCTTTGTTAAAACAAAAAAAAAAAAAAGACATGCAAAAAGGGGGATAATTAAGGAAAAAACCCCAAACAGTAATTACATAACTTTCCATCTTCTGCCCTGTATGAAGCAAGTCACGAACAAAGCATTTCAGGTTTATCCTGAAAGAGGTTACACCTTTTCCATTGTTTCACACAAAAATTGTACATTTTGATTCAGCTTAATTTGAAAGTGGGTTTTTCCTCACTCCAAACTGTAATTCTGCCTTGACCAACTAGAACAAAATTCAACCTCCAAACTTCCAGCTGGGAAAGTATAAGGAAAATTGAGAAGAACAAAGAAGAGAGTTGACAATGAATTACTTTCAAGTTGTTTCTTGTTTTGCAGTTGATTGGTTTTTGTTGTTTGTTGTTGGGGTTTCCCTACGCCCCACCCCACCCCCCCCACCCCAACCCCCCTGCCCCATAATAAACAAAAGTAAGCCAGGAAGACAAATCTAATAGGGGTGAGAGTCTGTTCGAACATATGTTCTTCACACAAAGATTTCTGAAAAAAAAAATAGTCTGGCTATCAGCCAGTTTCTCTGCTTAAGAATGACGTGACAATTAATTAACTGAAATGGGGAATATATCTTTAATGTACCAGTTATGTTATGTGTAAGTTGCTCTGTTTATTTGTCTGTTCATTTTCTCCCCCTCTTTTTCGGGCCACCAGACTACTTGCATGAGACAGTTTAAAAGCCCATTGCTCGGTAAGATTTTGATTGTAACTTTCCTGTGGTGGTGGAAGAACTCTGGCAGGGTATTCACAAAGCATTTAAAGGAAGAGAGAGTGAAAGACAGAAAGGAGGACAGAAAGAGAGAACTAAGGAATTCAGAGGGATGCATTATTCAGCACGCTTGGAAATAACCCTTTTCACTGGCTCCACTAAGCCCAAATGCCCTGGAGGTTTTCACTATCTATCTTTTCCCAATGCAGCTCAGAAAAAAAGCTCACATCTGTCAAGATCACAGTTTCAAGAGTCCCAATTTATTCAGCTGAATGGGATAAAAGCGCCTGTTGGAAAAAGATTTGAAAGGGGGGTGGGGGAGGGAGACTGTCCAGTTCCTACATCTATCTTTCTAACTCTGTGTACATGTGTATAAAACACACTCATTCAAATATACACACAGACAAAGCTGCCTGCAGTCCTTCCAGCACAGGACTGTTTGTCTAACTTCATGCAGGGCAGTTCTGCAAATCTCACATCTGCCAAGATCTGGGCAGATTTACATGCATTGACCTATAGATATGCAGCCTAAGCACATATGGATATGGTATAAGGAGATATATACAGGAGACCGGGAGTGTGAGGAGAAGGGAATATAAAGGAAAAGCTTAAAAATCTTGTTGACTTTTTTTAATCTCTGCCCTTCTTGATCTGCTAAATGCTGTCACAAAAACATTTATTAATATGCAAATTCTAAGTAGCAATCTGGAGCCAGTCAGGTTGCGCTAATTTGCACATTAATATCCCTCTTCTGGTTTGCCTTTGCTCTCCAGCGAGGAGAGGAGACAGAGGAATCTCGTGCTGTATCATTTTAAAAGGCTGCCACGGTGGTGGTCCGAAGTTTTATTTGAAATGATGATGCACATTTGAAGAGGAGAAATACATACAGCATCTAACTAAGATGCAGAGAACAGGGCAGAGAGAGAAAGGAGCGGGTATGAGAGAAACCACTGCCAGATGCTTTCCCCCCAAATCCCATAATTGCACCATAATTGCAGGCTGCAAAGAAGGCAGCACCATAATGAAATTTGTCTCAGAAACTGGCTTTGGAGTTCTGTTTGTTTTCTGCTGTGGACTGATTTGTGTTTTCTGTAGCCTGTTTTTCTTCTGAGTTGGATTTCCCCGTAGTACACAGATTGAGGGGAGGGGGAAGTGGAGGGAAGGGAAGGGGAAGGCCATCTCTCTATGGAGGAGAGAAGAGAGAGAGCTGGAGGGACAGCGAGAAGAAGGGGAGGAAGATGGAAGACTTTCCTTAAAAAGTTAGTTTTCTCTTTAAATTTGGTTGTAGCAGAATCAACACATAGTAGGCTCAAAGGGAGTTGATTCTTCATACAGTACTTAACTTAGGAATAACTTTGCTTCTAGACACAGGTATTAAATAGCTGCGGAAGTCCAAGCCCAAAAGCAATCGGGGATTCAAGAAAGTTCTGCCCAATATCCCCAACTGCAAAGGGCTCCCCTCAGAAAACGCCTGAGCCTGAATTTGCTGCAAAAGTCCTGAGACTATCTGTCAGAATGTTCTTGCCTTCCTTTTACACCTTTATTTGAGTATTTATTTACAGTTAGAGAAGAAGCTGCTGGATGAGATGGAGTTCTAGCCTGACTCAGTAAAGCTCTTCTTAGAAAAGCAGGAGTGTAGCCTAGGTGAATAAATATGTGGCAAAGCCTGTAAGTAATCATGAGAGATCTACACTAGAGTAATAAAGAGTCTGACCTAGTACTTACGGACACATTCCTGCAACTTGTTTAGATATGTGCCTATGTATGGCATGTTTCCTCTTGGAGTGAGACTGGGGAATTAGTTAATTTACTTTATTAAGGCAGCTGAATTCTTGAGAGTGTAAGTGTTGGGGAATGTTCAGTTAAAAAAAGTTGTTTTTACAGAGAAACTGAAACACTGAAACAGTAGACTGGATAGATTCTCTAATGATCTTTCAGACCTTCCAGTCTTATGTCAGACAGGGAGATTAAATAATTGTATTCTTATATATTCAGTACTTAAACCAAGAGGAGACTCGTTTTGTGATGTGAACCTATTCAGCCATCCCTAGTATAACTTAAATTGAGTCAGATCTCCATATCCTGGACTTATTTCTCTAGAGACTAGGTTGAGACCTTCAGCTTGCTCTTATCATTTGATAACAGCCACTTTTGCTCCTGACTGCCCTAAGTCAAATGTAGTCCAGAGACCCTGAGGTGAAAAGATCCCTTTCAGCCAACTTGATCAATAGCCTAAGTCTGTTTTGGGAAATTGTCAGGCAGATTTTCCAGCAAGGTCACCAAGTGTACTTACCCAGACTTTCATTCATGGTGTTGTTTGTAAAGCTCATGGTATTTTATTTACACACTGCAAAAAGCAAGAGTTCTGTTATGGACTGAACCTGTGAAGTCCCTGTTGGTACAGATTCTTCAGTTCCCATTAAAAACTGTAATTTTCTGGTAAACTGCTGTAACATTATATGCCTTTACTTTACACATATGCTTAAAGATACAAATGAGAGGTGAAGAAATGGGTCTACTTATCCCATTTATAAGTGTGATGCAGAGATAATGAGGATGAAACACATCTTGCCTAATTTTAGCTACTTGAACACAAAATATCTAATTTAAACTAGTTGTCTATAGTCCTCTTAGCTAAAATAAGGAAAAGAACATCTCTCTTGAAAGAGATTTATCCTATTCTGAGACAGTTACCTGCATTGAGTGTGAGTATGGAGGCACCTTTCTCATCACTCTCTGCAGAAGAACCTGAAAATCTAGTTTGGATTGCATGCATTATTTTGAGCAGCCTGAAATTTGATGATATGATCAACCTTCCTTCCAGGAAATAAAATCCTTGTGATCTTAATTCTACCCTTTGGCTCATGAGGACCTGCACCTTGTGCCAACTTTTATCCTACTGAAAAGTCAAGGTAAAAATGCCAGCAAAAAAGAAGGCTGTTGCTTTCTTTTTGTTAGCACTATGAAAACAAACATGGGGAAGAAAGTAGGGGATTGACTATTGCTATAGCGGGGGCCAATGCAGAGATGGTTACAGAGGGAGATGTCTTTGGTGAAAGCTGGACCTACTGAAAACAATTGCAGACAAGCAGGGGAAGGTGCAAGGTCAACCTGTAGATCACTGGAAACTAAGCACTTCCAATCCATTAATTAATTACACAGCTGGAAAGAGGGGACTGTAAAAAAAGGTGAACACAATGACATTGCTGACAACAGGAGCCCTCTATTTATCAGTCATAATGAGCTTCTTCCGCCCCCCTGCATCCTCCCTCCCCCAGTGCTACAGCTGCACGGATGTGACTGAGCGCCTGGGCTCCCCTCTAACTCCCCAGCCAGTGCCCTCCTTGCCAACATGAAGGTGACTCAGTTATTCATGTCAGTTAGGCCTGGGGTATCTCAGTCTGTACCAGGCGTCTTGGACAGTAAACACCATCCCACTGATGCACCACATCTGCCTGCTCTTTTCTTGGAATCCTTTGCCCAACAACTCCATCTCCTCCACTCTTGACATCTTGTGCAAGAAGCCCCTGGCTGGAATTTAAGGGCTGGAGACAAAAGTGCCACCACCTGCTCTGAATACTTGAAGCTAATGAAGTGAGCAGACAAGCATGTTGAAAGTAAGAGCTTTTTTTTTTTTTTATACTCAAGTGGTACAGAATTAAATCACTTGTTGCAGAGTTGCTGAGACAACCAGCAAAGTTCAGAAAAGTTCAAAGAGAGAGATCAAATACACAGGCCAATCAGTATATACTGAGACAAATGACTTCAGAACAGAAAGTCCTTATGACATTAATTTCAGGTGAAAAATAATTGCCTACTTTTGTATTATATCCTCAGTCACCACAACAGTTTTTAAAAACAGAATAACAGGATAGATAGACACATGATCTCACCTTAATCAGACCTACCCTTAAGCTAGCATAGTACAAACCAACAGCTCTAGCATTCAAGCCATTGGTTTAGACCCAAAATTTTCATGCTGGACTTGCCTAACAGAATTCTCCACAGTGGCCTGTTGTTGAAGAACAGCCTTGCTATACATAGGGAAACTGAGGTAGAGCTAAATTATGTACAAGGATAGGAAAACCTAGTTTTTACAGGCAGGACTGAGAACACATCACTTTCTGAAAAATGTAAGCCTTTTAGTCAACCCAATGTCTCTCTTCCAGTGCCAACTTCATTAGGTAGTTCGGAGTTCATGTTGGAGAGAAGTGTGTAACAGATCAAACAAGACTGAGTGCTTCTAGGAGTGGAGCCGCAAACTTGTGAGTGTCACCCTTTATGAACAGAAGAGTGGAAAGGTGTGAACTTCTCATTTGGGAAAGTGGAGCTGGGGTGCAGATGGTACAGCTTTAATAGTCTCCTCTCATTTGCAAAGGCTAAGAAAAGGAACAATGCCCATTACTGTCTCCTGCTTTACTCCACACTAATGGATGCCTCTGAACTAGTAGAAGTTGTTCCCATTAAATTCCTGCATTATCAGGCCATTACTTGACAGGGCAAAGATTAATCGCAAACTTTCCAGGGACCATTTATTCCATTTGCCAATCTATCTCTCCCTGTTACGCTGCTTTGGTTGTGTTGTCAATTTTTCAAGTGCCAAGGAGTTTGGACCGATCCAGTTTTCTGTCCATCCATCTGTCACACACCTGTCAATCTGGTTCGATCTGAATGCGCTGTTTGCTCTGAGAAAGTCAGAGGGGGAGGGGAGGTGGGTGGGGATGCTGAATGTTGTAGGAGTCAGAAGGCCTGCATTTGAAAATAAACAGAAAACAGATTAGCAAGCTATATTAAATAGTGAGTGGGGGATTCAGAGAAACCATAGAGGTAAGAGTGAAAATTTAACAACATAAATTTAACATCTCCCCTGGTGCTGCAGGCTGACTCATATTGTTAGTCTGAGAAACTATGAATGGGTTACCTCAAAACACCCGTGGATTTATGGTTATAGTTCATTTTATTGTTCTGCTTGGTGGAGGGCAATGTGTGAAATGGATTGAATGGGAGAACAGATCTCTTAAGAAAATAAACTTTTAACTCAGTGGTCTAAGTCATTATTCAAAATCTTCAGAGCTTAGCACCAGGAGTGCTCAGGAAATGTAGCAGAGGGAAAGTGAATTGTACAAACACTTGAGAGAGGAGTTAATTACCCATCCTGATTTCCTTTTAATCGGTATGCATTAAGGCAGTGAGTTTGTTCACCGTTAGTTTGGATTTGAAGACTACCTTTCCTTTCTAAGCTGTTCTACTTCACCACCGGTGTATTTGTCCCATGACTAAAAGGTATTCTCACCTCACTGGTGGATATCACAGAAGATCCTGCTGTTCAGCTCAGCTCAGAAATTACACCTTGTGCCTTGCCATGCAGTTTGTACAGATTTGTGATTTGGAAATGATCTTGGTTCTGAATTACAATCAGGGTGAAATCCATCTAGGTTCGAAAGTGATTTCATGGGATACAGTGGCCCAGATCCTTCCATGTAACGTCAGGTATTTAACTAAGATCCTGAAGCCTCAAGTGCAGCCATCCTGAGCTAACACTGTAGTCAGTGAAAAAATAAGCAATTCAAATATTAAGTGGTTGTATTCCCTCTGGAAATTAACCCCTCCCCACCTTTAACAGACTATTGTTATTAGGCAACCAGTATAAATTTCTAAAGCTAGGTAGGTTGAGACTAAGCCACAAGTCCGTCTGATGTCCACATTTAGCTCAAATGATCCTGATCTCCAGAAAGCAGGAAATCCTACAGTTCAAAGGCTGTTGCACCAATTTTAATATTCAGGATTCTCACGGCATCCTTTTTCATTCACTCCTCTTTCAAATCAAATTTTCTAGGAAGCACGTGGCAATGATTACCTTGCTCCTCCCACCCCACAATAATTAACCAGACAATGCAAACAGCTTGACTCCATTCTGAATTGGTCATACTCATGTCTTTCTTAGAACCGTTGTCCTAGAAGACGATGGATAGCTCCCTCAACAAGGATATCTCTGTGGATCAGCTGTTGGTTTAGGATTGTCTGTTAACATGACAAAAAAGTAAGACCTACATTTCACAGAAGTGTCAAGTAACTAACAAACTCTAAAGAAAGATGACAAAAAATTACAGCTGACAAAGGCAGATTCCAAAATTTTAAAGCAGGCTCCCATGAATGACGATTGAAAACAAAGATGATGGTAAATTTCTGCCCCTTTACAGAGACACAGGGTGGTGTCTTTCAAAAGCACCAGGAGTGGGGGACTATGATTTTTTTTTTTTTTTTTAATTTTGTCTTTTTAGTTTCCCTCTTTCTCTCTCTGCATGTAACAAGGTAGAAGCCAAATTCTGATTTTTAAAATGCCTAACAGTAAATGACCTCCACAGACTTTATGCTTGTTCAGAATTAGCACTTAAGCATCTTTACCCCCTCCTTTTTACCTTTACCTAGTCTTTGAAACTGAAGGTTAAAAATGAGACAAAGTGGAATGATGTTTTCAGACAAGTTTGAAAAATCAGACCTGCCAGTTTTATCCCATTGCTATGGAGTGCCAGCTCCACTTTCATCAGCCCACATTAGGGGTTTCTCACCTTCAGTCCATTCAATCAAGGGAAACCAATGCAGGCAGATGAAATAGGACAATTGATCTAGCATCTACAGGGTAAGATTGGAGCAATCCTCCAGCAAAGCCTCAGTGGAGATGAAAAAGAAAATAAATAAATAAAAAAATTTCCTTATTCATTCCCACTAATAAGCTTCCTTCTCAACTTTCATCACTCTTTTGCATGAAATACTGGAGAACAGTGTCTCTGTTTCCTTCTTTTTGCATTAGAAATCTTCTTTGTAAAACGGAAGAAAGTGCAAGGGATCTTGGAATAGTTCACACTTGTTAGGAAGCTTGCAACCATGGATTATTTCTTTGAATTCAGATTAAAGTGGTGAGGAGAGCCTACAGGAATATTGAAGTGACCTGTCTGGAGTAAAATGGGTAAGAAGCTTCTAAGGGAGATCTCTTGAGGCACCTCTACTTCTAAGAGTTCGCATCACTTTGCACTCTTGTCAAAGCTCCAGGAGTACTGTGGGAGACAAGATGACTAGATAGTCACAATGTTAAAGATAGGTCCTTCAGAAAGAGGCTGAGATACCCTGTCTGAAGAAATGTAGGCTGTTGGGAATGCAGCCTTCAAAAATGATGATGTCAAACCATTCATCAACAAGTATATGCTCAGGTAGGATATTTAGGAAAGCAAAAGGTGGGACGGTAACAAAACCTTCTTTAGAAATCCCTCCAGAAATACTCTTGGTGTCAAATGAGGGCAAAATCTGTGCAGCAGCCTCCTGTTAGGTCCTCCTTCTCTGCCTCCAGGCACCACGAAAGGTACTGGAAGAGACTCTCTGAATTTACCATTGCATCAAGGCCACCTGTTTCTTTTCAGTTCTACCCTGGACTGTAGGTCTTCCCTCTCTTTTACCTTTTAAGGCACTGGTTTTGGTTTTTGTGTGTATGTGTCCAGTGAATCATTCTCCTGATCTTCCTGATCTCCCCTTACCTGTTACTTCTCCCTTCCATTCAAACCTGATGTATTGGACATCTCAGGTTTCTTTTAAATATTTATTTCACTTACAAGCTGATTGCTACCTTTGTTTCTAAAGCAGATTCATTTCTTCACTGATGAATCTAAGTTTGTTATTATTTTAAGTACCTTTTCAGAAGAAATAACAGAACTTTGAAATTTAAAGCAATGCAATGGTAGAAGCTGTACATTTCTCTATGCTGAACAGGGGAAAATATTATGAGACGGTTGTAATATTCATCAACAACTTAGAACAGGACTGGACTTTGACTCCTCTATCCTAGTATTAACAAAAAGATAGGATGCAAAAACCTGCCACACAGCTGAAACAGCAAATGGAGCATTACTATTGCACATGCAGGAATAGTTAGGGGCAAAAGATGTGTAGTTCCCTGTTTTCATACCAAAGCTGACTGATAGCACATTTATATTGTTCTGGTCAGTACAATGTTGAGTGTAAACTTCTTTTCTGAGACACTAGATACCCACACAATAAACGTCCTAGTATGTAGCAACACCTTATTTGCTTAGATCAGCTAGAAAAAGGGGTGCAAACTCCAGCCCTCCGTGTAGCTCTACAATTTAGACTTTCCATGTGCAGCATTTCAGGCAGTAAGAAAGAGCATCGTAAGCTGTCTCTCGGTTGTACCTCACCATCTCTCTGGTTTTTAGTGCTAAGCCAGCGTCATTGAAAACAGAGGTCAACAACTGATTGTGCAGGTGCCAAAGATGGCACAGAGTAAGCCAGAAGACTGGGGAGACGTGTGTTTTTGAAAGACACATTTGTGAGAGACAGGTGCCTCACACAGAAGCGAGATATTGCTGATCAGCTGCCTGTGTCTTTCACTAGCAGTCTCCTGGCTCCCGTTGGGTTTCTACCTGTGCATGTAACCTCTAAGTTTTGGAAATAAAATGCCTTACACTGAAAAAAAAAGAAATTAAAAAAAGCATCAACATGCCGCTATTTAATGGTTGCTGATTCCATAGTTTAATTCATTATTGAAGTTTCACCTTGCTCTGAAACAATTAGAAGCGCTCATATGATCAGTTACCAAGTCTCAGTTGGGAGGTAACAATTTATGGCTGAGAAGCTGGAGGTGACAAGTTCTGAAAGTGCCTTTCAATTGCATCTCCCCTCAGTTATGATAAATGCGTATAATGATGTAAATACATATTTAAGGAAAAAAGACTTGAGGCAGAGTGATGTTTCATAAGATTCACAACCAGTGGTGCATGTTGATGTACAATAGATGTATGCAGGATGTAAAATGGTATTATCATGTACAATGTTGTATTACATACTGTGTAATAAATATTTCTGTGTGTTCTCAGAGAAGAAAAGGACTAATGGAGAAATCCAGATTAAGTCCAGTGCCATAACATGAACACATTTCCTCCATCCTTTTAGCCCAGCAGAGAGCTAAATGTGCTTCAAGAGGGCACCAATAACCTTGCCCAGCCGTTCTTGTGTGCTGTACTCCCACTGGAAACATCAGAATATTTCCAGCAGGGTGGGGATGAGCAAAGGGGGAGCAGGTTGCTCGTCTTCAGTGATACGCTGTTTATCCAGCTTAGCCATAAAGCAACGTAAATCAAGCATGTCATCCTACCTAATTGCATGTTCATATAGGACTTAATTGGTAATATTCCTGCAACCCAGATCCTCAACCTTCATGTTGCATTGAGTTCCTCTCAGAGACTAATGAGCTTTATACAACAACAAACATTTAGGTCTGTTGTTCTAATTCATTAACATAATGGGCAATACAATGAGCAGTTATGATAATAAACACTAATAAGAGGTACTAGCGACACTTATTCCTAGCAATGCCAGGGCTGTATGGTGTGTTTGTACAGTGGCAATGGTGTGATAAAAAGGGGGTACAGTCTTTCCAGGTCTTCTTTAAGTAACTACTCAGAGTATGAGTTCCATGTCTGCCAGCTGAAAGTGACAGTGTTATATAAATAATGGCTATTGTGGTGAAACAGGACCAAAAATTACAAATACGTATTTTTATTTTTTGGTTTTATAGTGAAAGGAATTGAGAAAGGAATATGGAAGACAAGGGGAACAATTCTTTTAAGTAATTTTGTGAAGTACACTGGCCTGCCACAACAGCTATGGACTTGGCTGCTGCCTGAAGAAATTTAAGCTGTTCTCCTGTTTGTAAAAGTACTTTAGTGTATGCAAGAAAATTAAACACTTAACAGCATGGAAATGTCTTGGGTGCTTTTTTCCCTGTCACTCCAGCCAGTCATCTTTGACTACAATTATTTTTCCATGATCAGCTGACACTGATTAACTGATGGGACCATCTGGTCCCAAAATGCCCATGTATGTTCACATACACACTTGAAAAAGCTTTTTTGAGACTTCACTGGACTTCATAATGGTACTCTGCAGCTTAGTTTACTCTTATACCAACCTCTTTTGGATTTTGGTTTGTACGTAGAACACGGTATTGCCACCAGAAAAGCTCATTCCCCTTTTCATTTCTCAGACAGATAGAACCAGGTAATAATGAGGACCTTGTTGAAAAGTGTACTACCTCATACTGATAACCTTCAGCAGAAATCTATACGCACTGCTTTGTTACATTTTAAACAATGATCTAAACAATTCAGATATTACACTGTCTGGTCCCTTCAAAATTTGTTAATCTCTGTCCTTTTCCTCCTTTTTGAATTATGGGAGAAAACGCTTTAATCTAGTTAGGATGACGTTGATGCACTGCAGGTAGGACAGACCTAAAGAATCACATTTTGCTCTTTGTCACGTCAAACTAAACACCTCAACAGTCATGTGTTTGGGAAGCAAGACATCTTTTACCTTTAACTTGACTCCTGAAAATTGTGTCTCATTTACAGGACAGGTTTTTTTCCCTCCCCCTTTGCTCGTCTATGAAGATAAACCTTTCATTTCTACAGTCATACTCAGGTTCTCCGTGACAGACATTCCATGAGCAAAGAAATATAAGGCTACAAAAATGTGTGATTTCTGAAATTTATGGCCAGAACTTTATCGCAATGGAAATATTTTTTTCTAATTGAAGTCTATGCTGCTGTTATGACACTAATTCAATTATTCCTTATATTACATTCATCATAATTTTATCTTCTTGTAAAAGAAAAATCACTTGTTTCCCTGACATAAGTAGAGTTGACTAAAGAATGAAAGGGTGAATCTGCACTCTAATAGCATTCTTTTGCAATTAATCATAAGGGCAGTATTAAAATAAAATCATAGAATAATTTAGGTTGGAAAAGACCCTTAATATCATTGACTCTAACTATTAACAGTAAAATAAAAAAGAATAAAACCATGTGGAGTAAATATTAAATATCTCAGAGGCTTATAACAAAAGATTATGCAAAAAGGCACTTTATTGTCATATTCCTGAGAAGCTGGATATCTCTTTGGAACAGTTTCAATCAGAAATATACTGGAGTTTAGAAAAGGCTGAAGAACTTTTTGCTGCCCTAAATAAGAAACCCTTTCAAACAAGTCACAAATCACATCAAAGATTTCTGGATGATGCTGAGAACCTGTAATATGCAGTGCATGGTATAAAAAATGTCTTGTGATGGAGGTGCATCATCTTTTATAACTCTGCCAACCCTTATGGACCCTACATATGT
Source organism: Acropternis orthonyx (assembly GCA_035583155.1). Classification (NCBI taxonomy): domain Eukaryota; kingdom Metazoa; phylum Chordata; class Aves; order Passeriformes; family Rhinocryptidae; genus Acropternis; species Acropternis orthonyx. The sequence goes on from JAWWEU010000091.1 coordinate 65,558,029, forward strand.
CAGGAGTCTGTAAAATTACTCAGATTTTCCACATGCCTCCTGCAAATAGGCAGTGTTTCTATACAGGCAATGGCTTTAAGTATGGTGGGAGTTAATATCTGTAAGGACATGAAATGACCACTCTGTTGACAGTCTCAGGTATTTATCTTCTACGCCTGTGACTCATGAACAGTGCAATTTCACCTGTATGTTTGGTCATGAAATTCCCTCCTAGAGTAACGAAATGCCGTAGGTACAGTTATTTTTCGCATGAAATCACCAATGACTGTCTGGCTATGAACCTCCCTGGGGGGAAACAAACTGAGGAGGTTGGTTTTCTCTATTGCAGGCTTCTGAGAAGACAGGGAAGAGTGCCTCATCTAAGCTATTCAGATTTTAAAATTAGCCTCTAAGCTGGTCATTAAGGTAACACTAATCAATAAAGAGTGATCTGTACCTCCATGAAGAACATTCATTCCTTCCCAAAACTGATAATATCTCAGAAATACAGGCAGTTTTTGCTATATAACTTTCTTGGTCTCTTTAGTAAGGAGAAAACCTAGTTTAATTTCATAGGAAGATAAGAAAGACACCTAAAGCAACACTTCCCCTGAATTTCTCTATCATTCCACCACATATCTTGTAGGAAACAACCTTTTCAGGGCAGGAGACACCTTTTAATGTGCTTTCTACAACATCAAATACATAATTTTCATGAAAACCTTCTAACAGTCATTGTCATCAAACCATGATATCAAAGACATGGAGACCCACCAGTTCATGTACCACCCATTCACAAAATCTACTCATCTTTCTTGGGCTGTGATCCATAGCAGCTGAAGACAAGTCACACCTCCCATGGAATGGATTTTTTTTGCCAACCCTCTGTCAATGTTTTTTACTGACCTGAAGCAGAAGCAAAGCTGTGATTCAAGGAGAGAGCTTATTCGATTAATGGGGTATGAGGATGGGGAAAGACATGTTCATTTGTAACCTGGGAATTCTGAGGGGTACCTTTGCCTCAGGATCAATATTGTTGGAGCCACAAATGTCTCTGCCATGCTGCCCTCCCCTCAGCAAAAACATGCATCATTTTTCTTCTTTTCAGGTCTCCTTCCTCCTTGTCCCAGAAACTTTTACAAATCTTACCCCTTCCTATCAAAACAAACTACTAATGGAGTTTGGTCTTGGAGAAAGGGAAGTAGGGAGAGGAGTTGATTGCTTTAGAGAGGAAAATTATTCTCTGATTTCTCCTATCACAGCCCTTTGTTTTCCACCTGGAAAAAACCAAAACATCGTACTTGAAGGAAATAATATGAAATAATATTATTAGGGGGGAAAAAAAGAATATGAGGATAGGACTCATTGGTAACTTTGAATTCCATCTTTGACAATCTCACCATCCATTTATCTACAGCTTGACTGTGAAAGATGTATTGGTGGCAGCTCACTTAATGATTTTAGAACTAGTACTGCTGGTGCCCCAAGCCAATTTGCCATTAAACAGCAGCGACTTGGAGCCTTTCCACTGTACATTCTAATTTCTGGAGGGAGAGGAGATGGAAATTGGTTTCTCTGTGTGCAATGAAAAGTTGATTCTCACCAGTAAAGATTAGAAATCTTAACAGATCTGCAGTTTTCTGATGTATATTTTAGAGGCATTTGACATTATTCAGAGTGCAGATCCATGACATACAGAAATGGAAAGCTAAACCTAGCCAAGAAGTGTTAGCTGCCACAAAAGCTAGTAAGCAATTTTTCTTTATTTCTTTATTTATTTTGGCAAAGTGTACCCTAGAGTTACCCCACAATACTGGTTGCAGCTAGAAATCAATCTTTCTAGACAATCATGTAACAGAGATATAAATGTAATTTAAATCTTCAGATAGGATGCCTCTGCTATAATTGCAAACGAATTGGGTTTGGATGTATGTTTTACAGATGTTGGACTGCTGTTACAGCCTGCTGCTCTTTCCACAGCCTCCCAAAAGAACCCTGACCAAAACACCATAGTTATGTTTCCCAAAAATAAATGCATTCATTCAGAAATTCTGAAGACCTCTAGATCCTTCAAATGTAACTGCAAATTTTTCGAGTGCCTCTTGCCAAATTTACTTAAAGCATGGCAGCACAGACCAGTTGGTGTCAGTCCAGGCCTCCATCAGTGCCAGGCATAACACCAATGCCAACAGTTCTCTATCACTGCTTTTGTCTGACCCTCTACATAGCACAGGTCATTGAATTTCCCTATTAGCTCTTTATTAACTACAATGACTTTTTAAGTTGAAATCTATCTTCCAAAAGAGCCCTCTACTCTTTTTGAAGAAACTAATGTAAAATACACCACTTGTTTTTCAGTAGGTGATTATTCTCTGCTTAAAAAAGAAAAATCCATTTATCTAATTTCAGCCTCTGGTCTTTGTTTCTTGCAATGTTTGTTCCCTCAGATTGAAGAGTCTTTTATTACTGCATATTTTCTTCCTGCTTAGGGCTGGCCACAAGGTCATGACCCAAAAAGCCAGTGCATTATGTATCAAGTCACCATCACAGGGTTGTAACCATGCCTTCAGCTCAGACCTTTTCCTTGGTGTCTGCTGTGAGATAATAGTATGGCTGGCTGGCTGCTGTGTCTCACCAGGGTGGTGGTGACTTCTTCAATGGCAAAAATATAGTCTGTGATCGTGTAATTGTGCTCAACTCCTTCCTCTCTGTCTCTGCTTCCCCTCCCACTCCTCATCTGTTTGTGCATTTGGACATGTTGTTCCCCACTTTTTTCTTTCTAAGCTGGACCTCCCTGCCACCATCTTCTCCTCCTCCTCTTTTCCCTTACTCCATGACTTTTTGTTGCTCCCAAAACCTGCTTGTCTTGCAACACCACCTCCTCAGCTCCTGCTGGTGGGGCTGGCAGTTCTGTTTCCGTGAGGAGTTAATGGTGGCAGAAAATCTTATCAGCTTGAAATTTGCAATTTCATGTTAGTGCCAGTGAGCTACATTTCGGCATCAGTAGTCAGTGATTTAGAGAACAAGCTCTGTGAGGCAGGGGTTTTGGTATGCACAGCTATGCCATCTTCTCACTGGTGATGGTTCTTATGACTTCTGGGGGTCCAGTAACATGTATAATAAATGATTTAAGTGTTAATTTGCAGAGGTAATTAGGTAGCTATCTCTTCCCTCACCTTCTCAGGACCTCTCTGCATGTGATCTCTGTAAACTTTGATTATCAAAATTGCCAGGACCCTCCCTGACTGTTGGTGAACTTGGATTAATTCTGTCTCTGTCTGCCTCAGTTTCTCATGGAATGAATGATTATAACAGTTGATGATTCAAGATTAAGAGGACTAAAGTTGTAGTGTTTGCATCATGGTTTAGGATCCTTCAGTGCAAAGACTCATGAAAAATACAGTGTTGTGTTGTTACAGAATCCAAATACCTCAGTATTTAAGCTTCATTTATGTTCCTGGCATTAGCAGACTTTTTTTTTTTTTTTTTTTTTGCATTGGAGAGCATATTTTCAATGGCTTCCAGGAAAGGCAAAAGCAGGTGGCCACTGAATTTCACTGGAAGATGGGAAGTCCACCACCTTTTATCCTTTTGGAACGCTATTAAATATTACAAAAGGATTGGTAAATCTGGTAAAACTTTCTGGCAACAAATGACTGATTCTTCTTTCAGGTTACAGTAGGAAAAAAACCCCAATCAACAGTAAATGTCATAACCCTCTGTGGAAAGAAACAACTGAATTTCAAAAAATGTCTGTCGCTAACATTTCAACATGAACCCTCTAAGAAATTCAGTGGTTTATTGGGTCCTAACTAACAGTTTATGCAGCACGTTACAAACACTAGCTCAGGCATCTTTAGAACAGTGATACTCAGTCCTGATCAGCTTCTGGCGTGTTGTGACTGGAACTGGTTCAGATGCCCAGGCAAATAATTAATTTTTAAGACCAAGTAGAAATTTCAAAAGACTTTTACTAGATACAGATAAGGTTGTGAAAATCAGGAAGTTCTTAAGAAAAATCCCTAGACCTGTGCTACTTTAAAAGATTTTGGCTCTCAGGCTTTATTTGCTTTTCAAATCTCTTAAGATCTCTCCATTCCTTTCTTTTATATATTTTAGCTGTAAGAGAAAATTAACCCCTAAAAATAAATATGGATTTGTAACTAATCAGAGGTCTAAATTCTGTAATAACTGATGTTCGCTGGAAGCTTTTGGCAGTCCTTGTCTAGTTTCTAGGATAGTGAGATAGATGCAATTTTTATATTGCTATTGCAACAATAAGAATTATTTTCATAAATTCATATTCTATTCATGGTGTCATCCCATCACCTTCATCTAAACTCTTCAGCACAGTTCATTCTGTCTTTCTGCTGCTGGTCTAATTTAACATCTAGGAAATATCTGTTACAACTCACACTCAGTTTTAGGATTGACAGACGATAAAAATCTGGAAATGGCTGCCATGGACCAAAAGCTTAACATTCACTTCCAAGGAAAACTACAGCATATGCCTGAAGAGTAAATGGTACCTAAATGTTAGCATTAAAAAGGCAAACAGGGCATAAAAATTGTCTTTAGGGGAGATATGAACAGATATAGGAACTACTAGAGGATAACTGGGCCATGCCCTACTGCAAGCTCAATTCTAGTACCAGATGGAACAGTCCAGCATTTTTTAAATTTATGCAGGATACCCAAGAAATGTATAAGTTTCTCATCAGCAGTGCTACCCAGTTACCATTTGCTGTACATATTTAAATTCTAATATTTTCAATATCTTCTGGAGGAAGAAGAGCATTTATCCTCCACCTTGTCTTTCACAAAAAAATGATTAAATTTTTGTTTGGTTGGTTGGTTTTGGGTGGTTTTTTTGGTTGAGTGGTTTTTGTCTGAGAGGCAGATGTGGGAAGGCAGAGGGGCCTGGCGTATCATTGAACAATGACAATTATATTAATTTCATCTAGTGTGCCGTAAAGTGCCTAATTGAAACATAAGCATAGGAGAAAGAAAGGAAAAAAGAAACTCTTATATTATCCTTTCTATTTCTTCTCCGTTTCGTTTTAAGGATAGCCTATCATTAGTCATCATGAAAGCTCTTGGTGACCACTGAAACAGGGGAGGGACCTTTGACACAGCTTGATCAATCCTAATTGAATAGACCAGAGGGACAGAAGCCAAAAAAAGGGGACCCATTCTTTGCATTTGACAGCCTCGTCCTTTTTAGTTTGTCAGCTGTCAGAAGATATTGGGGCACTCTCAGGGTGCATGAAAATGCTTTAAGTTGTCATACAGTTTTTTGCTACATGAAGAAGACTGTTTTAAGGCTTGAAAGGTGTCTGGTCTGCCCCAAATATTGAAGATTCAAACTTTGGGAGTTACCTGCTAGAGTCAGTGAAGTAAATGGGAACTTTGTAGGTGAGGTCTTGCAATGTTTCCTCAAATTAACAGAAGGTTTCATTCCACTCTCCGTCCCTCATATCTCAATTCAACTTGCTCATCACTACCTTTTTATCATTTACCCTCCTTGTACAGGAGTAGGATATAAGACAGGGAAGTCTGACACAGTATTTTCTGTGGCACATCCCACTTGAAGGTGCTTTCTGTATACTTCTGCATTTCCCATGTAAAGCCAGTAGCTTAAGAGAAAACCTGGACTCCTAGAAAAACTGCATATGTGGGAGCAGAAAGTCATTGTGTTTTTACTGCAATAAATGGGCAACATTATTTTTACCTCTCTGACTCTGTTGTACATAAGCCCTAACACAGCTGTCACTGCACCTGAAAAAAAGTACTTCTAGGAATATAGAGGTGAGGGAAGAAAGGGGATAGAAAGTATCTGCCTTCAGTCTTCCTGTGGTCCTAACCTTCCTCCTCCAGCTATGCTGGTGAGATATCCCTGCAACCAAGGAAGTGGTTTCCCATGAGAAATTTCAAGTAATGTAAATGAGGGACACCTAGGGTTGGGTAAAATAAGAAGAAAAAGTCTTAGACTAAAGAATATGAGTTGAAACCTTTGCTTGACACTTTCATACTCAGCTCTGAGGCCTCTTTACTAGCGTTGACTTCCCAGCCTCTCCTGTTGCCTTCCATTACATGTAGATTTTCGGGATCTTTGCCTCTCTTGTCTATGATTTGAATCCAAGCACCAGACCACCAAAGGAATTCACTGCTTTCACATTGTTTCCAGTTTGATGAGGAGTTCAAAATGCTGAAAATCTCCTCAGAAACTTCATTGCCAATGGGTCTTCATTCCAGCAGTGAAAACCAAACCAATTAAAATTAGCTTGGAGGTGCTACCATTTTCTTCTTCAGTGTTAGTCAAGGCTCAGACGAAATTACATCCCATTTCTTCTTTCACATTTTGACATGTTAGACAGGAATGTAAACGTAGTCCATATTCTTGTCAGTCCCTGATCACCTCCCTCTCTTATAAACCACACTGTTTTTCTGCTGGAAGGACTGCCTCCAACATGTATGTGGCAAAGAAAATGTGTGCAAAGGTCACAGTTCCTCTAGCCATTAACTGCATCAAGAAGACACCTTCTTCATGTAGGAGAAGTGAAAATTGTCACGTTGCCAGTTCCTCTGGGCAAAGTTTGGAATTTTGTATCTATTTCTACAACAAAGGATTTACTGCAAACTCATATTGTTCTCTAAAGGACCCATCTCTAGGCTATCGATGCACAGCACAACATTAATATAATTAAACTAAAAGAGCAACAACTCCAGGAAAAAGAGGAAAAAAGAACTCTGAAAGGAGAATGAATAGCTTAAGAGAGGTCAAAATGGTCATCAGCACTGTCTTTGCTGCAAAGGTCTTAAACAGAGCCTGCATGGCTATAGAGGGAGGTGACAGACATCCACAGGGAACGTCTGAAGCCAGGCTGTGATGGTGAAAGTTTCTGTCATATTCTAGAAAGTGTCTCTTAGTACTGAAAAGCCAGGTGAACTCAGCTGCACTGAAAGCACCACCTGAGCTCTGACAGGTCATACCTAACTCTTAATGTAAAGAATTCACAGGAATCTGCTCTCTCATTATTCAGCTTATTCTGAGGGAGACAAATTTCACTTCATTGCAGTGGTTACTCCTGTGACAGCAGAGTGGGCTATGTGTTCAGAAACAACAAAAACCTGTATTCTTATACTGTGTTTACACTGACAAATGTCTTTCACTGTGGCAGCTTCATAAGATTTTAATTTCTGCCTAGAGCAACAGAGGTACTGATGCTGGTCACCAAGTCCCTTTTAGTCCCAGAAAGGGAAGAGGCCATGTGAGAGGGAAGGTAAACTATTTTCAAACATATCTTAGACTGTAATTTAGAATACTTAGGTCTCTGCTGAATTTAGTCCTCCAATAAATAAACAAAAATTATGTGAAACTTGGGTTTCTTTGCCTTGGTGTTTCCAACAGAAACTTTTGATTCTCCAGCTGCCCATGATTCACAAAGATGTGTTGAAAACCAATTTAAGACCCAGCATAACTGAACACAGCACCACATTCAGCCAGCTGTGGAGATTCATGCCAGTGCTTCTGCCACAGGACAGATGATGAATGGCTGTTGGTGTTTGGGAAGATTCTGCAGCCCAGAGCATATTGCCTTGATCTTCAATGTCAGAGAATAGGTCGTCATACTGCTTGAAATAAGGGGAATGCCTGGTTCTTATACCCCTTTTTTTTTTAATAGAAAATAATTCTAATATTAGGAAAAGCAGAAGGAAACTAAAGTGTAGGGTTTGAAGGTGGGTAGCTATGAAAAATTACTAGCATAAGTTGCCAGAGTTGCTGGCAATATTGCCTTCCAGCTTAAACAGGAAATTCAAAGGTGCAAGACAACCCTGTCTATAACTAACACATCTCACACTTTATCTTCAAGAAAAATACTCATTTTTCTCAGGATAGAGATACCTGATGGAGAGAGAAGAAAGTCATCTGTAACTGCTACCACGGATGGTCATCATTAAATGATGAAAACAGTTCTTATATGTACAGACTGATGCATGTGGATTGTCCCCCTGCTGCAGGAACTGGGACGTCACTCTTTATGGTTGCTTATACACAGAAACCTAACTATATAATATCTATTGTTTCTGCTGAGCTTGACATGAATCAAAGACATGTTGGGATCTTTTCACATGTGATGACAATTGCTTTCTGGTCTGTGACCATATTGTATTTTCTCCTGTCTTCCTTCATGTACACATTTCTCCAAGTATTTGAGTCCAAGAGCTTTGGCTCATATATAAACATCTCACGGTGCTTTGAAGTCCCTCAGCAAGGAATAAAGTTCCCAGTCCAGATTCCCAAAAAGCACAAGAAAGAGAGAAACTATAGGAATAAAGTTGTGTCCTTCATACATATGGAAATATCACGGCAGGGGGTTGAGGGCAGGACAGAGAAAGATTTAGAAACTGGAATGAGCTGGCTGGAAAAGACACATACTGAGTGACAGATAGGCAGAGAGGGTCTAAGAAAAGAAGAGACCCAAAACAGTTGCTTTAGAAAGGACACAGGTTATAGAAAAACCAAAAGAAATGAACAAATATAACTCTTCTTTTTTTGTTGGGTTTGGTTTTTGGGTTTTTTGGGGTTTTTTAATGGTTCATATCCTACTACTGATCTATTCATGTCCAAAGATACATGCATCACTTAGTCGTAGCATCCTTTCAAAGTCATACAGTAAAGAAGATGAATTAGCAAGAAAAAATGTATAAAGCAAGACTTAGATGTGTGCAGCAATTATCAGTTTACTGTTGTGGGCAATTCTGCTTTCATGGATCTACGATGTCCTGGAAACAACTGGTAAAAAGTATTCCTTACTCAAGTATTCATTGAGTAATTTGATATTGAAAGGTTCATGAAACTGGTGAAGAATTACTGTAAATTTTATTCTGAGGAGAACCTTTGATAATATTGAAGTTGCCATGGCTCTAAACATCAACTGAGGAGCTGTAAAATTTGGTGTAATTGAGAAACAGTTGCTTCGCTCATTACAAAATCAGATGTGCTTTTTTGCAGAAATTAATGTGAAGACAAGAGGAAAAGAAAAAGGCAAAAAAAAAAAAAAAAGACAAGAGAATCACTACATGGCTCATTACAAGTAAATTTGATTCTGTTCAAACAACCCTGACTATGGAGACATTTGAATCAGCAAAATGAGATACTTAGGAAAGGACTGGTATATCTCAGTCTTGCTGGACTGTCCTAGCTCTTTATCCCCGTAGTAGTAATCAGTTGAAAAGAGTCATTCATATTGCACATCTGCTCATTACAGAGATGGTTTTTGTGTTAAGAGTCTGAAAGTCCTAGATATATTATTTCTAAAGCAGAAACAGAATAAGCAATGACATCCTTATTGTACAAAATCAAAAAAAAACACCCCATGAGCAAATTCTTGCATGAAATTCTACTGTAGTGAGAGAAGGGGCTTTTTGTATATTTTTCATGGTTCCCCTCCCCCTACCCTTTGCATAGCACAAATCTACGTTTGTTTCTCTCTATTTTTAATGACAAAATCAGTGTTAGATTTTTATTTCACTCATTCAGAGAAAAAAAAAAAAAGGAGAACAGTGACATGTCAGTTTTCTTCAAGTGGAAGCACATTTCTCTCACTGTGCTTCTGCGGCTAACTGTGCAAGAAAGTCCACGGGAGGAGATTCCTAACCCAGCTATCAAAACCAATACTGACAGGCTATAACTTCTAATCAAAGATTGACCTCGCTCAGAGTGTATAGGACTCTAGGGAGAATCTTAGGAACTACAGACTGGTGAGTCTGACTTCCATCCCTTGAAAGATGACAGAGTCTATAATAAACAATAAAATCATACAGTACATGAATTATATTTATTGTTGGGCAGCAGGGCTTCTGCAAAGGAAACTCCACCTCAATAACCTGCTGAATTTCTAGCAGGGTTGACTGTAAACACATGGATGAAAGGCAAGGAATATTAAAGAGAAGAGACTTTTCAAGAGACAAATCAATAGGGATTGGTCCTGGAAGCAATTTTATTCAACATCTTTGCCCATGATCTAGTAGAAAAATAAGCAAAGGAATATCCAACTTTGTAGATATGATAATCACTTTCCTGTTGACAAGGAGCTGCAGACAGGTCTTATGAAAGTGCACAAATGGTTGACAAATAGACTCCAATGTGGATAAAACTAAAGTAATGCAAGTAAGGAAAAAAAAATCACCTAAACAGTCTCTAATGGTTCAGAATTCTGAACATAAAACTGGCAATTATAGTTAAGGTAAGAAATCTCTGTTTTGTGTGGACAGGTGTTTGAAATATTTGGCTCAGTGAGCAGTGGCAGCTGGAAAAAAACCAATGAGAGAGTGGGCACCATCGTAAAGGTGTTGGTAATGAGACAGGATACATAATTTTGCCTCTCTCTAAAAGGTATGGTGCACTCATATGTTGAGCAATGTGTGCTTTTCTGACTTCCACACCTCAAGACAGACATACTGAAGTTAGGAAGGTACAATGAAGGGGAAGCATAATGATCAGGGTGATGGGGTGACTGCCTGAGGGGAAATTGAAAGACTGGGGCAATTTAGGAATCCGAGGTGCAATATCACAGAGATTTACAAAAGGTGAAAGCACTGGATGAGCTCAATGTGGAAATGTTTTTAAACACATCATGCAATAAAAGAAATGAGGAAACAATGAAAGTAGCAGTAGGTTTGTTTAAAACTGTCAAAAGAAAAAGCTGCTTTATGCAGTAAGTGGTGAACCTCTGGAATTTGCTACCACAGGAGACTGTGCGGAAGCACAGTATCAGCCAGTTTATAAAGGGACTAGTTGCTCGCAGACAGTATGTCTGTAAAATGGAGACCAATGGGATGAGCTGGGGGAGCACAAAAGGAATAGTATGCAGATAGTGGCTGGTTTTGCTTGCTCTCCTTAAATACAATCTCTCATTGCTTCTGCTGTAAGGCTGAACACTGAGACTGATGAACAATTGTTCTGATTCTACAGGTATTTCTTATTTTCCTTACATATATGTGCTACTTTGATGGTAGACAAGATTTCTATGGCCTGTTCTACATGTGCCAATTCTGAAAAAAAAGTCATGTAAGCAATGGTTGATCAAGATTTTACTCCAAGCTAAATATCTGTAGTGAAAGTTAGGGGATACAAGGCCAAGCTCAGTACTGTGCTAAAACAACTGCATGCCCCAGCCTAGAGACAACCAGCACTTGGCCAGCTCAAAGCTGTGTAAGTGCTAACTGAGGTCTATATGGAAAATATTTTGTGGTTGTATTTAATTAAAATATGATATCTTCAGGGTCAAAGATTTGCAGTCTCATGGGACACTGAACCACAACCTCTCCTCCTACAAACACATTGTTATCCAAAGCAGGAGTAAGTTTAAGGGATTTATTTTTCTGGGACTTTGTATGAAATCAGTGTGATCCATTCTGGCTGAGGATATGTTTTGTGAAACCTTAGCTCATTATTTACCTTCTGGATATTTTATACCCCAGGTGGGCCAGTGGCATGAATATTTCAAAAGAGGCTTTGTTTATCACTCTGAGCATAATATAAGGAAAAAAAAATGATCGTTCACAGAGGCAGCTGCTTCTTCTGATCCAAGAGTTTGGGATGACCTGTAGCTGTCATTTTTATAAACCTAGTCAGCAAGGGCACTGCAGTTTAAATGATACTGACTGATGCTATGGAAATAGGTTGTCCTTTGTGAAGACATTTTATCATAGTGCTCATAATTGGAAGAGTTAGCGTATAGATCCAAAGCAGAGATTCACCAGGGAAGTCCTTGCTATGCGGTTAGAAAAATCTTCTTTCTAAAAAGAGGGTAGCAGTTATGACCTATTTTTAGTACCCAGGACATGACTGGGAATGAGAAATGGGTAAAATTCTGACCTCATCTACTGCTTTGTCAGTCCTGGAAATAGTGAGCCACATCCTTGTTCTGTTGCAGGTGTGGAGAAGCACCTGACTTGGGTCTGCAGAATAGTGGACACAGTAAGTTGGTATCTATTAAAGTTTTGCATTTAGGTAGAAGTCATCCTTGGCATGATCCCAGTGAAAGACATTCAGCAAACAACAGAATTGCACATTTAGCCCTTTTGGCTGCATGCAGTATTTGTACTTCCCTTTTAAATCCATAACTTGGACAGTCTCTGCCATCTGTCACGGCTAACGGAAGGCTGAGTGGCCCAAGACACCTGTTCCTGAGGTGGAAGCCTATACACAGCTGGAGTCGGTGAAAACAAGAAATGCTCTGAGTTTGCGCTACCCAAACCATAAGGGAACTCTCCATTACCCCTTTTTTTATGAGGCAACTTCATTATGGGCTACCCTCAAGGATGTAGGGTGACTGCTGTGCTCCCTCTCATCTTGCATTTTTCTCTGCAGAAATGCAAGCTTGGTTTTCCTGATACACACGCCATTGCTATGCCTAAGGAAGGAGAATACCTGCAAGCCTCTTGTGGTCCATATTCACAGCACTAGAAGTTCTGTATGGAAAAATATAGGTGACACTCTGAATTCTATCATGTCTTCACAAGAAGATAGTAAAATAAAACACACAAATAAATAAAAAACTAAAAAACCCCACTCAAAACCCAAAAAACCAACCAACCAAACATTAAAAAACTCCAACCCACCTTAAACAAAGGCCTAAAAGGGTGTGAATGAAACACTACACTAGTTTCACCATTGACTTTGTTGCTCACTCTTAAGAGCAAAACTCAAATAGGACTATGCAATTACCAGTAAATAGCACAAAGGAACCTGACTGGCCAAATGATAATCCATATGAAGCTTTTGAATATTTTCTTAGAAGGGCCTGAAATGCAGAGATCTTAAAAGGAACTTAGAGAACTATCTTGCCACATGCTTCTGCTCTGCATACTTCAGACTGGGAGGCAGACCAGACTGTTATGTATGCTAACTAAATACACCAGAGTTGCATCAAGAAAGCTATTTCAGCTCCAGAATAGCATGTTGCTACATCTACAATAAAGACAAAGCTTGTTATAAACACTACGATACTCATCAATATGACTAATAGTAGAAGATAATTTTAAACTGGCCACGTTTTGATGTATCTCCTCTCATGTTCATTTCTGAGAACCTCAATAATGATCTGTGAGAACCCCTTTAAAACCCAC
>JAWWEU010000091.1:65571244-65582716 GCA_035583155.1 Acropternis orthonyx
ATAGGATATTTTATGCATATCTTAGGCACATTATAATTTTTCTTATGATACTATTACTCCAGAGTAATTCATTTATCTGAAGACTTTTAGATTTATCCCAGTGAGATCAAAAGGAAGACAAATTAAACTGACATCCAACAAATAGCCTTCCAAATATGTAAATCAAGAGATATGAATCTGCAGTTATTGATAAGTACAAACTACCAGTAATTGGCCAGACAAGGTAAGAATTTTGTACCATTCCACTTTCTCAAATGCAATTAATCAAAAAACCTGAAAACATCTAAGTACTCATCTGTCTCTTCATTTATCCTAAGCATTATTACAGACAAGTATTACCCCTGTTATTACTTATTTTGATTTAAAAAAAAAAAATTAAATTAAATAATAAAACCATTCAATTTGTCTGAAAATGAGTAGGACCAGCTATCATAAAAAAAGTCTGGTTTTGACTGCTTTCCAGCTTAGTTGAATAGACTGGTAAGTTTTGAACAATGGAGATAGAGAAGTGTTCAAATTCTTGAGTGATTTAGATTTGTGAGTGAATCAGTTGAGGCTTGGTTATGTGATCGGGGAAAAAAAAAAAAAAGAAAGGGAAAAGAAAGATTCCTTCTTTTTGATTTCAAATACTGCTTTTCTTCCCAAAGGGTGAAATACAGGATGCATAGAGGAGTTGGACCATAATAAGAGTCAGAGAGATACAGCATCTTAAAGCCCTGGAGAAGTCCTCATTTGAATTCTATTCTGAACTTCCTGGCATAGGCCTCTGTCTACATCCTCCTGCTTTTATTCTCTTTAGTTGTGCACTAACAACTTTAAGGCTCGTGCAGCATGTAAGCTGATTGCTTTGAATATAAATGGGTAGACTGTTAAAAGCAGAATTTAGTCTTCTACTCATAAATCATAAAAGGAAGCATAAATTCTGTGTTTTAGTGGAGATTTAAATTCCTAAATGGGTTTTATAGGAGCCACATAAGACCTATTGACAATACCCCTTTATGATAAAAAGTAAATAGGAGTGACAAAGTCAGAATTCAAAATGCCACTGCTTAGCTCCCACTAGCCTTCTGAAGACGACCAAAAAATGGCTGGAGGAAATCTCAGAGGGAAACAAATGATAACATGAAATTAAATGTGTAATATTCCTTTTTATGCTGTGTGGGGGGAAAAAAGCACTCAGAGAATGAGCTGGTACATTTGCATAACAAAGGAAATCAACAACAACAACAAATTGCCATCGTGTTCAAAGCTGATAATTGCACAGATGACAACAAGAGAGCTCCTTTCTTCTCAGCTCTCTAGGGGACAAGCCTTGTCGAGATGAGGAAAAAAGGTGGAAAGTGACCCCACTTGCTTTCATGAAAATTAGCAAGCTCAGAAAATGTCTTTGGTGCAAGGGGGTGGCCAGTGAATGGTGTGAATGCTAATGAATACAACGAGGGCAGAGGCACCTCCAATGTTCCCATCAGCTCCATCAGATGATCAACAACTGGCAGCAGATTCTTCTTCAAACCACCCTCATCCAGCTTTACCAACATCCAACTCATCTTGTCAAGAAAGTCTCTTTGGAGAAGTGACTTTTGAGGCTTTCTGTTTTGCTTTAAATTACTTTTTTTCCCCTCTGTTGATGCTTTCTCTCAAAGATGCACTGAATTTCAGTTTTTCAAGCCCTGTGAAATGTGGGAATCTCCTCTGTTCTTGTACAGACCCAAGTAATGATCCTCAGTTTTCCCAAGTCTGTTATCTGGACATCTCACCTTACTGGTATAAAGGGCAAAGTGTTTGCAATCACTGTCTCCTCCGAGATTCCCAAGCCCCAGAAGATTTCTCACTCTGGAGAAAGAGGTGGTACTTTGGGCACCAGAAGATCACCAGTTGTCACTGGTTTTGTCAGCATGAAAATATGTATTTGCTTTGTCTGCAAGATGAAACATAATTCGATTTATCCAATGACTTCCTAGAACTACTGTGACTCCAGGAGGCTACTAAAAGTGCTGAATAGTGGTGGCATTTTTTTTCTTTTAATTATCCAGTGATAGGGTGTCCTTGAATAGAGCTCTGAAACTCTTTGAAAGTATGTGACTGATGCTGAAAGTCCTAGACAGAAAGACAAGCTATAAGAGATCAGGACCAACTGATACATCCCTGTTTAACTCACCACTTCTTACTCTTTTCCATCCCTGCATCAATAATGCAGAAGGCAACAAAAATGAACAGTCACAGAGTTTTATTCTAGTCCTTCTTATTTTGGACCATGTCTAGTAGCACAAAAATAGCTCATCTGGAAAGTCTACACAGACTTGAGAGGTTTAAACCCCTGAAATCTGTCCTTTAACCTTATGGAACATACCTGTAAAATTTAGCAGATTTTCAACCATTTGCTTTAAGAAAAAGTCCTTTAAAGTTTGACAAGTTTAACACAAATAAAAACAATTCCAGAGAGATAAATTATTTAAGCCAGTGTGTATACTGAAAGGCAAGATATGTGCATGCATTTTGAAGTCTTTGCTACAAAATTCAGCAATAGTTTTAATTTTCTGTAATAGGATCAACTAAAAAAAAGCAAACAGGTCTTTCTTCTATTCCCCTCAATAACAGAGAGAAGAAAAACACAAATGTCTGAAATCAGTCAGGTATTGTTTCGTTTTTATATATCCCCTAGGATTTTTGTATTTCATATCTGATGTCTAGTTTGCTTTTATTCATTACAGAATAAATGGGTGGCAGGCAGAGACACCTTGAAGAAGGTTAAGGTACTCACATGAGATCCCTGGGTTCAAGCCTCGATAGCAGACAAAACAGAAACTTTTGCCTGAGGCTTTAACATCCTATATACCTTAACCTGTCAGTCCTTACAGTTGGAAGAGTTTTATCTTGTATAAATAATGAAGCAGTTGTAGGGAAAGGAGGTGCAGACATGAAAGATCTGTCATTGGGGGACTCATTTAGGGAGACTGAGGGCACAGATTCAAATTGTTCTTCAGCAAATGAAGAAAAGAGCAGGTAAAGGCTTTTTTATCACCTAGTGCAGGGAGCCACTAGGCAACATTCAGTCTCATGTGAGTGGATTTACCTCCCCCACCCTTCCCCTTGTGGTCGATAAATATGAGAGATATCAGCATTATTCTAAGCAATTTTTAAAACATGTTGAATCCTCAAAAATCTGTCACTGTGTAGAAGTCTCATTGTAGTCAAAATGAGGCTCTTAAAAACAAAACTGAACTGCTGTAGAAATAGATGGAAAGAAATAAACACCTATATGGGTATGCTAAGAGATCCTCTAGCTATCTTCAGACTCTACTCATTTTACTTTCTAAACACACTTAATTTGAAAGCAACTGAACGAGGGTGCTATAGGACAAAAGAAAATGTTGCATCTAACTGCTCCTTTTGCAAGCTCAGATGTTTGTGACTCAGAACCCCATCCTCATGCTATAGAACACAGGCAGCTTTGCTTCTGTCTCTGCTTCATCTCCTACCATCAAAAGGAAATGGATACCAGTTTCTCATGGGACCTGGGGAGCAGTCTGAGATATTCACTGGTTGTACAGCTATGACAAAATGAAAATATAAATCTGAAATACCTGAACAAAACTCAGGATACTAAAGTGAGTGTGGAGTTGAACACTGTGTTGTTTGTTTACTTTGATTTGGATAAGTTACAAGAATAAGGCTTTCTGCTCTGAAGCTTCTAGAGTAGCTCATCAAGACCTATTTAGGCAAGTGGGTCCTTTCTCTGCTGGTTTTCCTGCCTGGCTGATGGAGCTTAATATCTGCATGAAGCATCAATTGGCATTTATCTGGGTGCAGGTTCCACTAGATGCATCTTTAATGTTTTAATCCTGCCAGGTTTCAGTTGAAGCAGCAAGTCAAGAGTATGCAGATAGATAAGTGTTTCCAACTGAGGGCAGCAGGTGCACAGACTGGACTGTGAAAACAAGGGAAATGAGACTGGCTTGCATTGATCCTGGCTGAATGTAGCAATCTGAACCATGGACAACTCTCTGTAATGGTCTGTGTGAATTGTACCAAGAAAGACGAAGCAGGGGATAGGCAGAGGAAAGGCTGGAAATACTTTGAAATGAGAACCTTCAGCCTAAATCCATCACAATGCTCAATCACATATACAAAGCCGATCTCAAGGTGCTGCCTAGAGGCCTATAAAATCAGTTGTCTATGGTGCCGGTCATTAGCAAAAGGTTTAGTGTTAATGCTTTTAATTTTCTGTAGTGTATTTCAGTTTACTGATAGAACAGATGGAGCTGGAAGCTCCTTCCTCAATATTTTAACCTGGTTCCAAAATAGGAACAAATAATTTCAGACTTAGTAAAAATAATGAGAATGGTTTGCCAGTGGGTTCCTTGTGACTGGATCCTCTGATGTCTAATAAAGGACAACATCAACTAGCTATTTCTTCAGTGGAAGCAGTGGTAGTGCCTTTCCCCCACCATTCTACCTGTTTCCAAAATTTATATTAGAGCAGAACGTATTTGAGTCTTTTTACCCCCACTGCTTAATTTATCTGAAATCAGCTGAGTTCAAAAGTTGAAGGACAGATGCAGGCTGTGGTCCTTCCCCTTAAAGCCAGATTTATAATTTTAGATTAAGTTAGAGCTGCTTAGGGATCTCCATGGCAGCACTATATAATTTCTACAGTGAATAGTTTGAGATAACACAATTATCATGACCACACTTCAGCCAAGCTGATTAGCCCATGCCTTACCAACAACTGCCCCTCTCTGGGTTTCTGATTCCACCAATGAATCAGACCCTGCCTATGTGTATAAGGACACAGTTCCCTATAATGTTTGGAAATGTCTGGCATATTTTAAGAAATTTTAGTCTCACCAGGGAAAGAACCAGGGTTTAGTCCCAAATGACAAATAGTGAAATGAGAAAAAGGGGGTTACATGAATTTTTCAAGGAACGAAGAAAGACTGTAGCATAAACCCACCTTATCTCCCACGTTTCAGCTGAGTACATTCAGTGATATCTCACCTTTTAAAAATTGGTGATTTGGTGTTTGGTACAATCATGCAGTACTTGGAGGATTGTGTCTAGGGTTTCATAGGGTTTTGTTTGCCTTGAATCCCACTTGAATCTTTTAAGTAATGGTTTACAGCAGGAGCAGGGTTATTACTTTTCTCTCATTAATTCATCCACATAACTAGACCATTTCTACAATTCAAGAAGAATTTCAACTCCTGCCATGTGTCCTCCAGACATAAAAGCACCCCTGTGCCCTCACGAGGTCAATTTCCAGCAGAACAGTGAATGCAGCCCTCCCAAATCCCATGTCCCTCTTCCTACTTAACACTGGATTTCTCTACCCTTTATTTATTTAATTTCCTGTGCTCACTGTGCAATGAACCTCTTCAGGTCCATTCATTCATTTCACCTTGGCAGCATGTCATTATGTGGACAAGCTATTGAGGATGAGATGGAAATAATATTACACTACCGAGCTGATAATACCTGACTTTAATATCTCTTAGCAGCATCTCCATCGTGCTATGTCAGTGAAACAGATCAGACAGTGTAGGTCTCTAGTGTAAACCAAAGGGAGTGTGGGGGGAATACTTCTGCTATCAAAATTAAACTTCTAATAAATCAGCAACAGAAGGTGATGGGGCAGAAGAACGGCAAAGAAACAGATCAGTTACCTTTCAAGCAGTGCCTCTGAGCAGGAAGCTAATAAACATCTGTATTTGACTTCAAGCACTTTTCCTCCCTCTCTTTTCTCCCATCTCCTTGTCTTGTCTGCTCCCAATAATACACTAGGTTGGTTATATATAGCTCATTTTAGTGACATCATAACCATTCCTTTGGTCATTATCATGTTACTTAAACAGATTTATGGTTGGTGTGTTTGAATAAAAAAAAGGATGAAGGGGGGATGAGCCATGAGAAGAGATATTCAAGAAGTGTGGTTGAGACAGCCCTAGGAAGCTCTGTGAGTGACTTTGAACTCTAAATCCAGTCAGGAAGCCTGTCTTATTAGGTAAGACACAGGGCAGGGTGTTGGGACAACATGAGTATTTTTCTTAATTGTTCCATTTTTTGGCTATCTGACCTTCGAAGATTGTTTTGCTTTTATCACTATTTCTGCATCTCAAGCTTATGTGTGAGAGAATGTCTTCTGTGCTTTAATGGCTGGATGGATGTGGTAAACATATTCATTCCTCTGTTTCATTGGGTGTGGTGACAGGAGAATTTCGTTCAGGAGTTGGCTCTAATAGATCCAGATTGTGGGTCAGATCTGATCCTGAATGCCAATATTTCATCTGAGGAAGAGGATGGACATGGATAGAGGAATATTTAAAATTCATTAAATATCCTCTGCTGCCTCAGCAAGCAGCTTATCAAGGGAATCATTAACAGTGTGAAATTTTTAAATGTGTGTTTACAAATTAGTCTATAAAAACTATGCCTGGAAGAGCCATTCTGCTCTTCCAGGTGAATTTCAAAGGCCACATCAGCTATAGCTAAAATGCAGAAAGTTGAAGAGGTCAAGTTTGAAACAAATGGACCTCTGTTTAACTCTTCATGTCCTGGTGATGCTGACTGACTTTCTTCTGCCTTTTTACCACTCCTCAAGCTGCCTTTCTGGTATTCCTCTTTACATGCTGATTACCACAGTTTATACCTCCTGCACCTGTTGTTGGCTGGTGTACCACTGCCCTCTATACCTGTGATTGTAAGGTTTAAATGTGAAATCAGAGTCCAAAGAAGAATTAAAACCCTGCATCTCTCTTTCTGCAATTTTCTAATATCTAATTCTAGAGGAGCAGTCAGATTGAGATGATCCTGTTTGATATATTACAAGCCTGGTGAAAAGTGTGAATGAGAGCTGTGTTAAGGCTGAAAATCTTACCAGACAGAAAAAGCCAAAAGAAAGAAAATAAAAAATAAAGTTTTTAATGGGTTTCTGAACTTTCTGAAAGGCTGCAGACACAGCATCCTAGTTTTTGAGATCTATGCACTGATGAGTTTTCCCCTTTTTCTTTTGCTCTTAAAGTTCCTCATGCAGCCAAAATACAAGTGGTCCCTTGGCACTGATTTATATTATTTTTAGTGATGTGCAGGCAGCAACAGTTCTAAACTCTCAAAGCCTAATAATATTTTTTTCCTTTAAAGAAGAAAGAGGGAGAGAAGTGATCCTCCACAGCAGATCGGAGCAGGAGAAGGTGACTGATAAAAGTTGTGACTGGCAGATTGAGCACCATACCCTAATTAAATGGGAACTTGGCATTTTCAGTGTGACTTCTACCCTGGTAATGTTCTTCTCTGACCAGAGAAAGGAATAAATTCAATACTTCTTAAAGACATCATGGTATAAAATCTGTCCAGCTCTGTGAGAAGCCTCAGATTTAAATTATTCTGACTTCAAACTGAAAATAGTTAATTTTAAGGGTAAGGTAGTGGAATAAGATGGAGGACCCTTCAATCTTATTATGAACTCTGTACCAAAATTGCAAAGTTATGCTTGGCAAGGTACGTAATTTCAGCCACATTTGTTGAATGGGCATATTCTACTGCTTGATTTGTTTTTTTCTCAAAAAAAACAACTTTGGGAAGCGGCGTTCTCCTGGCATACAAGTTCTAATCTCAGGGTCTTCTAAAGCATAAATAGCCAGAAGCAATTCAGTACTGGCATATCTTCATCAGAACACTGGGAGTAGATTCATCGGTACAGATTTAGTCATCTACAGTATTGGCATTTACATCTGAGATAGTCATCTAGGTCACCTTCACAACCCATGAGAAATAGTCAATTCTAGAGCACAATCCATTTAATTCAAATGTAGATGTCAGGAGAATCACTCTCTGGAATTACCTATTTTTCACCAATGACTGTCTATAAAGTTTAGGCAGTTAGATCAGATGTGTATTCATTATACACATTTATCAATGACTCTCAATTTGTGACACCCTACAGAAGTAACCCTCCTCAAAACACCTAGACAATCCATGACTGGGTTTGAGCTTAGTTCTCAAAGGTGGGATCCTAGTGACCTATGTAAACTCCCCACAGAGCTCAGTTCTTGCCATGACTTGGTAGAGCTCAGAGGGTTAGAGTAAGGATGAGTGCTGATGAAAGAAGGAGTAGATTTACAGACCCTTTTAGGCATCAAGATTTGATTTCTTACATAGGATAAAGAAATGCAACACTCACCCTCTTCCAAATGTGAGCAATTCTGTCCACAAGGCTAGCAATACACTTCGACTTGTGAAATCTTTTTTCAGGTGTCAGTGATGGTGGATGATCTACTAAGGCATCCCCTTCACATCATGGGGTGGTAAAAGAAACATCATTTCCTCTAAGGAGCCTGATTTCACAAATCGGGTCAGAACTT
Source organism: Acropternis orthonyx (assembly GCA_035583155.1). Lineage (NCBI taxonomy): Eukaryota > Metazoa > Chordata > Aves > Passeriformes > Rhinocryptidae > Acropternis > Acropternis orthonyx. The sequence goes on from JAWWEU010000091.1 coordinate 65,579,602, forward strand.
TGTGTTTAATTGGATCTGTCCAACAAGTTCAAAGGTTAAAGCTGGGAACAAGGCAGGAAGGAAGACTGAAAGGCTCTGAGAAGAAGATTGCTTAAGAAGATGAACTGGAGGGAAAAAAAAGATAAAATGAAAGGCTAAGAACATAAAGAAAATGAACAAACCAGCCTGGAAACCACGCCACTGCCACAAAGGACACCATTCATTTACATTCGCAAGAAACGCAACAGCAGCTGGAGGTGTCTAGGCACTGCCATTCCACAGATGATGTCACGCCTGCTGAAGATTTTTCAATTAATCTCTCTTGACCCAGTGCCTTGAACCCTCATTCCTATTTTTAACAACCCCATTCTGTTGTATGACCTTGGGACCTAGTGACCAATAATGCCCATTTAAGTAACTGCGGGGGTGTCAGTAAGTATGCAAGGAGAATTTGCAAAGGGCTCATTATATAAAGAGTTAGTTACCACAAAGAAGGATTCTCTCTCTCTCATTCTTGCCTGTAGGCTAGTAGTTGTGGACCTTAAACAGAGATTCAGTCACACTAAACACACAAAAAATACTCTAAAAGGCCATTCTGCCTGTAGATGGTTATAGAACTTGGAGAGAAGAAGAAAGGTCATATGAACATATACCAATGAAACCCATCAGCATCATGAAGAAAACCACCAAAGGCTTCATATTCCTTCTTTCCACTAGACTATCGAATAGAAAATAATTACAACTAAAAAAAGCAAAAGAAGCATCAGATCTTGTTTTATAGCACAGTTTGGAACCTAGGCTAGTCCTGTTAATAATTTTGAAAGACTAACTCAGGAAGGACTTGCCTTTAAGTTCATGTATGTACACAAAATGTAGAGATCAATTTTGTTTGAGTTACAAGAAAGGCAAATTCACTAATCCACTTTGCTTCACCAATGTTACAGAACATGGTTTTATGCCCACAAGATATGTGCTTGAAAACATTGAGCATAGGTACAGCAATAAGCCTTGGATGCAAACTTAAATTTTATTCCAGTCTTTTACCTTTGTAAGCATTGTAGGGTTCTCTTTCTTGTCTTTAGTACATGGGTTTGGCAGGTTGAAAAATAATATATTTCTTTGTTTTCTTTGGCGGGGGACGGGGTGGGGGGAGGGGAGCAAAAATATAAGAGGAAATTGTCCTCTGTTAAATAGTGCTACAATAACAACATGGGAATGAAAACACATACTGTGATGCTATGTAAGCCTCTTTGTACTCTTCTGCTGATGAAATGACAACCATCTTGGCCCTCACTCTATGTTTCAACTCTCTATCCTTTCACAAAATGCCCTGGATCAGAGAGGGGGAATGAAATGAGATAAGGACAAGGCTTATAGAAGAATGAATGATAAACCTGGTAGACTGGGTTGGATTTAAAGATACCCACTGCAAGGGAAAGGAGAATTTTCTTTGTAGTGTTTCCATTCTTGAGTTCTGGTAGGTAAGATCTGAAGAACACATAAGAGGATTTATAGGAGTTGTGGAAGATGTTGGTTTAATGCTATTAATCAGAATGTAAAAACTGTCATCCTGGGTCAGACTAAAAGCCTGTAACAAAATAACCTGTTTCTCACAGTGACCTGTAGCAGATGTTTGGGGAAAGTGTATAAACCCATGGCATTTACAAAGTGATCTTTCCCCTGGCTGTACTCTCGTGTCTGAAATCAGCAGTTTAGAAACTTCCCAGGTTTTTGTTTCTCAAACTTTCAGAAGTTTTGCTTGTAAAAAGTTGCAGAATCCACCAGTAAAGTCAGGCATTGCTGATGTGTTGCTGGTGAAAGCCATTCTCTGTCTTGAGAATGAAAGAACAGCTTGATAATGTTAATCCAAACAGGCATTAGTCCTTGACTAAAACCACCACTGGCATATAGCAAGAGCCTGTTTTTCTTTGGGATGCCATTTGAGCTCCATGCTTATCAGATCTTACTGAAATGCAGGAGCCTGCCAAAGTGTGTGCACCTAGTGAACCACATGCTGAAGGGCTGGATACAAGAAATTTTCAAAGAACTGGAGCAGGAACATTTCAAAGCTCTCTTCTCTGTGAGTTCATTAATTATGATAAACCTGTTCATCCAGCATCTCTTGAAAAACTCTTCTGCATGTAATGTCCTTGTACCACTCTTACTGGGTCATCGACTAGCAAGGCGGCCAACACACTCTGCCCCAGTAGCGTTACACAAAACTGATCCTAAACAGTGATCAAAGGAAAACAGAAGGGCAAAGCACCAGCAGAACAAAGAAGATAAGTACCACAGAAATCCATCAAATTTTAAAATGCATTGGATGCACTAATGTCTCAGAGGAGACTCAGATAAGGACACAAGCAGCTCTTACATATTTCTTCAAGGCTGAACTTTGACGCACAGCTGTACTTGCTCTCCAACAGGTTTGTTCACCTCTTTGTTCATTCAAGAACCTTTCTCTTGCAATGGAGAGATTTCATTTTGCTGACCTCCACTGATTACTAAAAAATACAAACTGAAAATCAAAATGCTGCTGTGTATATTTCTCCACCGATCATAAAAATCACCCTTGCCTCTGTTAGCTCCTATCACTCCAATTTCATCCAGGACAGACCTACTGTGTGTCTCTAAAACAACATTGTCACTGCTATGCTCAGACCTTGTTTTCTATAGTCTATATTTCCGAACATCAGGCAAAACTTCCATTTTTTTTCCTTGTCTATTCTAATTAGTTTCTACTATAATTTTTTTCTTTCATTTCTTTATACCTTTTAATTACCTTTTCTCTTTAATTCACTGTCTCTGTACTGATGTTGTTTAACTCTCAGGAAGTATTTTGCTACATGCTTGATTAAAAAGATAGAAGAGATTAAATTCAAGCAGTTCCGTAATGTTACCTTTGTACTTTCACTTTCCCCTGTCAGTATAATATCTATAATAAGTGAAGTATTTATATATTTAGGTTTTTTACAATATTTTTTTCAGTCAAAATATTCTAAATTCTCTGTTTTAAAGCTAAGAGGGAGTAACATATGTGATAGATCTAAAAAGGATTCTAAATTTCTTCTTTTAAAACATACTGTAGTTTTTAAAATTGTATTTTTATATAATGGTCCTCATGTTTTCTGGAAAT
>JAWWEU010000091.1:65583094-65600746 GCA_035583155.1 Acropternis orthonyx
CCCCCCCCCCCCCCCCCCCCGCCTTAAAATGCTGTTCTGCATGGCAGGGTGTTGGAACTTGATGGTCTTTAAGGTCCCTTCCAACCCAAATTAGGCTATGATTTCATGATTCTATGATAACCCTAAGGGGAAGGGTGTGTGTGTGGGGGGTGGAAATCAGCCTTCCACCTGGAGTTTTGACACATAATTCTCTTTCCTTCAAGCCTGACTTATTTGTAAAAACTTCTCATAAACATGAATCTGACAGTCAGCCTAATATGCTGGAATCAAAAGCTATTATTGACTTTGCCATATTGATCAGTGGTGGCCCAAACCCTGTAATAGATTACAGTGTTTCTCTCTAAATGCAGTTGCTCAGCTGTTCCCTCTCTGTATTAAATGAATACTCCTGTGTCAGGAAGTGTTAAAATGACCTGGTTCAGAGCCTCTTGCTTCAGGCCTTGCACTTCCATGGATTGGGTACATCATGCACTTCCAGAGCTACGTAAACACTGCAGCAGCAGGCTGCTACTTCATTTTGTAGGTGTGTTTCATGTAGTTCTTTGCTATGCACCCATGTTTCATCCATTCTTAGCAATGCATCCATCCCATTTCTCATGGCACATCTCACCAGCATCTGTGCACTTTTGCTTCTCTGCTCCACTGTGGGCTGTATTCTCATCATATAGACTGGGAATGAAGCCACAGGGAGGCTTATTGGCTTGTCACACAGAAAGCTCATGCCTAAGAGGGAGTTTGAAACCACTTCTTTCATGTCAGCAGCGGGTGTATGAAATGTTGACTAGCTCCTCTCTCCTTATGTTCCTCAAACCAACCTTCTACTTCCAGCTCTAAATTCCAAGATAGTGGCTAGGTGAAGATATCTTCATCTGGTTGAAGAGTATGGTATGATGGCTTTTCTATGACTTCAGTCCGAGCTCAGAGGAACATGGAAAAGGCTTACCTTATGCCTAGAGGTGAGTTACATTTTATCAGGCTGTGTAGTCGTGGTCTTCTCTGTGCTACCTGGAGGTGACAATTACAACAGGCCTGGGAACAACACCAAGCTATTCCAATAAACAATAGCAGCAACCATCTGGAAGGCAGTCCCTATGCTTAGTGCTGTTCTCGAGTGGCATTTAGGCCCTTGAACAGTCCAGCTAAGGTCCTAGTGGAAGCAATGTTTCATGAGGTGCACAAACCTTCAAAAAACACAGGAAATTTTGCTGTTTCTGCAGCTGCCCCTTCTCTTGAAGCCAAAAAAAAAAAAAAGGCAATACTACTCAAGTCTTGTGAAAATATGCTATTCAGAAATGCTTAAATGCAGGAATGTCTAAGGAAAATTTCGTCCTCTTTTCTGAACTAAAAGATGTAATCTGTACTGAACAACCAGTTGCAAAAAGTGATTCAACATTATCTTTTCACAGGAAAAAAATTATACATAATGTTCAAGAAAAGTGAAATGAACCCATAAATGTTGTTTTCAGTGACAGATTGCTCTCCTAAGTTAGAATATTTCCACTGGGTTTAATCAGTAGAGAAGCAAAAAATTAAAGAAAGGCAGAGAGGTTGAGTGATCCACTCAAGACAGGTCACAATTTTTAAGTAAGACCCAAGCAGGTCAGGAGCAAGGTGTGTACAGGACCTACCCAGAGGAAAGCTAACATTGCTCTTCCCTGAGAGCTAGCCCACAGCCAGCATTTCCCGATCTATAAATAAACAGCCTTTCATTCAAACTGGGAGAAAACTGTGCTGTGAAGCAAACAATGGACACTGGTATTGAAAGGAAAAGGATATGGAGAACATGAGAGTTTAAGAGCAGGTGGCATCGAATCCTTCCTGAGCAAGTCAAGGGCTCAGTGTCCCCAAAGTAACTCAGCAGAGAGCTCCCCAAAGCAATCTCTTACACAGTCTTCTGTAGTATGTAAATTTATTGAAATACAGTCCCCTTTGCCTACTGGGAGATGAGTGCGCTGTGATCCGTCCTCTCAACCCACAGTGACACAGGCAGCTGACATAGTGGTTTTGAAGATTTCGCTTTTGTTTTTGCTGCCAGTTTGTGGGAGGGAGAGAGAAAGAGGAAGGGGAAAGAGGAGGGCGTAATGCACCCGCAAGCCTGTGTAGGCAGGCCAAGAGAATCTGTGCCACTGAACACCCAGATGGCAGGAAAAATTCACCTTTTACTAACTGGATCAGTGGCAGATTTTTATAGTGTGTGGGTGGGAGAGAGGGCAGGGGCTGTGAGGAGGATGCAGGAAAGCAGAGCATGTAAATGCACATATGTTTGCACAAGAAAGAGGAAGAGAAGGGCACACAGTGGATGAACAGGCTTCTATCTGCATGTATAGAGTGACAGAGCTGCACAGAGAAGAGGAGCGGAGTTATGGCCATGTCCTTCAGGAACAGAAGTTCAAACACCCTATAAACCTCTCCTTTGCCCTGCTTAGTGCAGAGGCACATAGGAGGTCTGCAGCTCATGTTACCCTTGTAAGGTATGTTACAGGACAATTTCTTTCTCCCCTGAAATGGGGTTTGAAAATGCTAAAGACTGTCTTGTCCTGTTCTTTCTCTACACCCCTTGAGGTGACAAAGCCCACATGCAAGGCTCACATTCTATGACTTCATGCTCCTGACCATGAGGCTATGCCCCTACTTGCACCTCTTTGCAATCTGAATTCCTGGCTTTAGGAAGAAATAAACCAGCGGAAATCTTTCAAACTGACTTTTCTGGGCTCGCATAAACCTATGTTAATAAACTAAGCCGGGCCATGGACTGTTCTTTGAGCTTGTGAGCATGATATCCTAGCAAATGTGTAGTTAAATTCCCCCAAACTGAGTGAACTGAGTCCCACCTGCCTGAAAGAGTCTGTGTCATCCCCTAGACTGTACCTGGGGACCATAGCAGAGTGTTAATAAACATGAACAGAAAACATGGCAAGGAGTGTGCTAACAGCTGAGTAATATGGACAGACCCTTGCCACACAACCACAGAATGGTTAGGGTTGTAAGGAAACTCTGGATTTGATCTTGTCCAACTCCTCTGGTAAACAAGAGTCACCTTCTTGTCAGTGCTCTAGCCTTTGCCCCTAATTTGACAGCATGGAGGGATCCTTAGTAAAGTCTTGACTTTCATCCTCAGAGGTTGAATCACATCCATAGTTTCCACCCATAGTTTCCATTTACCTGAGCTACCTGAGATGCTGGATGGCTTGTGGTTCTTGACACACAAACGCAACTCAGAGTGACAAGAAGTTTTGCTGGAGCAGGTGAAGTCTGCTTTGATTTGGAACATATGGGATACACATAAACAGTTCTCTAAAGATGCAATTAAATACTTCCTAATATCCCACATTAATTGCATGCCTGAATCTGTACTGGTGTTCATCCTAAAGGTATCTAGAGGCCCTTGAAATTCTCTCCATAGTAGGAGGTGTAATGAAATGCATGAAAGATAGCTTAAGGCCATGACCATCTCACTTTGGGGGCGTTTCTTAAAGATTTGTAATTGAGTCAGATCTGTTAAAAGACTGACAAGTATTTCCAGTGAGATCTGACCAGGCTTGGAAAGAGGTAAGTCTTTTTGTGACTGAAAAGGGAGAGAGGGATCATTTTAAGCTCAGTTGGAGTAAGGATGCAAAACAGCACAAAGCATATCTGATAAAGAATGATCTTAGGAGTCTTCAACAGAGAGTATGCTGTGATCTTACATCTCTAATGTCCTCAAGCTATGGGTCCTGGGTATTTTGTTTCAAGACAGAATGAACAATTTTGATTATTAATTTGACTCCCTGGTAACAGAATTTAAGTCAGTAATTTCCAGACTGAATAAACGTTCTCTGTATCTCTCACTCAGCAGGATAAGCAGAACCCTATGCAAATAGAAGTTTTTTGCCCACCATCTATTTTCTGATAACTATGCAGGAACAGACTGGGCTCTTTATTCTTGATTTAGTCCCAGCAACCAAAGAGATTCCCTGCATTGTGCTAACAGACAGGTATGTAAAGATAACTGGCATGTGCCATGGGGAAAATCACTGGGAACGCCTCAACAGTGAGTATCAAGGCAAACCTTTACCAGTGCCTTCAAGAGAAACCGGAAGGCAAATTAAAATGGGGAAAAATAATCCCCTCATGTCCTCCTTTCTGAAGGCAGCAGATGCTTTAAAATTCACCAGACAAGGTCTGCCTTGTAGCAGACAGTGTGGCGGAGAGGGTGGCTGCTCCTTCGCTCCCTAGGCCCGCTCCCAGGGATCTGCATGTGCAATTTTGGCATTTCCATATATCCATTCAATTGTTATGCAGATTTTTGGTACAAGGAGCTAGGTTTGTTCCCTGGCCCTCCCTCTCTGGGGGAAGGAGCCTTGTGTGTGGCAAACAGCATGCCACACTAGCCATTCGTAATCCACCAACTGGCCAGTGACCAGGAACTGCTGCAAGCAGCAATTCTAGCTGACTCCAGCAGTTTAATTGCTCACTCTATGTTACACAGAAATGGATTTCTGTGTCTAGAGATTACGAACACAAGCCTTTACTCTCCACCCTCCCTCCAGTGTTCTTTCCTTGACCCAGGGTGAGGTAATCCTCCCCTCAGAGAGGAGACACCCTGCTGTAGAATTTGCTGTGACAGTAGAAAGGGGCACGAGATGATCAGCATCAGTAATGGAGCGTGAGAACCTCAACCCTTGTCCCAGTGATGCTTCAGCTCATGTGAAGTGAGAACTGGGTGTTTCCAGCTCTGCTTATCATGAGCTGGACCTTAATAAGGGCTTGTTTCTAAGTCCGCTGAAGTCATCCCTCTGTCTTCAGGAGCTTCAGGCCCATAAGGAGTCATCTTCTTCATAGAGAGTAGACTGGTCATTAGATGGTAAAAATCAGTCCAAAGGCACTGACTTCTATGAAATGAGGCCAAAGTACACTAATGGAGAACTGTTTCCTCTAATGAAGGAAAAGAGTATTCCCTGCAAGAACACAACAGAGCTGCAGCACCGGTACAGTAAATTCAGTCGAGCTACAACTGTATCTCCTAATATCTCTCATGAAGTTTTTTAAACAGTTTTGATCTCTAAAGGGATCACTTAAAATATATGTGAACTTTACTTGCAAAGTGCTTATTTCTGTGCTTTTGGAAAAGTAAAAAAATTGCACTACTGTAACAAAATATGTTACAGATTCCTTGGGTCAAATGAACTTTTATACTGATGGCAATATGCAAAATCCACAACCCTAAATACTTATTTAAAGCAAATACACACACACACACACACACACACACACAGAGATATCAAATAAAATTAACTGCCCAGTCTGACTTCTTTTATAACATTAATTCAAGGTGCTACAAGTGTCATTTACTGGGTGAGCTTCTATTTCCTTGCTCAGCACTTAAGGTGTTGTCACAGAGATGCTAAATGGTCAGTCAAGGAAGTTCATTCTGAGCAGGTTCTCCTCCTTTACAGTGTTTTCCCTGAACACTTGTAATTTTACCAGCTTATACTCTTATACAGCAATGCATCCCATAATGCAAAATTCTGTCAATATAGAGCAGATTTAAAGAAAACTGTATTTCACATTTTCCACTTCCTCCTGAACCAAAAAGGGAAAGTCACTTTTTGTCCTAAATACAATCATTTAGCCCCTCTCAGATATTCTGCTCTTGACATCTAAACCTTTGACACCTGAATTTAAGATAGTCATCCCATTACAGATAAATCATTTTGAATGGATTGTCATTGGAATCAAGTATTTTAGATTATTATTTTAAGAATGGACAGGTTATTCATTCCCTGCACTGATCACAGAAGGGATGGAGATAATAAGCTGAGAGGTAAATAGCTATCTTTAGACATTTAAACAAATCCCATTCCTGACACTCAGCTTGAGTGGGGAAGTGGCAAAGACTTTGTTTGGGCTGCAGACTTCTGTGGGCAACACTAAGAGTAGAAGGTTCCTGGTCCTCATTCTGATGCAGATGAAGCTACTCCAGCCAGTTTAGGAGCTCACTGAGCTCCTGCAGGGAGTCTTTGGCTGTGCCCGTATGGTGAACAGATTTACTGTTGCATCTGTGTCTGTGCCAGGGAATCTTATCCTAGTTTCTGAGATGTGCAAAGGCTTATATCATGAATAAGACTGAATCAGCATTCACAGAACTAAAGACAAGAATTTGTCACCAGACTATTTTAATATCTTTCTGAATACACTAACTAACTTTGAATGCAGATTTAAGCCAGATTCATCAAAATGTGAGCCCAGCCGCACAACACAGGAGGGGGTTGACAGAAAAGCGCATCCAGTTTCATGTGAAAGCAGCCAGAAGAAAAAAATAGTCACAAAACCAACAAACCAAGAAGGCAACAACAAAAACAACAACAAAAAAGAAAGAGCTGACTTAAAAATTTGGAAGGAAAAGTATCAAACAAAGCAAAACAGCTGTGCTGCAAATAAGAGTAGAGGTTTTTGTTTTCATGAAGAAAGTTCCTTTCAGGAAAACAAAATTTGAAAATACACATTTGCCTGTACTGTTATTGAAGATGAATTCCCAGATTCTCTCAGTACATGGGCAACACCCTTCATTTGGTGTTTAAACCACAGGAGTATCCCACTGTGGACTATGGCAGTGAGTAAGAGATTGTGTAGTACACAAGTAACCTGAGTCCTGCCTTACAGCTTTACTATCCAGCTGATTTCCCCAGGCACTGATGAAAACATCTGGGCATTCATGTGCATGTTGACATTTATTTCTTTATTTTTTAATGCCATGGGGAATTGTGGATTAGGTTTGTTATTTCCACTAACCAGGCATTAAAATACCTTGAGCCGGTCACACCCTTACTGAGTTTCGACTGAAAAGCACTAGGCAGAGAGAGGATGACACAGCCCTAGGAAATAGTAAGAGAGATTAATGCAAGCCACAGCAGCAGCTCAAACAACACCCAGCTGTAATGCACCGAGTAAACAACTTTTCTTTTCCCTTCCTTTCACATGGTGGTAGACGAGCCACCAGAGGGAGTCCAAGAGATCCCCAAGAACTGCAGGATAAACAGATCAGCTTTTGGCAAAGTAAAGGTAATTAAACATTTTCTACTGGGGGCTGCAGAGTTCAAAACAGTGTGAGCTGCTTTAGATCACTACAAGATCTTCATCGTGGCAAGATTGCTCAGAAAAACTAAATTTCACTTAATTTACAGTTTAACTTCCCCCCAAAAGCAAAGAAAATAAAGAAGCAAGTTGATATTTTTAGTATTATTGTTGATGATAAAAATGATCGTTTCCCAGTGTATTTCTAATTAAATAGTATTTCCAGATCAATGGAATGAAAAAGAAGGTCAGGTGACTGGAACCCAAAGGCCAAATGGTGCTTTATCTGTGTCACTGCACACTTGCTCATATGTATGGAAATACAAACAGATATTTAAATACAAGAACCTTGTATACTGTTCAGTCTTACTGCTTGCTAGCAGAGGATGACATGAGGTTTCACACTTCCTTTCAACTTCCATTCTCATCCTGACTTCAAGATGGAGGAGTAAACCAGCTCTCCCAGGGGAATAAAAATGGGCAAAGCACGTCACAGGCTGCTGTTCATAGTTGTGAATGGGTAAATATGGGGCTTAGCGACATCATTTTGTGGTGGACTAGGAAGTGCTGTGTTAATGGTTGAACTCGATCTTAAAGGTCTTTTCCAACCTGAATGACTCTAAAATTCTGTGTCAGATTAGAGATACCTTGCCACACACAAATTAATTCGTCACCACCCCTGTAAGACAGGGCAAGGAGCAACATTGCTGGGCCAGAAGTATTACCACGCCAAAAAACAGGGTTGTGCTCTGTTATAGAGCTTTTGTGGAAACAGGAACCACACAAATGCCAGGAAGAACATCTTACTCAGATCCTACTGCTCTCCCCTGGTGTCTGTTGGGACTAGCACCTTAATATCCAAAAGCTGAGCATTTGTCTACAACACCAAGCTACAAAATTCTCATTCTTACCTTCCTTCTAGAGATCATTGACTGAGAGGCAAAAGGTTCCTTTTCTTCCCACTTGTCTTTTGTCCTACAGGGGTGAAATCCTACAAGACTGGTCTGAAAACAGATGGGTTTCTGCAGAATATTGACATTTTCAGCAGGAAATGCATGCATATGTGGAGGAGGAAGGGACTCATACTATTCCTGGGTAATATGGGGCAGATTGTGTTTTCAGTGTCATCTTGGTAGTGGTAGCTGAGCTATTCTGTACAAGAAAATGTAGTCAAAATAGATCAGGCAAGGGAAAGGTGAAACAGGAGCTAAGAGATGTAACTATGGCTGTGGAGTGGATTGGTGACAGACAGCACCTTCATCCACTACACTAAACAGGCTATTCCTTTGCCATATTTGAATTTTCCACCTCCCCCTTGGCTGCATTGGATTGAATATGGTATTCCTACAGGCCTCTATATAAGAGTAAAGAGCTGAGATATTAAAAAAAAACAAAACCAAATCAACCAACCAACCAACCAACCAAAAAACCACAAAAACAAAAAAACAAGAGATGCTCAGGACAATGATTTGGGAGCATTTTGCCAAGGAAATTAGGCTACAGTTGGAGGCAAATGGCACAAGCAACACCTCCTGGAACAAAATCCATCCAAAGTCTGTGAGGTGAGACTTGAAAAAGAAGTCTGACCTCTTCCTCCTACATGAGGAGTGTGAGATAACATTCCCTGTCAAGCTCTCTGTTCTCTGGATCAGCAGATTAGTCAGAATGATTAGAAGAAAAGAAAGGATATTTTCCACTCAGTTATTTACAAATTGTAGCTAATGAATTATTGATCAGGTGAGTAGACCTCTGCACAGCCCTCTAGGAATCTGTCATTTCCAAGTCACATTCATGGCCCCCTGAACCAGTAGAGCCAGTGGAGATGTTTTGGCCCTTACACTAGTGGGGTATTTGGCAGCTGAGGCCACTGTTGTTTCTCTGTTGCTTTCTCAGTACAAAATGAATCTCATTAATTTAACCGAAAAGCAACAGATAAGAGGATAAAAAGGTAAAAGCTATGTATCTGTATGGGATAAATGCTATAACCACTACTCCAAATCAGAAAAATAATTCCCCCATTGTTGAAGCAGGTGAAGGATAAACACAAGATTCAAATTCAAGAGACCTGAACTCATTTCTTGCCTCTGCCACTGAAACACTGAGCAGGTCACTTGCTGTATTAGCCGATGTAATTACCTGTCAGCAATGAGAGTGCATAGCCTGTCCAGGTCTCATCCATAGCTTTCTTCACAGCCACTGGGGATGGAACCAAGAGCCACACCAGTCTGGAGTGCAATTCATCCAACTAAGCATTGGTATCTGCTCAAGGCCAATGTGAGTTATGCCCTAAAACTCACCATCTGTCTTTCCTACCTCTCCATTACCTATGAAAGGAAATGAGAAATAGAAGCCTACACTGTATGGACCTAAATGTAGATCAAATGAACATCACCACTGATTTATCTGTGTCCCAGCATTTCATGTCCTTGTCTATTTTGTCTCTGTGTCTATGTGTAAAACCCTAGGCCCTATTGGCATACCCATGCAGGTTTGTCATACAGTTTTATCTGCATCCTTTTTTTTCAGTACTTCTTTGAGAAAGAGATGAACTAAAAGTACAGGTATCAGAATATGAACCCTGGATAATAATGTGGTCTTGGATTTCAATATACACAATATAGTGAGGTCCCGGTTTTCATGGTTGTCCCTTATCCTGCACTCTCAGACAGTAACAGCTTGAGCTGTGCCATGCTAGATCTCTCACTAGCACAAAGCAGTATCAAGGCACTGAATTTAATGGCAATACTTCAAATTATATAGTTGAATATCTGTTTATAATCTAAACAGCAAACATTTATGCTTCATGTAACCTCAGCTTTATTTTTTTCAAGGGAAAATAATAACTTTTTATTTATTCTTATTGGTTTTTTGCATAGCTGGCAAGAAGGTTAGCGTCAGTCTCTTTCTCTCTCTTCCTCTCTGAGTACCAGCTGTTCTTCATGAGGGGATATATGAGCAGTTTTATACAGTTTTAATATCCACCAGAAATTACATCTCACTGCCTTTAGGGACTGAACCTTTAAAATTCAATTTCAAATAAATATAATTATAAAATAAGGCAGTGAAAAAAAGGGCAAGAGAGGGAAAGAGAGTATCAAAATTCAGTTCCTTGCTCTAAGAGCTTCAGGGCACAGCCAGTGGGGCTGTGTTCTTTAGCAACAGTAAGAAAAATGGCCCGGGGCTCTGAAATTAGCATGTTGATGTTTTGGTCACCACTCTCTATATGAAGCCAGAAAGGGCAAAATCCCATGCTGCAAAGAAGGAAGGGGAGCAGGAGGTTTGCTGAGGAAGTTTTTATATCTTCCCCAAATCTGTTGTAACTGGAGAAATACCAAAAGAGGAGAGAATGAAAACACAACATTAAACAACTGAAAGAAAGAAAGGAGGACTGCTAAGTATCGTCTCAGGGTTCTTTCCCCAGAAAAGAGACCTATCTCCAAACAAAGTATGTTCTCAGAGAGCACAGATGTAGTTCTGGCAGGAATAAAGAACAAACCACAAGTACTAAAAACCCAACCATTCCAAGTCCAAAATTGCAGCTTGTTACTTTCCCTCACACAATGACACAAACTGGATGATCTTGTTAAAATGTGAGACTCATGTAACTGTATGGACATGTCAGTCCTCAGAGAGGCGTTGAATCTAACTTGCATGTACAGTGTTTCTAACAAGACACCATTTTTAACTGGAGAAGACTTAACATTAACATTAAATTAAGAAAGCACTTGCTTACAGGTCTGAACAGACGTGAGATGGTAGGTGTTCCTTCCGCTTAGTGAAGCTAAGGAAAACAAAACATACATAGCATTTTGAAGCAGTGGTCTGCTGTTTACAGCTAGTAATACATAACACTGTGGTGTAACACCTGTTGGGACCCCATCAATGCACATTCTGCAGATAACAGCCAAGCAGGCAGTGCTAGCAGGAAAAATATATGCACAGAAAATGCAGGTAGGTGAGGCAGAGGTTGTAGAGTAGGTCACTCACAGGGTTTTGTTCTTTTATCCCTCAGATTGCCCTGAATCCAGAGAGCACAAACATACTGGAAAAATCACTTGAGATTTGAGGATGGGCTGGTTGCAGCTATGGCTCACCAGTCTGGTTGGAAATATCACTAGTATTGAGTCAATGAGCAAATCCATGTTCATTGGCAAAACCTTTGTATCAAATAAATACAAGGAATTGGCTTTGAAAGAAGAGGAGGTACTTGCACCCTCCACACTGGGAAGAGATGCTGAAGGCACTCAGAAATTTTCAAGACTACTTTTGCATGCCTGGCACCTCTGTGTACTCTTTCTGAGCTAAATCTAAGACTGTGTGTTCTCTGGAAATCAAGGCAAAGAACACTTTCTGGGAAGAAATTCCCTTTTTCTTTAATTGGCAATTCTCAAATTATAGACCAACCACATGACATAGTTGTGTAAGACTGAGCATTCCTGAGGAATTCTGAGAACTCAAAAAATATATAAAAAGGAGGGAAACAGGTTTCATCATCACAAGTGGAATTAGTAAATGAGGAAACAAACTGAAAAGGCCAAACACTTCTTTGGGTCAGACATCTCATGAAGTTGCTCAGAGGCCCAGGTCTTGCCTGGAGCAGATTTTGTTACAAGTTCTCTTCTGGGACCCAGGAATTCCAGGAAACCTTTTTCCTTTTCTCTAGCAGTTTTGTCAGTTGCTGCTGAGACTTCAGTGGAAATCCTTGGAAGTAGATCTCCTCTACAGCCTTTCCACATCATGCTCCAATGACCAACTTTGCTCAGTACAATCTGCCCAACCACAGCAGGACACAGTCACAAATCAGTCGGCACTTAGGGAGCCCCTTCACTTTTATCTCACCTTGCTCTCCGTCTGCTCCCTTCCCAGGCCTTGTCCTTTCTTACACAACTTGTGTATTATCAGATAGCCAAGTAAATATCATTTCGGAGAGCTGCCCCCTCTTGCCATGCATCTGAATGAGCACCAGGTTTGCAGTTATTTGTTTAGCCACTGAGCTGAACAAATTAGATTAACACAACACATGCAGCGAGGGGAGGAGGACACGAGGAGGGGGGGCCCTTCTGACAGAGTCAGGAAAGATGCTGGGGAAGTGCTGTTGTCATGGTAATTAACCCTGTCTTGGCAACGGTGTCCTTCATTTCCCCAGAAAATCTGCTAGGTGATTCCCCTTTCTTCTCCTTTCTGTGTGCTGTAGAACTAGGGCAGAGCTGCACAGGATCAAAGCTGTGCTTCAGAGCTCAGGAGGTTGTGACAGTTGCAGTTGTGCGAGGGGAGATGTGTGGGAGAAGCTTCCTTCTGCTAAATTCAGTGACACACTGTTAACAAGACAATACAACAGCAGGGTTAGTTGCTGTTTTCTCTCCCTCTCTCTATTTTTTTACAGCCCAATAAGACCTTTCGTTGTATTTCAAATCTGTTTCCTTTAAAGCTGTTGTGAAGATTCCCTCCTACTGCTTCCACTGCTCTTCTTCTCCTTTCACTGCGACTGATAAGCATCTCACTCTATCGGGTCCTGTTTTATACACGAGACACACAGCATGGGGTTGTGGCAAAACAGCTTGCTCTTCCCCCTTTGAGACAGGCATCTCACAATAAGTCCACTCTTACACAGCTAGCTAGTGACCTTCATCTCTAATTTCAGGGAAATTTCTCATGTTCTTCACCCCCAGAGCTGGAAAACAGAGCAAAAGCTTTTCCAAGGAATACTCTCTGTTGGTGTAAATCAGGACAGCTCCTCTGAAGTCAAAGAACTCACTGTCAAGAGGGACCAGATTAAAGCATGGAAACATTGGAAAAGTTGTTATCCATGTTTTATAGATGGCACAGCAGAGTCAGAAAAGGGTGATTCACATGGAATCACTGTCCTGGGAGCAGCCAGAAATCTCCTGCATCGTAAACTAGCAAGTCAAACACAGAACCTCTCTGGTATGAAGCAGCAGCAACCATCTTCAAAATATTACACTGGAAATCCCAGAGACTGGTACATTTTCCAAGTGGAAATTACCAAAAAGACCATAGGGAAATCAAATTTGTCAAAAGATAACTTTGACTGTGTTCTACAGCTTTGACTTGGAGCTGGTATTTTTTTCAACTCTGCCCCTCTCATTGAAAGGTCTGGAAGCAGTGACCTCTCACTGCTGGAGACACAGCACTGAATTGTGATTTTCTATTTCTGAGATAAACTCCTCTGCAAAGGGGGAAAAAGTGCACCCAGCATATGAGAACATCTGAGCAATTCCTCTTCCACCACAGAAAAAACCCAGGCAAGTGCTTAGGTAATTGGAAATGGGATGAATCTAATTGCAAGAAAAGCTTTACTAGATTAATCAATTTAATGTCACCTCTGATAATTCTTGAAGCAATTCCATGTAGATAATCAGGATGTATTGATAATCCAAACTAATCAAGAGGTGTGGAGTGATGGAAAATCCTTTTCCTTTAGTGTACTATGGTTATAAAAAGACACTTGAAAGACTCAAACTCTTTTCTTCTTTTCTTTTCTTTTCTTTTCTTTTCTTTTCTTTTCTTTTCTTTTCTTTTCTTTTCTTTTTTCTCTTTTCTCTTTTTCTTTCTTTTCTTTTCTTCTTTTTTTTCTTCCTTTTTTTTCCTTTTCTTTCTTCTTTTTGTTTTCTTTTAATGAAATCTGTCTCTAGGAAATTTAGGCTGACAGAAAAGGATTCAAATAACTTTGTTTATCTAACCAAACTGGAACGGACCTGTTCTTTCCCAGGACATTCAGAGATTCTATGTATTTTCAAAGGGTGTTCAAACTGAAACATGGGCTTGCAGCCACAAGGAATTAACCAGGCTACTGGCACCAATAACATTAACAGCAAGAATTGTCTCTTTCTCAGTGGAAGCTTGCAGAAAGTACTAGTGGAGATGGTGGTAGAAGTCTGAGCCCAGTTAGACAAAAGTTGTGAGGTGTATTAATTGGGAAGCATCCAGTCTATCTCTTTATGAGGCAACAATGCCAGAATGAAGTTGCTCTGGGGTCAGTAAAATGACCAGTCTTGGAGAAATCTATGAGCTTTTGGACACTGTGACTAAGCTATAGTTTATAGCAGGTTTAGGAGATATGATGTGTGTATGAGCAGTGGCAAAAAAAAAAAACAGAGTGAAGGTAACCATTTCTCGGTGCTCTTACTGCTGCAGGTGCAAAGGGGTGTTTTAAATGGAGTGCCTGAGAATACAAAAGCCAAGAGTTAATTGGTTTATCTGTTCTTGCAGACTGAATGGTCTTCAGAGGCACTGGTATCTAAAGAGGCTTCAAGCTTCTAAATGCCACTGCAGAGGGAGATTCCTGAACCACAGTGTTTATGTATAGAAAATTATATTCCTTCTTGTCCAGAAAGGTGCTGCATGGCTTCTGCTTTGGCCAGCACACTGACAATGAGAGGGGAAATGCTTATAATAAGGCTGATATCTCCCTGCTTTTAATATTTAGCAGCTGAGATCATGTCACAGATTCCTCAGAGCAGTGGAAAACCGAGCTGATGTGTACCTTTTGATGATTTTTTTTTAATTTAAAAATATTTCCAATTTTCTATTTTTTCACTCATTTTTATACTCTACCATCTCAACGTTCAAAGAAACCATTATCCCTGGGGAGAAAAAATAGTGATTTTGATTTCTTTGATGTTAGCAGATATTGTGTGGGAAAATGGGAAAAAATCCCCCTGTGCTTAATCTGCTGGATTTTCCCAGATGTAACTTCTCATAGCCAAATTCAGCAGAAATCCCTGCACTTTTCCATAACCATATAGGTTGCCATAATCTGCTGTATTATAGCAGAAGAGAGAGAATGTAACTGATGTTTAAGGGAGGCATGTAGAGAGCCAGGCTCCTAGACTTTGTATCTGCTTCCATCCCCAGCATAGCAGCATCACTTTTGTTAAATCTCTTAGGACAAAACTTTCAAAACCAGAGTGCTTAAACTCAGACACCTCCATAGGTCTTCTGAGGTCTGTAATCATCAAACTTAAGGCCTTTGGGTGCCTTGCGAGTGTCAAACCATGAATAAAAGCATTTATGCCATGTCTCTGATATGACCTCTAGGCAGCTCTGTCATCCCCAATTCTAAAAACAGGTTAAAAGTATGAACCCCCAAAAGGCTACTACAGGGAGCTCAGAAGCTTGCAAGGGGCTTTGGAAGAAGTGCCAAGAGGTCTGAGAAGTCAACCTCCTACCCTTTCTTTGTGCTCTCTGAGAGTAAAATTCACTGCTGCAGGATGTCCAAAACAAAGTTTTTATAGCCCTTAATTTGTGCTGGATACTCCTCAGCAAATGCTATTCCAGATGCCAAAGGCCAGCTTCAAACTCCAGACCAAGAGCTAAAATCAATTTGCAGCCAAAGTAAAAATGCCTGGATATTTGTCCCTGGCTCCTTCGCTTCCCAGCAAAGCCATGAAATGAGCTACTGCCTTTGGTTACATGGTTAATTTCAGAAATGAAAAGACCAGCAGAAATAAAGGCATCTCTGGCCACGTATCGTGGAGCTCCAGAAAGAAGATGCCAATAGCCTGTGCAAGCCAAGCTGCCATATACCCTCTTGGAAGCAATTTCCTTCCAGTTTTTAGAGTAAATATAATAGGGCTACTTTTGTGGAAGAAATTCAATCTTTAAAACATATATTCAGGTGACTGAGGAAGGGCTTAGATAAACAATAGGGAATATTGCTGAAGAGCAAAGGAAGGGGACAGAGATTATAAAACCAATGTCAAAATCTGAGGCATCCAGAGAAGGATCTGGAAGATGAAAATATTTCCCAAAATGACAGAAATAAGACCACACTTCTGTGTATATGGAAGATGGGCATTTTATTTTCCTCTCTTTCTCAGGTTTAGAGCAAAACAAAACAAAACAAGCAAACAAACAAAAAAACAAAACAAAACAAAAGAAAAGAAACATCGTTTTCACAGTTGACTAGAACATTCCAAATCCTCTGACTGTGATAAATCCAGCAAGAGCAAAGCCTGATGACCAGTGCCACATCTGCCATTTGACAGAGGCTTCTGAGAGACCTCAAACACCAGGAGCCTGCTCTCCTGCTGAGTGAACTGTTGCTTTTCATGTTCACTGTTCCTGTCGTTCCTCTGCATTTTAAGCTGAAGAGGGCTGGGCTCATATATTTTAAAGAAGAAGGTCAAAGTTTGAGGGATATTTTGTTGCATGTGATTTTGGTTTTTTTGGTTGGTTGGGTTTTGGGGTTTTTTGGTTTTGTTTTGTTTTGATTGGTTGGGGGTTTTTTTGTTTGTTTGTTTGTTTGTTTTGGTTTTGGCTTTTTTTGGTTTTTTGGTGGTGGTGTTTTTTTCAGTTTTGACAAAGCAGAGCTTTCTGAACAGTAGGAGAAAAAGAAGTAAAGAAAATGTCTGGCATCTGGAAAGATACTATGCTTAGGCACCTAATAGTCCTCCAAGGTGAGTTCATCCCTGTGCTGAGTTCCAGGAGAAGGCCTGTACATTGAGGACATTCCCCATTAATGACGTGATGAGCTGGACAGGGCAGGTATTTGCACCAGCAATGGGTTTCTGCACCAAGGCTGTATGTACCCACACTGCTGCTCAGACAGGGACAATAACACCCTCCACGTCCCCCTGGTATCGTTTATACCTTGAAAAGTAACTGCTGTCCAATGCCATTACATTTCTTTAACTATAAACAAATTTAAATGATGGTTTTCTCTATGTCATCTTCCAGAGACTGTGGCTTGTCTCAGTATTGCCTTTTCCTGACTGTTCCTTGGTGTCTCTGCAGGAAGTTACACTTCAGTTGGTACTTTGTACCTCAACGGTACAGTTTTGGAGTACAGAAGTTCTACCTACCCAGCACAGAGGCAAAACAAAACAGAGAAGCTGCCTGAGCTGCTGTATGGAATTACTCTGTCAAAGAAACCTTGCTCTTTAGTGTACTAAAATCCAAATTTGTCTGTGCTGAAATGTCCCCTCATTTTACAAACAGAAAGCAGGAACAAAGATAAAGGAGGGAGTGTGATGAAGAGGGACTAGATCTCCCAAATCTGTTTGGTACCTTAAATGCAAAGAAATTTAACCCTCAAGGGTGTTTTGACATTTCCATAGAGAAAAGCTCTTGGAACTTGATTTAGAATAGTAAACCCCTAAATTAAGTCATCTGTGGTTGAAACACATGGCACAACAGAGACAGAAGCTCATCCAACTATGTCCTCCATCACTAGCAGAAATACAGATTCATAAGAAGAAACACACACAAAGAAATTATTGTATATCTCATCACAGTCTCAGTCATCCATGGTAAATCTGGATATATAGAGCTGTAGACTGGATGGTTCCTCTGTTATGACTGCTTCTTGGGCTGGCAGAGCAAATAATGTAAATCTTTAATGGCTAGCCCAATGAGGAGACACCCCTGACACTCCACTGTATTTAAAATGCTCATGTTAGCTCAGATTCTGTTGTGAATTACACTGCTTATTTTTGGCTGAGATTGAATTGATCCATAATGATTTGTGTCTCTCTCCTGCCTAGGAACTTTTCAATAGACAAACAGTTGTGTTAATAACACTTTGGTTTGGCTTTAGTTTCTCCTAACCAACCACATTCACAGTCTTTGTGCAGGTGG
>JAWWEU010000091.1:65614862-65626098 GCA_035583155.1 Acropternis orthonyx
CCCCCCCCCCCCCCCCCCCCCCCCCCCCCCCCCCCCCCCCCCCCCCCCCCCCCCCCCCCCCCCCCCACAAAGAAAAAAAAAGAAGGAAAAAAAAGAGGAAAAAACCCCAACCAAAAATTAAAACAAGGAGTTTTAATATTACTTAAATATTTTTAAAGTTTGTAAATGTTTCTCCTGAACTTAAGTTGGTGTAAAATCATGAGCATTTGAAGTACAGGATAAGCACATTAAATGCAAGCCAAAGGAAAACAATATACCCTTAGTACTATTTCTATTTAAACTGCTTAGCCACACACTTGCAGACATGAAACAATTCCGCTGAGGTCCTTCTGCACTCAGGAAATTCTTCCTGGGTCACTGACCATCATTTAAAGGGCACATCTCAGCCCAGTGTCCAGCGTGAATTTTTCAAATTAGCCTACAGTTGCTGCCTCTGCAGTACACAATTGTGCTCAAAACCCCTGAGCTTTTCAGAAAGGCCCCTAAACCCATTTAACAATCTAAAAAAATACACAAATATGTGCTTACTATTTATCACATGCTGTGCAAACATGTACACGTACCCTGTTAAAGTGAGAGACCATCTCCCTTCAAGGCTCTTTATTAGGCTTGCACGCCTTTCTGAGAGAGCTACTGTGATTCAGCCCAAGTGACTGGGCCTGGTGCAGGAATCACTGTAATCCCGTGGCCTCTCTTACATCCAGAAGGTCAGGATAGATGATGTGCTCTGTCCTCAAAATGCTCTGAGTCCCTAATATTGAGGTAGGCGTGGGAGAGCCTTTTGAGATGGTTGGTTCAGATAAACATCCTAACAGCATGATAGTGTTGGCTTAACCCCAAAGCTATGTCAGCTGTTTCTACTGTCCAGAGACCTTTGTGTACCAGGGATGTGAAAGTCCTGCCAACATCAGAGGCCTCTACTACAGAGTCCGCCTCATCATGCCTCCTTCAAACTCACCTTTGCAGTGACACTTCCAAACCACTCAACACCCACGAGGCAGCTAGTGTGCTATCACTGCAACTTCCCAACCAAATCATAATCCTCTCTATATTACCTTACTCTCCCTCCATCTGTTTGCTGTGGCCTCTCTCAGGTGTTCACATCTCTGAGCCATTCAGGTCAAGGACCACTTTTCATTTCGCATGTGGTAAGCACTTAGTAGTACCAGGTCTTTTACTTTCAGACCGTACCTCCCACGCCCATAACAATGAACACTGTAATAAGCCAACAACAACAGTCCTGAGGACTGGCCTAGCTGTGAAGTATGACTAGAGTAGCCCATGCCAACCTCAAATTTCTCCTGGTTATTTACTGCAGAGATGCTGCAGTGACACCAGAGCAGTTTCATGGTAACCCCCAAGCAGGAACATGACACATGCCTTGCAGACATAGACAGAAAACCCTCCCTCCTTCTGCACCATGCCCTTGTCCTTCGTCCCTTTGGACACCACTTCCATCAGTTCAGTGCAGTCAGGACTGGAATCCTTGGTTCTCTGCCAGGAGTGAGTGGAAAAATCCATCAAGTTACTAATGTAGATTCCAAAATAACTTTGCACTAATTTCCCACCCTTAAAAGAACCACAGCAATAAAATCCACTACATTCTTATTTCACCACCAGAAACCTGAAGCGCTGACTTAAGTCACCAGTTTTCTTCTTCCTTTAATTAAAACAAAACAAACCCTTTTGGCCATCTATGACTGAAAAAAAGAAAAAAAAAGAAAAAGGTTGTAAATTACACTGGAGAAGTTATTTTATCCTGTTCCAGTACATATAAAGTTTCATTTTCTCCAGAGAAATAAATTAAATAAGATCTTATTCTTTTGTTTGTTTTAGCAAGATAAAGTGATGGGCTAAATAAGCCTTTAAGAAGACAGCATCATTTTCCCCCCAAAGTGCTTTTACAGGTATTCTTCCCTCTGCTCTATATCAGGCTAGCTCTGCCCACTGCAAAACAGGTAATATTTTTCTCCACTTTCTCCACTAATTCCCTTTCCTTCTTCAATCTTAACCTCTCCAGAGAAGGATCTGACTCCTACATTTTTGTACTGTATCTCCTTCAGCAGGTCTACCTGAAAAAGTGTTGTGTCAGATTTTTGCTGGTGTCCCACGCAGGGATCATCATTGTTAAACTCAAGGCACATTCATGTGGTTTTTAATGGCTTTATGAGATAGCAAAGCAAAGGGTTGCAACAAGATCCAATCTGACTCTCTGGGAAGGCCTGTCCACTTACTCCAATACAGACCCCAAGAACTTGGCCTTGAATATTGTGTGTACAGAAGTCCAGAGTTAGGACAAGGTTATAAGTACATGAGTAAATCCTTCTCTTTTCAGGATATTTAAGTGTATCCTTAGCTATGCATACAGCATGTGTTTCCCTGTTGTCAGAAAAAGGATTGATTTCCCAAAGTAGTACTGCAATTTATAGGCAGGACTCTGTTGTTCATGTAACTTTGATATTCTTTTTTCTCCTAAATCCTTTGTTTTGCTGTCACTGCACGTACAAGCATAGGCTTGCAAGCAACCTTAAAATTATATGGGGTCTCTCTTATATACTTTTCAGTTTCAATGTCATGATGTTTAAACCAGCCTGGTGATTTTGAGTTCCCTGACAGTGCTCTTGCTTTCCAAGGCCGGGATTCAAACATGCCACCTGGCAAATAAAGCACCAGTCCAGTTTCATGGCAGAGCTGCCAGCGAGTCATTGGGTAACACACTTAAATCAGCCACAAACCAGCTGTCCCAGACTGTGAGGAAGTGTGCTGGGCTGCTTAAACTCTTCTCCTGAGCGGGCATAAAATTGAGTCGTGTCCACTTGAGGGTAGGAATACTGCAGGGTCTTTTGCACAAGCATGCCCCAGTGATCAGGAACAAATTCTTTCCTTTCAGTCTATCCCTCTGGATTCTATGCACAGGGTTATGACTGTATAAATATTCTAGGGACCTGGGACTTGGGGGCTGAGTTAAGGAAGAGGAAGCCAAAGAAAATACATTTTAACTAGCAAGGACAGTTGCTTCTCCTCTTTCTGTCACCTTGTGGGCTTTTGCAACAGAAGAGATATTTTATTTGTATTTAATAAAGCCCAGCGGTAGAGCTGCTTATGAATCAAGCCGCATCATGCATGGAGCTAGAAAAAATATATATTGGGATTTTCTAGCTCGCTAGAGTTATTAATCTGGCTGAAAGCCTGCAGTAGGATTTAATATATTAAGTGAAATTGCAGGCCTTTGCCCCTGTCTTTTCGCTAAGACAACAACATACATACGCCATATTAGGTTCCATTTTTTGTACATTTCAGATAAGGAGTGGATTAAATAATGAATGAGATTCCCATTAGCTTGAAATTTTGCTTATTTCAGGCAACCACCTCCTCCCCCCTGCTTTTTTTTTTTTTTTTTAATGAAAATGACTCCACTGTGGAATATTTTTGCATTGATTTGAAGGGATTTTTTTGCACGCTCATTAAACTTGCATTTGCACATCTGACAATACCTTTTTTTCTGTCCCAGACACTGAACAATGCATTAAAAAAAAAAAAAAAAAAAAGAACCCCTCTGCTTTTGCCATGAATCATGTGAAACCTTTCTCTAGAAAAGTGCGTAAAATTTGAAAGATCTTTGGAATTCCCCATTGCTTGACAAACACAAAGTGAAAGACTCCTGTGTGGGTTTTGTGGGCATCAGGTGGAGGTCACTGTAATTGATATGAGACACAGAAGACACCAGTGCTTTCCACCCTATGTACTCCTAGAAGATTTTTATGGAACTGCCCTTTGCAAAGCACATTCTGGTATTCCTACCTCCAGGACCTGAAGTGTTGTCTTTCTACCACCCTACTAAGCAGATGTCTTTCCTTGGGCTGGTGTTAGAAAATTCCTGTTAAGTTCAGAAAGCACTAATATAGAGCTGTGAAGTGAATTGATCCTAGACTGGAAAGCAGAGATATGGGATTCAGTTTGTTTACCAAGTAAATGTCATGTTTTTCAATGTTATTCTGAATAAAAGCCCCTGCCATGAAAAGAAAGCCACATCTAGTGCTTGAGTTGCCCAGGAAGAAGTTCTACCAATCTGTTTGTCTTTAGAAGTATTAACAATAGGTGATCAACAACTGGCTTACACAACATTTGACCAGGCAAAGTGTCCAAGGTCTCACCAAGCTACTCTGTCGAGTACCAAAGCCAGCTCCTGTTAGGCAAGGATTTTAACCATCTCTAATTCACATATTGGAGGGAAAACTTTCCATTCTCTGCACTAAGCCTTTTATCAAATAGCAATGAAAGGTGCAAAGTGATGCTTCCCCATTACCTCAAAACACTGGATGCAGGAATCATTGTGGAACCATTTGCCCCTTCTCACTATTAAATCACTATATAAATATTTGTCCTTGTTATCTTACCCTTAACAAAATTCTCCTGATAGTCAGAAAATTTGCTTTGCTTAATTTCCTACTACAACTCCTAGTAAATCTCCCTTTGTACTATCATAAGCAGTTCACCTCCTGCCTTGGAATTTACATCCTTGTAAATATATGGAGATAAATATCACATTCCCTTCCTCCCACCCTCCTCAGTCATCCCTTAGCCAAGCTACACATATTTGGTTCTTTTAATCTCTTCTCGTAAGTCAACTCCTCACAGGTCCTTCATCATTTTTGTGGCTCTTGTCTGAACTTCCTTCAATTCACCCACACCTTACTGGTGAGAAGATGCCAAAATGGAAAAAATAAGATGAGCCACTTTCCATTATATGTATCACAGACTTGCTACTGACACTGTGCAAGGATCTCTCCATAGCCCATAGGGCAGGTCTGCTGAAGGCTGATTCCTCCATCAAGATATTTAGCTGACAGGAAATGGCACTCTGAAACTCCATGTGAAAATAAAGCTACCCTAGTTTTAAACCAGACATGGATATTTTTTCCCTCCCAGCCACACACATTAATGAGAAAAAAGAAGAAAAAAAAAGGGTGATCTAGTGTTAGAAATAGGAACTAATGAGCACACTATTTTAGGGAACAACCAGACCCAGGTTCTGTCCCCCCACTTCTCCACTTCTGGTCCAGGACTGTGCAACTCAGCGACAAAGAAAAAGGTCCTGAGTGACTGCATTTCTCTGCATTTTAGGGAGCTGCAGGCTTGGTTCACTAGAGCAGATAAAGCACTGAGATCCTCAGCCAGGCGTGCAAATCCTTTCTTAGCTATTGGGATATACTGGCTTCTCTCAGGCTGCTTAAGGAACAAATGCAGTCAGCACAGTAATGACCTACCACCCAACACATAATTATATATTTTCACCATTGCAACGACCTCAAAATACTCTTTTTGAGTCAGAAAATCTGTGTTGGGTGCTACACAGGCAAGGCACAAAGCAAAGAGCCAGCTGCCACTCCACACACTCAAACTGTTTCGGCTCAGTGCCAACAAATGGCAGAGGTGTACAAAAGGACAGTTTTGCTCAGCCTGAAAATCAGTGATTTCCACATGTTGCCAGCTGACTATGGTTACTGGAGTTTTATTTACAGCAGTATGAGAGCTTTTTAATTGTGCGGGAAATAAACTACCAAAGGTCTCCTCCCCTTTATCTCTTTTTTGCAGAAGAAAGATTTAGTTTACAAATCTATCCTGTAACAGATCCTTTGCACTTTTATTTTTCCACCAAGAGATATACTGATTATTTACAAACACAATTAAATGTGGAGAGGAGGGACTGTAAATTGCAGGTACTCAAGAGAAAGGTCTACCATCCCAAATTTAATAGCTGGATTCAGTGAGTATAAAATGTAGCAGTTCCCATGCACTTTAGTGCACAACCATTTTGCAGAAAGGGAGAGAACAGGGTGAAAATTATGAAGAGCTGGGGAAGTCAGGACACCTGGGTTTGTTCATGTCTCAGTCACTGTGTGATAATATTAAGCCATTTACCATCTTTGGGATTCAAGCATTTTGCAGGATCTCACCTCTGTAGAATTTATTGGAAGTAAATCAGATGTGGTAGAGAGGGC
The DNA here is from genome assembly GCA_035583155.1 of Acropternis orthonyx. Lineage (NCBI taxonomy): Eukaryota > Metazoa > Chordata > Aves > Passeriformes > Rhinocryptidae > Acropternis > Acropternis orthonyx. The sequence goes on from JAWWEU010000091.1 coordinate 65,620,865, forward strand.
AGGGTGAAAACTAAATGAAGGACCTGTGCTTCCCTGCCTCCCTTTCTATTCCTCCTTGACTCCCATGTGGACTTTGTAGGGGTTCAGATACACTCAGAAACATGCCCCACAGGACAAGGAGAGGGTTAGATTTCCCACAGATAAGGGTGGCCGGGTCCCTCTTAGGGCCCATATGTTTCGGTTCTCTCCCAGGATGTCATCACAGACTTGCACCCACCGTTCATGCTGTTCTTCAGATCTGAAGTTCCCACACGTTTTCACAGCTAACCTCTCCAGCTGCAGTCCCAAAAACTCTCATTCGGGAGCTGCTTCTCCAGCATTGTGGTGGTTAAAAGCCTCCTCACTACAACAGCCAATGGAGAACCCACTGTGTGCTGTGCTCTCTTGGGTCCCAGGGCTTGCTCCACTAATGGGCACATCCAGGTCCTCTCAGGGCAGACCAGCTGTCAAAAACAAACAGGTCAGGACTCGGAAAAAAAAGCCAGAGCAATCAGGTTAATGTTTATTAGCCTGAGCCAGAGACTGTGGGGCTGGGCAAGGCATTCCTGAGGTGGCAGCTGGGGATGCTGAAGCCAGTCCTTCTCAAGTCTAGCTAAGCTTCAGCAGCAGCATTTTGGAAAACCCTATAGTTTATAAATCATGCATCAATTAGACACGTCTGGCCCTGCCTTGCAGCTGAACACACAAACTTTCAAGATCCCTACCAACAAGTGCACTATATTAGGATATTCTTGATAGTTACTATCTGCAATGTAAAGCTGACCTATAGAACGGATGGATAGATAGGAAAAACTGATTTTAAATTGCATAAGAGTTGGAAAAAAGTTCAGAGAGAGCAACAAGGTGAGGGGAACCTCTTTCCTCTTCCAGATTTGAGAAAAGTCTTCCCTGTGTTTCTTCTTCCTTTCATTGTAGTAAAGAGACCCCTCTGCAAATCTCAAAGGCAGCAGAACTCTTTTGTAAGAAATCAGGAAATGAGTAATAAATACAGGAGCTGAGCTGGCAACTACTATCAGATTGTTCAAAAACTGCTATTCATTCAAAAGAAAGGGATCGGAGGAGGGTGGGAATGGGCAAGTGGAGAATCCACTGAAATGAAGACAAATAGATGAAAGTGACTGTCATTCACTTTCTTTTTGTATTCGTAAGTTCCTGTTGCAAAGTTCAGTGTCGCACACCACCAGCTCTATTTTCATTTACACACCAGAAGAAGTGCTGCTGGAAATGCCTTCCTGCCCCAGCACCACAGTGTTGTTGAAACATCCTGCTCACCATGGATAAGCCATGTTTGTGTCTAAGACTGGCATAAGAAAAGACAGGTTCCTCTGACATGCTTTGGGTGAGCTCCAGGCAGTCCCCTCTGTGCCTGGACTCTGCACTGTCCCTGTGTACATGTTCCAGCAGCTACATCGAGGTATCATGGTGGTATCCAGGGAAAGCAACGAAAGGAGAAGCTGGAAAAAGATTATTCTCTACTGTTCTCTCTTTTTCCTCCACCACCTCTGTGGGCAGCTGTGGAAGCAAAGATATCCAACTTACTAAATGGCCATCCCAGGATAAAGCAGTTATCCTGACTTCAGAATGTTAACAGGCAAAATTATCCCTCCTGCTCCTGCTCCTGCAAGGGCAGAGTGCACTTTTTGTGTCCTGTTTGGTGAAACCAGAGTTTCATTGAAGTAGAGTTGTTATTCGGGAGAGCAATGAAAATGAGTCAGAATGTCTTCCTATCAGACATCTGACCAACATGGACCCTCATAACAGGTATATTTACCCTGGAAATAAGGGAAAAAACTGTTCATATAAGGTCATTCAAACCATTCTGTCTGGAAGAGGTTTTATTATCTTTCCTTCATCTGGTCCAGGCAGTATCTGCACTTTTCACACCAGAACTGTGTTTCCAAGGGTAGAATGAAGCATTCGGTGCCACAGGAACAAAAGACACCCTGACTTCAAAGGGTACCTGGAAAAGCTGTGGGCAGGGACAATTGGAATTCAAGGGAAGCATCAGTTCAAAGCTTACAGGGAGCTGTGGTCACCATCCTGCACAAAGGTGACACAATAGTTGGTACCTTTCCTTTCAGTGGTGCAAAACCTCTCAGGGTATTGCTGATCAGTTACTTGGCAGTTCCTCATCACAGTGCAGCAAGTTGCAAGCCACTCCCACTGAGTTTTATCAAAATAATTTCATCTTGAATTTGAAAAGAAAATTATATTTAGCTACAACTCCAATATGAGAGACTCTAAAGTCAACAAAAGCTTTCCCCCCACCCCTAGAAGTTCACCACAGACCTCTCCTAGGAGGTGCTTTCAACTTTCATGTCCTCACTGTCCCCACTCACGCACTAAGGAAATAACAATTTTCACTCTCTCCCCTAAATCTTACCAGCTTCAGCATATTGAAGACTACATTTGCCATCAAATCCTAAGGAAATTTGCTACTAATCTTATGAAATTGCCTTTCTTAAGAAAAATGCTCCACATTTTCCCAAAAACATTAACATTTCAGATAACTTTGAAATACTGAAATGTTTCATAATGTGAGAAAATCGCATAACCAGATGTTTCTTGTTTTCACAAAGAAATAACTGGGTGGAACCACAGACAGACTATATCAGTGAAACTCTGTCAATGTCACTGTTGCAGTAATCAGATTATTATACACAGGGAACACTTGGCCCCATGGTAGTCACTAGAGTTTCCTCTTAACCTGCCTCACTTTTGTTTTAAACACACCTTTTCAGGTCCTACAGGGACCCTGCTTGCTGGCTCCCTGGTGGAAAGATGTCTTGCTTTTATGAAGTGTGAAAGTAGCTTCTTTCCCTGCACTATTCTCTATTATTTGAAGCTTAGCCCCTGGGAGAGTGTACCGCTTTTGAGATCAGACCCAAAGGAAAGTGTGTCACCAGGAGGAAAAGTTTTGCATATTTAAAGTATCCTATGACATTATTTTTAGTATCTGCAAAAGGGTTAATGGCTTCCTCCTTGAATTCAAGGTTCCAATGCCCATTTATAAAGGTCATCATGAATTTGTTACAATTATCAGCTTCTCATCCCACAGCAGCTTTGTCAATCTGTCCACAGCTCTTTCCCAATGAATCCTGTTTCAAACTCCATCCTTCCCTTAGTAGCACTCAGAATACCTAAAAAATAAGGATGAAATAATGAATACAATAGTGCTAGGCCCAATTAATGACTCCTCAAGTCCAGCACCTATTTCAGACAGTAACTAAGAGATGTTTGTGGATGAAGAAGAGGAAAGAACACAGGTCAATCCCTCATAGCCAGAGTATCTTATCCTTGGTAAATCAGCAATTATAGAAATTTCTCAAAAATGAGTTATGTGGGTAACCATATCTGAGAGTCACTGTAGGTGCCTTCTCTGGAAATTGCCTAGAATGGATTTTCCTAATGCTCTTATTTATTTAATTATTTAAACCTTCCACTCCAGGAACACTTCTTGATCTTCACAATGCCCTGAAGCAATTAGTCCAACATTTTGCCTATTGTTTGGGGAAGACTTCTTCTTTTCAACAGAGGAATTTCCACCTTGTACTTAGGTCTTAATGTCTATATTCCAAGATATCCCAAAGCTGCTGCTTTGCTGGTGCCTAGCCAGCTTTTCCTCCTTTTGTCTCAATGCTCTCAGGACTGACTGTATGTATCCTGAATCCTTCAATGATACCAGTATTTTTCAAGGACATGGCATTTTTCTAAGCTAAGTGGCACATCCTCCATATACCGTGAAAGCTTTGGAAATAATAATTGCTTTCTCAAAGTATGAAGCCAAGCTAATGAAGCTTGGCTTGCTACAGATTTGTATCTTAGGCCTCCCATGCTCTCCCATCTCAATAACGCAGTCTCCTCCCTAAGTTCCACCGTGTCCAAAAGAGTGTGAGCTCTGTAGCTGGTGCAGGGTACAACACATGCCAGCTACATTGGCTGGTACAGAGGTGGAAACTGGAGCTGCTACCCTGGCTGAGCACTGCCCACCGCATCCTCAGCAGGGAAATGCACTGGTATCCCTTTTCTGTGCCAATTTCTGCACAACTGCTGGAACTGCAACTCTTATACAAACTCTCAGGGTGTTTTAAATGTGGTTGAAACCAACTGACGGGTTAAAAAATGTCATGGGGGAGTGTAGACGGAAACGGGGGTAGTGCGGAAACAGGTGAACAAACAGATGTGGGTGGACTGTGTGAACGAATAAGCTGTGTTTTCTTTGGAAACAAGATCAAAAAAATAGCTCAGATCCAGGCAAAATGAAGGTTTGAGTCAATCTGTTCTTCCCAAAAGACCACTCCACAACTGGAGGCAGTCTGAATGTTTACTGAATGTCCTTGCATGTGTACAGGCTACTTTAGCTGGGCAAGCAAGAGCAAGAGGAGGCAGAGCTCTAACCTTTTCTGAAGTCTGAGGTAAGTCCCTTACATACAGTATCACCAAGAAGAAAATCCTTCCTCCTCTCAATGTGACTGGTGTGTCAGATGCCTCCTCTCTCTACACCCACTGATGTTTCCTCCAGAAGAGGAAAAGCAGAGATGAAACCTCAGTGACAGCACACTTCTGTATCACACAGGTTCACCTAGAGTGAGCAAGGAAATGACACATCCCCTCCCAAAGTTACCATCCATGAAGTATTCTCTATCAGTTTTATTCCATTTTTAATTCTTTGAGTGGGTCAATATTTGGGTGGATCACTAGGAAAAAGAAGGTATGTGAAGAATTTAATCCTCTCTGTTCGCCAAAACACAACACAAAATCTGCTCCAAACAGAAATATATATATATTTGAAAGAAAAATGAGGGAGAAGGAAAGTAAAGAAACTGTGGAGGGATACCTTTTCATAGCTACTTCTAATTTTCAAATTGAAAGGATTGCAAGAAATAAAAACACCCCCAAGAGTGAAAATTTCGAGCTAAGGTATTGAGAGGTCTCAGCTCCCATGATGCCAAATGGTCACATCACATACCTAGTTCCTCTCTGAAGTTCTGCTATTTGAGATATTTTTTCATGTTCTAAATATAAAAGCAGTAAAAGCAGTTGATTATGATGGCAATAATGAATCAGGAGGATCCTTTTCCTCTAACACTGAGCTTGACTATAGCAGGAGAACTGTATTATCCCAGTGACAGTTCTGTCTGTACCCCAAATGTTCTTGCCACGTTTCCTGCTATAGTCTTAAAGTAGCAACTTGCATCCTTTACTGGACTCTCCCTCCCTCTCTTGCTTGCAAA
>JAWWEU010000091.1:65626198-65637860 GCA_035583155.1 Acropternis orthonyx
TTGCAAAATTACCATCGGAATCAGCAGGTCCCACTTCAGAAAATCTCTGCTTCTCCCCTGCCTCCCCTCACTCTTTTTTATCCCCTCTATCAGAAAGTGTAAAACAATGGCCCTTTAGGTCAAAATCTTTCGTTTAAATTTCTGAAAGATGAGTCTCAAAATGGATTTTAAAAAGGTCAGAGATCTAATCTTCCAATTCTCTATGAACATGAAAAGCCTGAATCCGCTCCAAGACTCCACTGAGCAGAAAGACACAAGGATGGGTAGAAATTTACATGGAACTGCTGTTCCTGACTCTACTTTATCATTTTCCCTGTCTTTGCCACCTACAGCCTCCATATAGAGGCCACAGCAGCTTCCCTCTGCAACTCACAAAAATCAGTAGTGAATGGGGAAATTTGAATTCTTCCTCTCCACGCTGCACTTTCTATTCTCTTTTTCTGTAGTGGCAATGCACAATACCCCACTGAGGTACCTGTCCTTAAAGACAGCTAAAGCTACAGGTAAGGGGAGGGAGAAAGAAAAAAAGAAACCCTGAAAATAAAAGATAGGGGGGAAAAAAGGTTAGAATCATCTAACAGGGAACATATTTCATAGTCTTTAAAAGGTTAAAATCACAACTGTACCTGATTACTATGAAGTACATCATTCACTTTAGAACGAAATTTACCCACACAAACTTGGTGTTCTTCCCCTGTTTATTACTGTAAGTTATTGCTCTCTGAAATGCTGACTCATGAAACTCATCTTATGGAAAATGTTCTATATGTTAAGGCAGCAAATCCTCACACCATCTCAGCTGCTGCAGCTCATGTCTGCTACTACAAGTGTCAGCCAGGACATAAAGCAAGGGATTTGGTACTCTGGGTTTCTTATTCTTGCTTCTAACACTGATGATTTATGTGACACTGGGCACAATGCACTAAATTAGACTTCACCTTTATCTACCTAGTTGTCTATAAAATCAGAATTGAGCACTCCAGACTCTCAAAAACAAACATTAAGACATACTAAACTGCTCCCCTCCAAATGCAAGATTTTAATAAATTATACTTTTTTCCTTAATTTTTAATCTGTACAGGTTGGAAATATACTTCTAGAAAAGATGTGAAATGGAAACTCAGCTTCTTCTACAATTTCTAGCAAGTGAAGCTTTATGAAAGGTTCAAATATCATCATGATAATGAAAAATAAATGCAGAAACAGAGAGAGAGAAGGAGAAATAGTAAATCTGAGATGCTGTTCTCCAGAGGAGTTGTCAGGTCTAAACAGTTAATGTTGTCAAAAGTGCTTTGGAAGAATCTCAGGAGAAAGGTGTAAAAAAGTGTACAATGGTTGTTATTTGCTTTCTGAAAGCTAAATATCACATTTTAAAGGCCAGAAATGCATGAGTCCAGAAGGATTTAGGCACCAAGAGGGAATCTCTTCCAGCCAAGCCCAAACAGACTAGAACTGGGGAGACCTACTATTTACATCTGCTTTGCAATTAAGCAACAGTACAAACATAATACTACAGCTTCCCTTAGCTCAGTGCTAAAGCTCCTGGTCCCCATCCTGTGTGGGTCTCCAGCACATACTTAACTTGGGTTTCATTGAGTTCAAAGGGATTACTCATGCATGTAATGTTATTCATACGAGTGAGTGCTCACCGGGTCCAGGGGGGAAAAACCCAACCCTTTTCAAAGATTCAGAATATTCAGCAGCCTTTATTATTAATTATTACTCTAATTTACTTTTCATTTAATATCATGCTGCATTTCTTCTTCATATTTTATAAACACGCACATAAAAATCAGCATCTGCCATTGTGGATTTCAGCAGGAGCAAACCCAATAAGGTATCATGACAAAGACTCTTCTTAATTTTAATTCTGGATCAACAAAACCTAGGAAGCCCTACAAATCACACCTGACAGAGACCTTCTAAGTAATTTTAGTCACCAGGGGTCTGGATTAGGTCTGGCTGGGAAATGGATTTTCCTATATACTCAGATAACGAAAAAGAAAGATTGAAAAAGTAGCATTTTAACTGGTTTGAGTCTATGGGAAACATCAATGTTTCATTGAAAATCAAAATACCTTTTTTTTTTTTTATTCCAAAACTTGATTTTCTTTCTCACCTTCCCCTTTTAATTTATCCATGCTAAATCAGTATTTTCACAGGGGAAAAAAGTCTTTTCATAAAAACCTAGAAAGGTCAAATGCCTAATTTCTCCCAAACACAACTCCAATAAAACACATTCACCAATCCTTATTTGGAGACAACTCACAAATAATTCCCTTCTTCATTTTTGACGTCCTTTTCTCAATCTTTCCAACTGATGTCTGTACTTCTAGAAAGCTGGCAAAAGCAGACCTACCTCACTTATGATGCACGAGTGCTCACTGTATCCTCAAGCATACCTTGCTGCTCTGTCACATCTATGGTATTACACAGCTTAGGAATTATAAAACACAGAGTTTCGAGGGTGGGTAAGAGGTACTGGCTGTAATGGATATTCTCAAATGAGCTGTCTTTCAGAAACATAGGGAAACGTAATTTGCAGTGACAAATTTATTTGGTGACACGACCAGGCTGAGGACCCTACAGTCCCTTAGCACTCAGAACATGCTGGAGGGATGAGTCACCTATAAATTGACAGGGAGTTGGTCTCCCCTGTGGAAGTGGAGTTAGGGTTGCTGTTTCTTCCAAGAGTGCAATCCTGACAGAGACTCCCACATGTGCTTTACACAAACTTGGCTGAAAAAAATCATGATCTCGAAAAGAAACACCACAAAGTTTGTGTGATGAAAGCTTTACCCAGGGAGAATGAAGCACTCTCCACTAACTGTACAAGGAAAGGAGATACCTCCAACACCAGGATATGCAAACATGCTTTCCTGATCCTCCTTGGAAGCTGGAGTGAACTGCCCGGGTCATGCAGTAAGCCAGTGGAAGCCCACATCTTCCAAGTCCCATCCCAGTGCCTTCTCCGCAGCTTTATGCCCTTCCCTTTGTTTTAGCTGATGCCCTCTAAACTGACAAGCCCAACTTCCAGAGCCCTCCTGGGCCCTGTCTGTCATCCCAGCTGAAAGAAACTCCATTCAGGCTGTCCAACTTGGGCCAGCCCGAGCAAGCAGAGCTCACAGATGGTTAAAAGCATTTGACATTTCACTGCAGGGCCTGCAGCAGAAATCCTTGCCTGCTGTATCCAGAGCCCTGGATAGTAGCGAATCAAGGCTTGTGGCTCCAGTGCTGTGTGTGCACACTCTGCTGTGAGTTAATATTATTGGCTCGCCCCTCAATCATGCCTTTTCCAGCTAGCTGCTCCTGTCAAAGCACATCTCATTAGGCCTGAAGGCTCAATGAAATGGAAATTCATGTTTAAATTTAAAAACAACATATTGACCCTGGGAGCCAGTGATGTCTACATTTTTAATAACTTAGTGAGAATAAAAGGAGTGTATGTGTATGGAGAGAGGGGGAGGGATGGGCGTCAGGAGAAAGAGGGAACATAGAAGTGGAGGGAGGGCAAGTGGACAGGCTGAATAGCCAGCCAAGGACTCTGGTCCTCTTCACTTCCCTCCAGCTCCATTCTCACTTTATTTGTCCCTCTTGCTGCATGGAGAAGAGCTCAGGCTTCACTTAAAGGGATCTCATAGCCTCGGGAGCAAAGCATGCCCCTAACCTGATACTAAAACAAGGGAGGAGAAGAGCACTATCTGAAGAAGTCTGTCCACATACAGACATGCATTTCCATCCACTGGCACATGCATATCCACTTGTGAACCGTGGTCCCCCAAGCTCTGAGCATCCCAGTGAGCTGTGCTTCATTTATACAGAGGAGTAGTGTTCTGCAGAGCACTAGTAAACACGGAGCCTTTTGGAGGAGGACATGAAGACAGCTACAGTGCATGTGACTTGTCATGTGGCACAACCCCAGCCCCCTATGCTTTGTTCTGACATCATTCCCAGAGAGGCATGTACAGCTCATGCTGGTTAGGTAACCTGGGAGCGAGGCAGAGACAGCATGTCTTATCCTGTATGATTACAGGAGGAGTGATGCTTGTTCCGCTGGGTTTAGTGTTCCCTGGTAGCACCCAGGGAGCTGGGGATGGGGAGGCATAGGTGGGAGGTCCTTGTATTGTGTGATCACTGTGGCCCCCATGGCAGTGTTTTTTGAAAACAAGTGATCTGACAATGTCATCTTGGCTGGCTTCCAGCTTGGGGAATCACACACTGTATGGATAAACCCACTCTGGCTGCTGCATCTCCAGACAGAGAAGGGTTGCTGTGTTGCTGCACTATATCAAGAGCCTCCTGGTGCAAGATGTATCTTAGCAGGAGGTAAGAGTCAAAATTACTAATATCTGGGGAGAGCACAGAAAGACAAATTTGTAACAAGCTTTAGAACTTTGGATGGAATTGATGTAGATGAGCACAATATACCTATCAAACTAGGGAGAGCAAAGATCATTCTCAAAAGAACTCACTGATTTCTTCCATGCTCCCTTCATTTTCTCAGCACAATATTCCAAGAATACTGACCAATCCTCTGGTGATGTCTCTGGTCTTTAACTCAGACCTAGTCATCTGTCTGAGTCAGAGAGATGTGCCTGTCAGTGTACCAAGAATGTGAACAGGACTTCAGTCTTCAGACTTCCTGACCTACATTCCCATTCAAAGCTGTCCACTGCAATTCAAAATTCTAAACATTGTACGCATGTGAATTCCTCAGGTTTTCTGCACTTTTAACATGAGATCTCCTATGTTTTACCACTTACCCCTCTGTTGTCCTGAAAATTATCCTTCTATCCTTACTTCCAGACAGCTAGTCATTAGCCCTCAGTTCTTGAAATGTGTTTCCTATCTGTATTCTTTGCTATCTTTTACCACTTTGATGATTTCTTCAGTGTTCTTCATTTTTACACTGATGTTTTTTGTTTCATGCTGTTGCCATTTTCCATCTGTATTTAAGACTGTGTTCAAAGAGTTTAAGGACAGATTCCTCTCTCACCTCGCTGACATCACGCATCACAATTTCCACTCACTTATTGAACACCTTGCTCTTGGCTAAAGCATCTTTTCTAGGAAGGCATCCAAATGTTGATTTGAAAACTTCAAGTAATGAAAAATTCACCCATTTGAAGCTATGACAAAGTTCAATTACACTCACTGATTACAAAAAAAAAGCATACCTTACCCATCATTTTTTCTTGCTTCCTTTCACAGGTGTTAGTTCTGGGTGTAATTTTCCCTGATATGCTAGAGAAATTTGTTGTTCACATCATCTAAGCTATGACACTCTTAAGCACTTCTCACCCTCTACAAGCTTACTCCATCTGCCTCATCTTCTCCTTTGTGGCTCACTGAGTGATTTTCCTTCCCTAACACCTTCTTCCTGATGTTCTACTACAAGATACCACTACAAGCCCTCACTTTTCACCTGTTCACTGGGAGCCCTTGTGAAGTGTGGTTCACATATGTGAGGACCTATGGTGGCATTTCAGACTGGTGTGTAGGGACTGTGAATCCTCTCTGCAGGCTGGATACCAGACACCTTAGAGACCCCTTAGTCAGGAGCCTGCACATCTCTCCAAAAGGCCACAGAAGTCCTTGGAGCTCCTTCCACAAGCAGAAAGAGGGGGATAGGACAGAAAATCTGCAGGGGTCAGATGCAGAAGTTATTAAATAGCCTTTGGGCTTCTATTTTATTTATTTATTAAACTAGATGAGGAGTACAAAAAGGGATGGAGGTACTTTGTTTCTCAATTTGTGTCTATTATCTATTGAAATTTGACATAATGTCTCCACAGTTCTCCTTAATATTCCACTGTATATAGAATGTGACTAGCTCCACCATCTAATGTGACAGCTTAGGAAGATTAAAAAGAAAAGCTAAACTAGCAGTAGTTGGAGATGAGGAAAAGTAGCACATTTATGAATAATTTCAGCTGAATTCTAACAACATTGCATTCCCTGGACAGGACACATTTATTATCTTATTCACCATGACTACTGCAACATTAGTGATTTGTTACTGAATCAATTATTAATTCATATGAGTGAATAAGGCTCTGTCATTTAACTCTTCAGCTGTCCATACCCACTATACACTGATTGCGATTTTTAACTCTGTTTTCTCTCCCCTTATCTTTACCATCCCTGAACATCCATAGTGAAACGAAGTGATGCTGTTCGTTTCAGAATTCCATTTGACAAAAGCCACTTGCTTTCTTTTTATTTGTGAGGCTTTACCCTGGAAAGCTCCTCTTTGGGCACACCAACTTGGTACGCAAATTGCCAGGGAGTCAACTGGTTGAGTAAGGACTTGATCTGTGAAATAAAGTGGTTAAAAAGATCAGTCAAATGAAAACATCTTCTCTCAAAGTCTTCTTAGGTTCTCACCACTGTAGCTACAGGAGCAAGACTTTTCAGCGGTTTGATGTGTTTGGTCACTGGGATATAAGGCATGCAACAATAAAACATGCAGATGGCAGGTTTTATCCTGCAGGAACAATCAAAGCCAACAACCAGAGCGGAAGCAAAGATATGAGTAATACCCACACCATCCCATTTCACACTTACAGATAATAGCTCTTTGTCTGTCAACTAGTTAGAGAACCAGGCAGCAAATTTGAAGAGATGGATTGTAATCAAGGTTAGTCACACATTTGATGCCATGGGCAGTGATGGTCACATCTGCAATTTGTCACCCTACTACTTTTGAGAACAGACACTTAGAAGAAAAGAGAACATACTAAAATCTTTGTAATATCTATTACAAGCAATTGAAATGACAATCATCAACTTTCTCCTTATCATGTGCAGTGCACAGCCTACCTCTCAATGACCATTAGGCAGAAGATAAAATAATTTTAACAGTAACTACTATCAGTGGAATATATTGCAATTAGTTACTAAACTCTGCTTAAACCCTATGTGTGTGGTGACAGAAGAAGGTGAACTTCAGGACAGGAGTATTTGTTATCTGAAATTCTCCGAGTCCAGTGGAGCAAGATGCAAGCAACTCATCTCTGCCTCATGCAGGTGAGATGCACCCTTAGCTGCATTCTTGGTCCTCCAAATCACACTGTGTCACGTCAGGGTGACAATCAGTATGCCCTTAGTGGTGAGCAAAACTGTGACTGTTGTATGGGTGAATGATGCAAATGTAGCCACCTGTCCATTCCAACAACCAATGTCTAGCCCTAAGAAAAGGAAAAGGTTGCAGCATCCTGTGAGTGTTCTTGGGTCTCTCAGAAGGCTTGAGTATGTATGTCCATGTTCATTATTCAACAGCACTACCTTCAGAGAGTGCAATAAATTACGCGCATCGTCACCAAGCACCCTGGCCCCCAATAACAACATGCCTGCAGAAACTTGGTTTTGTTTTAGAGGAAAGTGCCTCTCACGTCCTGACCCTTTGAAAAGGTTGAAAGGTTTTATTTTTCTCCCTCACTCTGCCCTTCTCAGTTTCTCCCCAAAAATTTTGCACAGGAGTGAATAAGTTCCAAGACAGGGAAAAAATGATTTGGTGTTAAACCTAAGCCAAGATCTCTCTATGTATGTTTACCAGAAATTGGACTGCAGAATGTAATTCGTTTCTGTGTCATACCACTGAAGCACGTCGACATAAGGCCATCCTTTAGCAGTGATTCCTGAAAATGAAGGGCCTTCCAATATCTATCACAGAGGGACTCAATCTCTAATGAGTAACGTCCTATCATCCTTCAGATTGGCAGAATTATCCAGTAACACAGGTCAGTATAAAGCCTGGAAGATAACACTGACATCAACAGAGATCTTCCAATTGACTTTACTGCTCCCACAAATTAAGCTTTCAGGGTACGTGACTTACATCCTTACTGGCAACCTGCTTTTCTCTCAGTACAAGCATACATCAAGGGTCAATACAAAACCTCAATAGCCAGGTTTTTCACTATAGTACCTACATGAGAAATTTGCTCAAATTACGCTTTGTAGTTCTTTAATGAGAGATCAGTGAAGCAAGGCAACACTTTCAGAAAGGTGATTCTACACTATGCTTACTCACAGCTGATGTCAGGTTGCTCCTTTCAATGTTATTACCCGATGTAAAAGTTTCTACTGCCATAAAAGGACTAAAGGTATCTAACTTTTGAACAAAGTCTCTCTTCACACATCCAAATCTGAACTGTCCAAGCTGTGAGCCCCACAAGAACTAAAGCAAATAGCCTAAATGATGGCAGGTCAATTAGAGGAGTGAAATCATGTCCAATTTCATAATCTGAAGCATTATAAGTAACACAGAAAGGATTTGTCTACACCCACAAGAGTAAATATTTGATTTTTATCTTGACATTGTCCTTTCAAGGAAAGTCAGAGAGGGTAGCAGGAAGAGATTATAAATGGGATACTAATGCATTGAAGAGCCAACTCTTTATGGATAATGTTTAGGTAGCACAGGGACAATGCCACCAAGTCCCTGTAGTAGTTAAAGAAAGGGACCAGGCATGATAATATGGTCCATTTTGTCTACTGAAAGGGGTTAAAAAGGCCTTCATTCATTACTCTGTGTGACATCAGTCTTCTCATTCTGTCAGAACCAATATTTCTGCCCCATACATTGTGCAGTCACACAAGGTGCTGCACAGATTGACATTCAAAAGCAAACACAAATACACATTGCACTGCTTGATTTGCTCAGAGAAGGAGCATATTTAAGATACTCATGAGGAGGCCATAGTGAAAAAAATAATGCTCAACCCTCTACAGTCCTAGTACACTCAAAACAGATAAAGATCTACTAATTTTGCCAATTTTTTGTTGTTTTGTCCCACTTTGTCCACCCATACCTGCCTCAGTATTCAAATTCTCTCTTGGTTTGACAAAGAAAAGAAGAAATACATTTTCAAAGTAATTTGCAACAATTTTATTCCGTGCTTCAAAAACTGAAATTCACCTCTCTGTTTTTCACAATTCTCATTATAATTAAAGTGGCTGTGAAATGTGGGCAAGGTCCCTGCATCAGCTGAACTAGCTTCACATGGACCTCAGGAAAACAAAGTTACTCATGGAAAACGTTTGTTTATAAAAGCCTAAAAGGACAAAAAAAAAAAAAAAAAAAAAAAAAAAAGAAAAAAACCTCTATCATTTAAGCCTGTCCATAAATCTCAGTAAGACTGCAAAGTTGCAGCTTGCTTGGTATATTTTATAGACAGAGATCTTGCTGACTTGGCTGACACTAGGTAGGAGGCGGGGAAGGCAGGAAAGTTGAGATTTGGGGTGGGTAAACATTCCCATCCATCAAGTGATTGGATTTGCAACTAAAGCTGTGAAAGCCGCATCAGATTAATGTTGCCAGGGCAGGAATGATGTGAAAATCATCTCTCTTTAATTCAAGTGATAGCAGGGACAGGGAATATACACGTGGGGCCAGGGCAGTTCTGGACCCTCTGTTCCTTCAGACCATGGTGCAGGAAAAAAGGACTCCCACACAGATGCAGGCTGTGTATAGTACTAGAGCATGTCCTCAGCGCTTTGCTCTTGGTGCGGAGCAGGGGGGGGAAGCTGGAGGACAGGGTCCAGCAACCAGCTCTGCAATTTCCCTTCAGCTTCACATCTCTTTTGTTCAGAGCAAGATGCCCCAATTGTGCTGAACCATGTGAAAAGAAAACCTACAGAGGCTTTTGTTCTCCGAAATCTCTCATCGAAGGAAAGAGCTGAGACTGAGCAATTTAATTCACTTAGGACTTTTGTGTCTTAATCCGTGGAGCAAGGTTTTCAATCAGCTGTGGGGTGACAGGGGAAGGCGGCTCTGTGTAGGCTCCCCTGGGTGCAGGCGGGTGGGTGGAGGGCAGAGAGGGAGGCGAGGAACTGAGCTGTGATCAGTGCCAGAGCTCCCACCCAGCCCAAGAGGAGCCGACCAGGCATTACTCTACACCAGCTTGCAGGAATGCAAAGCAGCTTATGAGTGTAGGTCAATTCAGGACACTAAGGATAATTAAAACGAACCCTAAAACACACTCACACACCAAATGATGACGGGAAGTAGTGTCTGTGGGTGAAAAGGGAATAGGTCGAACTCCTCCCTAGGGGGGCAGATAGAGGATGCATTGGAAACAAATTAGATTTAAAAAACAACACATAAAAGGAAAATCTATGGAAAGGAGAGACTAGGGGAAAAAACAAAGAAACAAATAAAAAACGCTCAGCAACCAAAGAGGGACTGAACACACTTGGACTGAGGGAGCAAAGAAAACCGGCTCTATAATAGGCCAGGTTGCATGACTCGGGCAGTACCTCACCATATCTAGGAGTCAAACACTTTCCATCCTCAGTCCCTTCACACTTACGCAGGCCTGCCAGGGCAGGCTCCAGGTTAGATCCTGACATGGAAACCAGCAGAAGTCTACCAGGGTGTGGGAATGACCTCCAGTCTCATGAGGAATATTGTGTGCTTCACTCCCTCCTCACCCACACCCTGACTCAATGTTTCCAGCCAGCAAATGTTGCTGCTTCCCCTCACTGCTTACAGTTTGGTTCTGCAAAAAAAAAAAAAAAAAAACCAGGAACCAAGATTTGTACAGTACTTGGAAATCAGACATCATCTGAGGAAACAGAGAAAAATTTGGTTTGCATGGATGACCCCTACATATACACATAAACTCATCCACACACGCATAGACCTTTTGCCCTCCTGGAACACCTGGTGTTATAACAGGTTTGCTTCTACTTTAAGGATGCAGTTCAGGAAGGGCAGCTGTTGAATCACATTTCTCCACAGAGCATGCAGCTCTGAAACTAAATGTTGTCATGAAAATCCCTGTGGGCCAAAGCTGGGAAGGAAAAACAGACTCTTGACCTGCAGTTGTTAAAAATGGCTTTTTGCAGAAGAATGGTAATGTGAAGAGCTATCTTACAGACGCTAAAAAAATAACACCGGGAACTCAAATTGCACACACTGAAATTGCACATTTTTAGCACCTTGAAAAACAAAATAAAACAAAAAACCCGGCAAAGCCTGTAATCACTATCGGAAAGTAGTACTGGGACAGGTCTGTGGTGTGCTTAGAGCCATACATCTGCTTCTCAGATAACCTGACAGTGGTACCATGACTAGAAATTGCCTATTGCTGTTCAGACCCAGACTGATCTACACTGCACTGTGCACATGTAATGTGGCAGTCGGGGCCATGGCAAGGGGGTGAAAGAGTGATGTTTGAGCAAGACAGAGAAGGAACTCTCAACTTCTCTCAGATGAGACCCCACCTGGAGCACTGTGTCCAGCTCTGGGAACCCCAGAACAGGAAGGGCATTGACTTGTTGGAATGAGTCCAAAGATGATCAGGTAGATGGAGCTCCTTTTCTATGAAGACAGTCTGAGAGAGTCAGGTCTGTTCAGCCTGGAGAAGAGACGGCTCTGGGGTGACCTTATTGCCACCTTTCAGTATCTAAAACAGGCTTACAAGAGAGCTGGGGTGGGACTTCTTGCAAGGGCATGTAGTGACAGGACAAAGGGCAATGGCTTTAACCTGAAAGAGAGCAAAAATTCTTTACTCTGAGGGTGATGAGGCACTGGCATAGGTTGCCCAGAGAAGTTGTGGATACACCGTCCCTGGAAGTGTTCAAGGCCGGGCTGGATGGAGCACTGAGCAATCTGTTCTTGTGAAAGGTATCCCTGCCCCTAATAGGGACATTG
>JAWWEU010000091.1:65639537-65668564 GCA_035583155.1 Acropternis orthonyx
TGCTCCAGCATGGGGTCCCTCACATGGTGGCTTCCATGGTCCCTTATCAACTGCTCCAGTGTGCATCCTTCCCAGAGGCTGCAGTTCTTCATTAACTGTTCCAGTATGGATCCATTCCACAGGGTCAGTCCTTCAGGAACAGACTTCTCCAGTGTGAATCCCCTGTGAGGTCACAGGTCCTGCCTGCAAACTTGCTCCAGAATGGGCTTCTTTCTCCAGGGTCCCCAGGTCCTGACAGGAGCCAGACTGAGACATTGAGGGTTTGTTTTTTTCTGCAGGACGCTAATTGATGGTCTCTCTCTCGTATTAAGATTAATAAAGCAAGTGTTGTCAAATTCATTTCAAACCCTGCACCAAGTTCAAAAGCTATTTCATGGGAAGGGGAGGTGGGAAGAGATGAAAGGAGTGGAGAGGCAAAAGAGATAGGTGTGACAAAGGCAGTTTAAATTGGATATTAGGAAAAATTCTTCCCTGAAAAAGTTGTCAAACACTCAGTCTGTCCAGGACAGTGGTGGAGCCACCCCCTCGCCCCCACCCCGACACAGGGATTTAAAAGCCATGCAGAGGTTGCACTTGCAGACGTGGATTAGTGGTGAGTTTGACACTGTTGGGTTGGACTTGATGATTTTAAAGGTCTTTTTCAACCCTAATGATTCTATGATAAGAAGTGCTGGAAAATGAGATGTTTATTAAGGAGCATTTCTGCACAGCTGCTCAGTTTCCCCAGAAAGGGCCAGGGGCACAAGAATCACTGGAAAGATCAGTAAGAAGAGGGTATATGGACCCTTAACCCTCAGGCAAACCCTGTTCCCCCTCTGAATGCCATGACTCTGAGGAAGGTGTGGGAGCAATCTCGCCCGCTCAGTGCTGAGAGACACGTCTCTGCTCAGCTCGTCATGTCCACTTCCACTTAAGCTGCCACAGAATAACCTTGTGCTCCCTGCTGTGCCACTGTGCAAGGGCTGGCAGGGGAAGGGGCTCAGGGATAATGAATGAAGCTCTATATTAGCCACAGAAGCACAGGACAGTCAAATGAAAGGG
This sequence comes from Acropternis orthonyx, assembly GCA_035583155.1. Taxonomy (NCBI): domain Eukaryota; kingdom Metazoa; phylum Chordata; class Aves; order Passeriformes; family Rhinocryptidae; genus Acropternis; species Acropternis orthonyx. Next base: position 65,640,579 of record JAWWEU010000091.1, read on the forward strand.
TAAAAGTATGGTCATGAAAGACAAGCAGTCACTCTGACTGTGTGCTGGAGGTAATTACTGCTATATAAATAAACCAGAGGGGAAAAAAAATCTTTTAAAAATCTAATTACCATGCAGCACTGTGGGTTTCAACCTTGGTCAAGTACAGGCAGACCTGATTTACGCTCCATCATAAAATCCTAAGCACGAGGCTGGTCTCCCTATCTCTTTACAATATGAGTCAGGGAATCAGCACAGGACACTTCTCAGAGAGGAGCTGCCTGATAGATAGATGTGCTCATGTCTGGGTGGGTCAGCATCTCCAGCAAGCGAGGACTACACGAGTACACCACCTGCATGTCTATTTATCACAGTTTTTCTTCTGCAAGAACAACATTTTATTCTTTTTCCTAAAACAAAAACAAAACCAAAAAGTGCTCCCAAACCTCTGTTTCTCTGGACTTTTTCTGATGATTAGTATTTCTCATGACCCTTAGTAAGGATGTTTCCCTGGTGTACAGATCTGTCTTCTTTCTTTCAAGCATGTAATGAGGTATTTCTTTGAAACTCTCCTAACTGTGTAGAAAAGGGAAACTGAGGTAAATGCTTAATTTATCACTGAAACTTTTGTCTCCGAGTAAAGCAAGAGTTTTGTGCTCTGCTTTTTTTGTTTTGAAAAACCTCAGTGTGAACATTTTACCCATAATCTCAAGAAAAATAATGACCCAAACTTAGATCTGTATTTCCTGTGCCTTTACTTGTTGCAAGACAGAATTCATCCAAGAAGAAGAGTGGGTGAGTCAAGTGCAGCAGCTAACTTTAAATGCAACACCATTTTGGACCTGAAGAATTGAGACACATTCAATAGCAAAGTAAATCCTAAAGCACATCTGATTCTCCTCATGTGGAACCAAGTGCTATGCTGCAACTTCTTAACCACAGAAACACTTCTGACAGCAATCAAGTCCAGGTTGGATTTGCAGCTCCACGTTCAGAGCTGTTGATATAAGTGGACAGGAAGCAGATTTCCCATCATGAGCAAACAAGAGACATGTTTTTCTTTTCCCACTCTGAGAGAGAGAGATCAGAACCTAGTAAGTCAATAATTTTTGTCAGTAGACAAGCATGCACCCACATACCTATAAGGACAATATGTTAGGTCAATGAAATCTCTCGGGTAAATTTCAAACTGCAAAACTGCATTAAAAAACCCTGCAACTTTGCTTAACAGATTTCAGATCTCAGCACTGATTAGTTTCGAAAGCCAAGCATTTTGCTTAAAGCCATATCAAAACAATATGCTTCAATAATTCCTAAACATAAACACAGATCTGAAAGTGGTAGGACACCCTAGGGGAAAAAAATAGCTTATTGTGTCATCTAATTGTTTCCAGCACTTTTGGAAAACAAACAGTGAAACCAGAATAAGTATTAAACAGTAACAAAAGTTAGGAAACAAACACCATCAGAGTTCAAAAGTAAGACAATTTCCTTATCATCGTTAATGAGATTTATTACCCAGCATCTGTTATCCTACCTTTTAAAAGTCAAAGCCCACTTTTAATAATTGCCTCTTGCTTTTATACGGTATCTGGCACTCGCACAGCTTCCTTGATTAAACCTCAAAGCAGGTAAGCACTGTGATTCACAGAAAGGGGGATTGAAAGGTAAAGCAAATTGCTCATAGTTTCAGCAAAATCAGTGCCTGAGCAAAGAATCAGAAGTCCAGGCTCACATCCTCTATAATAAACCACACTGCAGCTAAAACCTTGCCTACTATTGCCCACCATCAGTGTTCATTTTGCAACCCTGATAGCAGTGAAACCTTTGTAGCTGGAGTAGTTAAACACAAATATAAATAGACTCATCAGAAGAGCCTCTGGATGTCTAAATGGACACAGTAAAGAGGGTGGGTGCTGCTGTTCACGGGGCTGGTCATGCATAATATAACACTGTCAGGGAAAACCTAATAGGTGCAAACAGGCTGCAAACATCCTTAGACCTGAAGGTTTGTGACCCACAGAGGAATAAAATTCTTGAATTAATACACAGCTTTACTGAGGACTGTGCTATGGCAACAGCATTAGTGGTGGAGAGGATTGGGTAACTGAGGTGCATCACCTGATCTCATGTTAAAGATGTTAAGGGAGGATGAGTGGTGTGGGGAAATAGCTCACCCCATCTTGTACTCACTCCTGACAATCATCTTTTTTAGCTTTTTAAATTAGAATCTAACCCCATTTTGATGAATTTCTTATGGGGCAAAGCAAGTAAAAACATTTGAGATTGCATTTGACTAGCTGTGAAAATCTCAGCTGTAACACTCCTGTAGCAGCAATTCTTGAAACGTGTTTTATCAAAACCATGAACCATGTCTCTAAATTTTATCCTATCTTCCTGCAGCTCTTTCAGTCAGGGAAAATGTAAGCAGAGGGTTCAAACTGTCACAGATCCACTTACCTTGTATTTAAAAGTAAAAAGAAGGGGACAAATATTAAAATGCTTCCACACAAAGAGAAACACAGAGACAGCTCTAAAAGAAACTGGAATAGCTCTTGGGAACAGCTCTTGTGTCTTGAATAAATACTTTGCAGTTTACAGCTTTCTATAAAAAAGACATTTTCTTGTTTTTCCATCTTTCTTCAAGCTACACACAAGCTTTATGTTGTAAAAAAACAAAGGGTTTGATAAGCCCAAGAATTTGCTTCACGTATGAATGTCTGAATATGTGCATTTTTAGACTGGGTTCAAGAAAAATGCATGTAGAGCATGTGCCACACACTGAGACTGTCCCTGCTCTACAAACTTTCCAACGTGCCTGCATTTCCAGGAGTGCATGAGGGGCACAACTTGGAGCTTCCCGGATGAAGGACACCAGTGGAAGGCAGAACTGCACGACATAAAGAGAAACTCAGATGATTTTCATCTAACGGAAGTCCTACTTGTTCTTCTTCTGTTCTCCACTCTCATCTTTCTCTTTCTTCCCCTTTTGACTGGTCTCTAAACTCATGAATATCTCCTATATTTGCAGCACTCACAGTTTACTGAACTTTTTCCAGATAATACTTCCTGCTTGCCAATAGGGATTTCATTTTAAAAACTAATAATAGAAAAAAAAATAATTCATGTTAGTACTGCAGGAAAGGTTATTATTGCTCTAAAAAAAATAAATTACAGAGGCTGATTTTGAGGAAGACAGGCAGTTGTCAGTGCAGAACAGAAGAGCCTGGTGGTCACACATGGCTAACTCTCATATCGAGGTGATCCTCTCTCTACAGACTAGCCAAGAAATAGTTTTGCTTACTCCTGTCTGATTCAGCTGACCTCAGGAAACCTTCCCCCAACTTGTCACAGTTTAAGAGTCATCAAGTGAGAAAAGCATGGTGTGAAATTTGGGGAAGTTCAAAACCACATCAGAGACTTTGAGTTGTTCTTTTAAGGAAATAGGAAGTGCCACACTTAAAAACGGTCCTTTGTGTTCCTGAAGTGCCTGAAAGTTATAGTAAAAGAGAAAATGTTTCAAGTGTTTAGCTCTGACTTTATTATATAGAGTAAGTGACAATGTCATGCAGGCAGAATATCTCTGTGAACAATAGGAGCTGCTCAGTAAGAGGCAATCTGTAGAAAGAGATGCACAAGGACCTTATGTAGGGCAAACAAAACTATGTGTTTAATATCCAGGCTATTACTGCTACTCTGTTATGTCATGTAACTCATCCTGTGATGCAGTTTTCCTGTCCTGGAAATAGGAACAACATATTTATTGTTTGCTTTAATCTTGTAGTTAAGTTATGTGACCACAATCCATTAGAATTTGCTAGGGATTGTGGTTGAGATTTTAAAAAAAAACCAAAAAACAAAAAACAAAAAACAAAAACCCAAAAACCCAAAAACCAAAACCAAACCCCAAAACAAAACAAAAACAAACAAACAAAAGCCTTTATTCTGTGTCTTACTAAGTGCATTGAACTCTAAAAAGAGTAGTGTTCTTGTTTCCTGTTTTACCACAATAATATAAATTTTTAAAGGTAAATTGAATTTTTATAGCACTTCCTGCATGTCTGTAATATCATACAGAATTAATAATAGAAATTCTGAGTTGTAGAACTGGGGAAATAAATTCTAAATAAAGGCATAGTTTTAAATGTAAAAGCCCAGAATTAGGCAAAAACAATTCTACTGCAAGAGCAGGAGAAGTCAGTCCAAATCTCAGATGGAAACCTGACCACTGAGTCACAAGGCAGAACTCAAATTTATCAAATCCTAAAATGAATATATTTATTGCAGCAATTATAAACTTCAATAAAGATCAGGACAATATGTGCACTACTAAGTCCCCCATAATTCCCTAACAAAGGATATGAAGAATGTTTTAAGACTGGTTCACTTGTGCAGTTGCAGAGGAAGGCACCAAGCTGCATCACCTAAGATGAGAGAACTATGCTTATGTGGTTATTGGGATGCAGTAGAACCAGGTAATATAACAGCGGTGTCTTGGAGGGGCTAAAGCCTTACTATTCACTCACTAAACTCATAGTTTAAAAGAAACTTGCTCAGTTAGGTTACACAGGCTTTAAATTTGCCCCTAAGTTTCTTTCCTCTTTCTGGCACGGGCCCTCTAACCCCTGTGATGGTATCCCAATATTGCATCAGCAACACATCCAGCTCGTCACAGGAGATTTACAGCTGTGTCAGACTAAAAGAGGCTGGGTGAGGGCGGCCACACAGCGGTATATTTATCGTGCAGCACTTAGGAGATGCAGAATATTGCTTGGACACTTTAATAGATGCATCAGTGTTAACTGATTTGCTCTGAGGCACCATATGCTAATCAAATGGGGTACGATGCATAATGTCTTATTAATGTCGTAATAAAGGAAATCTCGATGTGTTCCGTAATATCTTTATGATTATCTTTAATTTTAGATAGCTAGTGAAGGAATGTGTGTTCAATACCTGGATCTGCTGTCTAATTACCTAGGATATAACACAAACCAAGTGTACAATAAAATGCCAGGGTTTTTATTGGAGATCGCTGGTGACAAAATAAATCATAAATAAGTCTTACAATCTGAACAAGCCTGAATCTGATCGGCATGTGAGATTGTTTTAGGCATATTTTGATTTCTTTTCATCTTTAGTCACCAACCTGGAAAAAGGAAAGGCGTAGACACAGAGGGATATAGCTTCAAAGCTGCTCCCAGGAGGTTTAAATACACGAGTCCAACAGATGTTTTACATTTACTTCTACAAATAAACATACAGTCCTGTCATTCAATTCAAGCCAGCCCTTATGCTTACGACATCTTTTCAGGTAAAGTTACCTTAAGCCTGCTCATTTTTTTCATAAATGCTGTTACTATTTTCCTTCTTAACATACACACGCCCCTGCAACTTTGAATTAGCTTCTGAGAATTTGAAGCAATATGGAGAATAATCTCTTATTAACAACATTTGGATTTCAGGTGTTTTCCTTTATGCAATTTGCCTAATTCTCAACGTATTTTGCATAGGAAAATGGTAACTATTCCCCTTTTATAACTGGGAAAGCTGAGGCACAGCGTTCCGATAACCTGGTACATGTGACAGCACTTTGGATGTGAGATTAGGCACCAGCTCTTACTTCTAAATCAGCTCTAAGTACATAACTGCTTGGGATGGAACTCACATCAAATAGCAAGTACTAGAAGAAAATTTTGATTTTGTTGTGTCAGGTAAGAGAGGTTTCAGGAGTCTGGTACAAATGAGGAATTGATTTAAGGTGATGTCCTTGCTCTATCAAGATTCTCACCCAAAACCTGATGCTTTTGCACACATGCACATATCCTGCTTTCATCCTTCTTTTATAGAAGCTTTTAAGCCAGGACCCTGGAGGAAAGGTTTTGCAGCTGCGGTGATGAAATCAGAAATAGAACAAAACTGAAAATTTGAGCAGGACTCTTCACAACCACAGCTGCTCGGTGGTGTTCTTTGAGTCCATTCATATAGACAGGGTCCAAGGTGGTTTGTCCCTAAATATATTCAACAGATCTACACAAACAGAGTTATTTCAGGGAGGTGGTAATGAAACTAAGATCAGCACCTGGCCATCATATCTAAAACAGAGAGGAAGGGAACAGTGAATTCTGGATTTCTGAGTGAACTACAGTCTGCTACTTCAGCATGAATCAGAGAAAAGCTTCTGCAGGTCAGTGGAGTCACACCAGGGTAGAAGTAGTAAAAAACTAAATGAAAACCAGGCCCAGGAATTAGAGCAGCAATGCTGCCTGGGCCCTAAGAGACAGCCAAAAACCCTTTGATAGAGTAAAATCCTCATACGCTGCAAGAAACAACCTGCAAGAGAGTTCCCTATCGGCATCATTAATGCATTCCCCAAAGCAGAAATCAGAAGGCTCTTTCCAGGGCAGGGATGCTGTAGAAAGAGGCTCCCTGTTTAATGACACCAGTGAATGTTTTGCTTGATATGGAGAGAAAGAAATTACCTCCTGCTTACTTGGTATCAACACAGGCTGGGACAGACCCAAAACTCATGGTCAGAATGGGTGCAAGTCAGGGTGAGAAGTGGAAAGGAGAAGCCATTTCAGTAGTGGGATAACTAGAGAGTGGTTTTACAATTCATGATCCCTTCTAGACATTTAGATTCCTGGAACATGGGATTTACCTTCCTTATGATCTGTTCCTCTGTTTTTGGATTTATGAAAAATGGAGAATTGGTGTTCAGGTTCAAGCAGAACAAAATCAAACAGCCCTGGGGACTGCCTTGGCCCGAGATACATAAGAAATTTGAACTCTGAACATAGGCTAAAAGTCATGTTTTCAGTTGTTATGTGATTTTAAGTCTGGACTTTGGTTCCAAACCAGCTCAAAAAGTACTATGTTTTTGCTAGGTACATAATATTTTCTTCTCCCTCTCCTTTTCTTCAAAATTTTAGGTCTCTAATCAGTGTTGTTTTTTCTTAGCTAGTGAAAAGAGATGTGAGAAATCCCAAAAGATCAGCTGTTCCAGAAGGAAGTATTAATATTCAGTAGTTCATGGAAGTTTGTCTAATATCGTCTTCACAACCTCTACAGACTGAGACAGCAAAACCCTAAACACCACCCTTGTGCTTAACAACTTTGCTGGCCAGTTCCACATCATGATAGTTTTCTGCAGCTCTTTTTCTATATATTGAAACTATTTGTTCCCTGTGACAGTTGTAGACTGTCCAAACAGAAGACTTATCCACCTTCACAGAAGAACATCTGCCTGTCTTCCACACAACAAAGGCCAACAGTGTGTTTGTCCATAATTTTTAATTTGCTTCCATTCCTTACCTCTAATCTTGTTTACTTGTTTCATTTTCCCCTCTTCTGACTAATATAACTTTTAAAGTTTCTATGTCACATGCTATGTCTATATAAAGTCTAATTTGGATGGAAATGCCATGATTCTTGACCTGTGTGCACTGCCTCAGTGCTGGGTACTAAGATAACAGTTTCATCATTTTATTCAGATGGATGCTCAAGAAAGAATTTGTCACTCTGGCGCACCTGGACTTCTCAACATTAACACTGTCCAGTGGATGATTCTGGAAATAAGCTGAAAACAGTAGAAAGGAAAGATCTTGGAAGAAGCTAGAAATGGGAACAGACATGAAGAGAAATTATAAAAGTGTTCGAGTGTTAGGTCTAGTTTAAATTTCTCCCCCAAAGCTGCATTGAAAAAACACTGACCAATATAGACTCCACAGTTCCCTGTTTATCCTACAAACATTGCTGTGCCAGAATCAAAAAATTAAATGTAACAGTTCAGACTAACTCCAGCTGAAAGTTATGATGAACCTGAGTATCTCTGGATTTGCCTAACCTGTATTCCTAACGCTGTTTGTTCTAAGTCAGCAAACCCTCATTTCTACAGGGAATGTTTGAACTTAAGTCCTAATCCATATGAACGATGGCAAGAACACATAAGAGCAGGAATCGTAAATCTAAAGCCTTTTACTTTATTTTTCATTCTCTGATAGTTCCATAGCTCTAAGCATTGTGGCTTCCACAGAGGGTAGCAGCACATTGCCAGCAGCATACCTAATTAATTCCTCCTCGCCTGTTCCATGTGGCTTCCTTACCCCCCATCAAACTGACCTATTGCTTTTCTTCAAGATAGGCTAAGTTAATGATGATGAAATTAATGAAAAAGTGAATTATTTAATTCCATAAAGTATCAAAGCTTGCATGATCCCAGCACTGACTAGGCCAGAAGGATCAGTCCATTCCCTTGGGATTGTTTTTCTGGTCTTCTCCCTGAGTTCTCATCAAAATCAATGGGAATTTAGCCTGGTCTTCAGTGGGTGACCTTTTAATTCTCAAGAGGTGCATAACACTTGGCATTTACTCTGTGCAGTGTTTTTCATGAGAAGGGCTCAAAATATCTCTCTACACCAAGTCTCACAATATCCTCAAGGGGAAAGTAAGCATTATCCTCATTTAATTAATGCATTGCCAAAGGCTAAAATACAAACTAAAGGAGGCTGATCCTTCAAGGTGCACCGCTCGATCATATTCTGGTGAAGCTGGTGGGGAGATGAACACACTGAGTACCAAACAGGATTACTCCTCCAAGACCAAGGTCAATTTTCAGACCAGATATTCTTGTCCAACATGCTTCATTCAGAGTTTATATTCAGTGCCTTCACTCACTGCCTCATCAAGTTCCAAGTGATAGCAATTACAAGAAATATTTCAAATTTATTTGTTTGTGGTGTACAAAAGCTAGCCAATCCTGAAGCACCAATGTGCCAATTTTCTCCTGTCAGTCAGCATAGCACACCAAGCAGAAAGGTTCACTAGGAAGCCACCAACCTTCACAGGACTTGTTTTTACTTCCGCACTGGTCAGGGCTTGTCATATGGCCCTGGGGTAAGTCACCATTCTCAGATCACCTGCTCAATTCCTAGCTAATACCCTTACACTAATCACAATTATCTTACTATCAGCAATTTGTTGCCTAAAAGTAAGTAAGCAGGAAGAGGAACAGAGCCATAGAGAAGATAAATAATGTCTAAAGTCATGTAGGATGTCTACTGTAGCCAGGGAATTTAACAGAGTTGACTCAGATCTCTGTGGAATTAAAATTCTGTTCATTGGACCATAAGGAAAGTAAAAAGATGGAAACTTCCCTCTGCCTATTTTCATCTGCCATCCACCTTTACCCTCCTGCTTTTTGGTCATAAAGCTGCTTATTTTCATTATATCTTAAGTACCTCCTGGGCTTTTTCTACTTTTGAAGAAGATTTGATGTCTTGATTGAGACTCATAATAAATGTGTAAGCAGGTAGACCCCTAAATTACCCTAAAAATCCTGATAGATGTATTGTCATAAGAAAAGAAGGTAGGAGTGGGGCTAAAAAAAATGTTACCATGATGCAGACAAACAGACAAATGCCCACAGTTACACTGAAACCCAGCATCAATTTTTTTCTGAATAGTAGTTTTAAAACAGAATTAAGTTAGCATGTCACTGAAAATAGGATCTCTCCTAGGGAGGATAATGTCTACCATCATCTCAGAGCAATTTGCTGCACTATAGTCAAAGAACTCCTGAGTTTTTACAATAGGCACTTTAATTGCAAACATTTGGTGTTAATGTTTGATGACTAGAAGCACAGCAAATCCAAGGTGTATTTCAGAACAGTATGTGTATTTCCTCTGCTTCAGGAGCTGGACAAGACATCCATTAGAAGGTGATGAGCTAACTGCAATCTTCTTGGAAGGTTTTATGACTGTACCAGGATTTAAAGAGGTGCTACTAAATGCCCCTCAGATAGGTCCATGTGTGAGACCAAGTCACATATAGGTATTCTGACAAAGTCACTTTGAACTGGAGAACAAGAACTTCAGGAACTGAAGCCGAATAAATGTGGCAATGAAGAGGAGGGACAAGTCGGTAAGTCAACCAGCAGTTATAAAACTACTGAGCACGTGTACTGAAGGTGATTGCTATCCACTGGTCTGAACTGTCTTCAGCACAGCCTTGAAAATGTTAGTGGTGAAGAAAGTGTATGAAAAAAGCATCCTAAAGGTGTCAGCTTGATTAATGTCAAAAATTTTCTCTAAACTGTATTCTCCAGTTGTGTGTTCGTGTTCTCTTTGGCCAGAGCTACAATTTCCAGTAAAATGCAGATTCTGTTACAACAAATCTCGGATGTTAGAACTTACAAGTCATGCCAAATACGGATGGAAATATAAAATGCAATGTTTTTGGATTGCTAATATTTTTTTGTTAATTTAAGTAATTCTCTCTAATCTTTTCTTGGTATATAAGCTATTAAAATACAAAATGTATTTTGAGAAAAGTTTTCTTTTCTTTTTTTTTCCTTTTTCTTTACCTGAAATTCCATGAACAGGCTACCACACTACTACATGGTTAATGCATGGAGTTTATAAAAGAAAAGGATTAATGCAAATCTTCTGACAGAATGTTTTCCTTGATTCTTAGTTAGGTACTCTTTAGCACGTGCTCCAAACAAGTGCCGCTGTTATAAGCCTATAAACAACATGACCCATAAAAATTCAACACTAGCTTCTAGTTATATATTGTTACTTACTATTTTCTTTATTATATTAGACATCTCCCATGGTCCAGGTATTTTACAGCTCTTAGGATAGTTAATGCAATTTAAATATATATAGTGACTGTACTGAGTTCTTATTCGGGAAAGGAACTATAATCTATCAGAAAAAAAAGCTAATTACAGTTTATCCCATTGATATATGTCTCCCCAAGCCTCCTCTCCCAATTTTTTTTATAAATATTAAAATCCTTAGGTTGTAATTTTGATATATGCTGCTAGATAGATTAAATACCAACTAATTCTCATATAAAACTGGTAGTTTGATCAATACAGCTAAAAGCTTCATTCCTTACATATGTATTTCTCAGCTTTAGAACTGACAATTTTAATCTCACAGGTTGGGATTAGGTAATAATCAAGACAGAAATTCAGCCCCACAGGATTCAGCAAAACCTCCTGTTCAGGTTCTACAGGAAAGAACAGTTGATCCCTCTTTGAAATAAGAGATGGACTGGATAACCTCTTCAGATTCTGTCCAAGACTACATCCTACCCTTCCATCATCAACCCCTTGTCTTCCACTCTCTCCCTCTGTTCCCTCTCTAAGAAGATAACCTTATTGAAACAGATGTGAGAGAAAATACCCAAAGTTAGAAAAGGCAGTTTCCAAGATTATATGTTTCCTGGGCTAGAAACACAAGAGAAGACATTGGAAAACCACCAAGAAGGTTTGGTCTCATATTCTGCAAGGAACTGAGCAAATCTGTTTTGCCCTTCCTGTAAGACAGAAATGGATTTCTCACCGAGTGAGTCATTTCATTTCCCAGATAGCCCCAACGTCCTTCTTATGAAGGAGGGCATAAGAGAGAAGGGAAAAAACAATAAATAAAAATCACTTCAGCAGCAACGGGTGTGTTGTGGGAACCTGATTAGAATGTTATAATGTAGCCCTGATATAGGAAATTAATTAGATAGTAAGCAGCCTACAAAGATTCTGGTTTCAAAAAGCATTTATTGTCACACTGAAAGAAAAGAAAAAAAACAGTCAAGCAACAGAGGTGCTGGATCTCCAAATGGTTTTCTGCAATAACTTTGAGGTAGGTCATTCGAAGAAGGGAGGAAACTGAAGCCTTTTCCCTCCACAAAGGAAAGTAAGTGGGTGACACTATGCTAATGAAGACCATTCATTCCCAGGATGAGTCATTCAGCAGCAGCAGAGTCTCTGTCCTGCCTGTTGATTTATATTCTTTTCCCCCTAGCATCAAGAAGCCGTCTTAAATGGGTTGGCTGGGTGACCTACCCACTAAACCTACCCACGAACAAGTTTGGGTTTGATTTTGTTGTTTATATGGTATTAGCATAGTGTCACCCCCAGGAGAAATTCCCTTCAGGGATGTCTCTGTCTCTCAGTCTCTGGGTTGTCTTCTATGGGATGGGATGGAGCAAAGCTTGAAGCGAGACATGATGCTAGAAGAACTACAGCCAGAAACAAGCCATGAGCAGGCAGTGTATCTGTTGGTGGGAAGGTCAGCTTGGCCTCCACTTTGCAGTGCAAAAATTAAGACAGTATTTTTTTCGCCTTGAAATCTCATTGTCGCTGTATGAATAATTCCTAACAGTTCTATTACTCAACTCCGCTTTGATACACAGGAGGTTTTAAACAGATCAGTGCCTCCATGTGAGAGCCCAGATCTGAACTAGCACAGTGATGGGATACAGGTCCACTTATGCAAAGCTTCTTTGAGCAAAACTGTTTAAAAATCAAAATGAAATGAAGAAGTCCACAATGTTGGTTGTAACAAGAGTATCAGCTGCACAAGGACTCTACATCTGACCCAACTGACAGCAGTAGAAAAAAATTATAAACCTTGTCCTTCAGAACTGAAGCACTTTATTTTCACTTAATGACAACTGTGATGGTCTTTTTAAGAAGCAAGACAAAATTAAAGTACTATTTTTAAGCACCTATTTTTTAAACACATCACTTTATGGAGACATTACTAACCAGATAGCTGGTATAAACTGTCATATTTCTAGTGACTGAACACAGCTGAATCAATGCTTCAAACTAGGCTCAATATTTGAATGCAGCAGTAAAGAAGGTGGTGTAATCCACTGTTATAGATTAGATGGCATGTCAATCCTAAATTGCACATTACAGAAGAACTAGTTAGGAAGACTTTTCCTCTAAATGTAGCTGGTTTATTTTCTGAATGGTAAATATTTTTTTGTGCCATTACCTAATTCAAGTTTTCTTCAGAGTTAAATGCAGAATTTGTCTCCTGCATCTATAACATTGCCAATAACACTCAATAAAACATCAAATTAATTATCAAAAAGTATTTAAGATCAAAATCCTTGATTGTCTGTAATGAGATGTCCAATGATGCTAATCACAGAAAAAGCGTCTGTTTAGAACTAATCATCAGAAACAGATTTCAATGTGAAATAAGCAATGATCATTATGACAATAGTAATAAAAAAAGAACCAATTGCATATATATTAAGCAAGAGCTCTTGTATATTAAATATTAATCTTGCTCTTAACATTCACACCTACAACTTAATAAATAAATTTTAATTTTTTTTTTTGAGTGGAGGATTTCTTAACTTTCAGCAATGAACATTTGAAAAGAAAACACAAATCTATTCAAGTGTTTTGAAAAGGTGACTATCAGTGTCATGTTTCAGACAAATACTTTTCCTCCAAGTAGTAAAAACACTGATAAAAACAAATCCTTCTTCCTGTTTTAATTCTTTTTGTTTAAAAGGTTGATTTTTCCATCGTCCAAGGTCCTGATTCTGCTCTCCATGAAATTAGAGGCAAAACTCACATTTGCTTCAACAGGAGCACAAGAGGGACTCAAGTTTGTGATGCACCCTCTCTCTCAACCAGTCACAAAATCCTTCACCATTTCCCTGCCCAGACAGGCTGATACTGCATTGCTTGGGCAGAGAGCTGAGGAAAAAAGGGACATTCAGACCAGTGTGAGATATTTTCCCACCTATACCTGTGAGAGTCCCAGGTAACTACATGAAAACTGAGCTGTGCTACACCAGGTTTACCAAGTCTCAGTGGCAGCAGTACCTAGCTCTGATATTACATATGAAGTCACGGGAGGAGAAAAATCACTCATGATGGGCAAAGACTAGGTGAATTTTTGAAGCTTCCTTCCTCTTGTTTCAGTAACAGAAGTTGTGCTTGCCTGGAGCGGCTGCAGTGACAACCCATGGATTGTACTCCCTTATATCATCATTAGCCTGAAAAATCATGTGATCTGCACTCCAATTTACCAGGATTGGATGGATGTCTCTGTTGATGGCAGCTATATCCTGGCAGTCCTACTGCAGCAGTAGTGAAGGATATCTCATACTTAGGTCAGATCAGCAGATCTGCTCTCTGTAAAGGTATGGGATGCAGCTCCCACAGAAAAGCTAATTTGTTTGAATGGGGATTGCTTGAGAAGGGCATATTGGTTGGATGGGACCTCACTGAACTGTGTTCTAGTTATATGTACAAATTTGTCCCTTGTATGGGTATGTGCATCATGTCTCCTGTTCTGTTCAAAATCAGAAATTGCTAGGAATTCTGCAGCTAGGTGCACCAGCGGTGAAACTACAGAACATTAATTTTTCCAGCCTTCCTCCCAGTTTGGTTTCTCTGCTGTCAAAATAACATGCTTAATCTCAACTGAGGCTTTTCACTCAGTGAGAGTCAGGCTTTCCATCCTCTATCCATAGCCTTATTTTCATTAAATTTGTAGGAACCAAATATATTTGAGAGGGTTTATTGCAGGGGAAAAAAAAAAGAAAATAAAAAAAGGGGAAAAAAAAGAGAGAGAGTGGAAAAAAAACTTGGCCACTCAGTTCAACAGATTGAAAAAATGGCAAGAATGGTAAATAGAGCTACAGTACAAAAGCTTGAGACTTGTGTTCTCAGAAATCCAAGCTTAAGAAAGAATCAAAAACTATCCTGGTGATTTTCAAAGATGTAGCTTCTTGGCCTCCATACTATAATAATACCGGCTTTCATTTTACTGATTTGTTAAAAAAAAAAAAAAAAGAAAAAGATAGAAAGTAAACAGGTTAAAAACACGAGTAAGAAAAATGGATGACAATTTAAAGCAAAATAACTGCCTATACTGGTTAACTGGTTAAGCTGCAGACATTGCCAGCTCTTGAATCCTGACACTGTAATCTTCTGACTCCTCATGCTCTTGTGTATTTATCCACTTCTTTTGTTAATGTTCACACTGATCTTCTAGTCCTGGCATATTTTCTAAATGCCTTTGAAGCTCCTGAGACTTAGTTGCAACCACTAGCAGCACTGTATGTAACCATGGCTGTTCCTGTCCTTGTCTGTGAAGCACTAGGAAGCAGCATTGGGAATGCAGACATAGAGCAACAGGAAAAGTCAAGGCATCACTAAAGCAAGGAGGTCTGAGTCCTGTCTAGGATGAAAGAGACTCTGCATGCCTAAGATGGAAATCCACTTCCTTTCAAGACAGAAGAGCCTCTGGCCATACACAGTAGTTCAAAGTGCCACATACAGGTCTGCCATGACAAACAGGGTTTATCTTGTGCAGGGCAGCTTAATTCCCAGTTTCAGTGGGGACATGATGGAGACAAACTGAGCCTATAGGTGTTCCACACCAAACTGGAACCAAAAAAACACTGTTGCTAATGGAGCATGTGGAGAAATAAAAATTTCTGTACCTCTCTTCTCTCTTTAAAACTTTTCAAATAACACACTGTTTTCCTGAGCAATGTAACAAAAATGACAGCAGCCTCAAAAGTTGTGTTTTGTCAGTTTTTGTGACATCTCCTGTCTGCTAAATTATTCAGCAACCCAAGGGACCAAACTTAGTCTGGTCTTGTTCAAAAGCTCATGGTCTTACCTGTGGACCTAAAGAAGAATCTTTTATTCACAGGTAGTTGAATGGCAAAGTTTCTGTTGAGACAGAGGCCACCTAGTTCCAAAAAAAGTGTGATATTCTGTCCAGATGGACATGGTAGTATTGCATTTCTTATCTCTTTTTTATCCAAAATAACCACAAAATTCGACCCAAGTTAGTTAAGCCCACATACGCTTGTTGTGCTAAAAATTTAACAAAAATTTCCAACTGTGCTCTTAAATCACTGGGACACGGGAAAATAAGGTTCAAAATCTTGGCTTCCTCACAGGATTTCTGTAAATAATGCAAGGAGATTTATTGTGCATCATATGTTAGCTCACCCAGCCCCCTGGCTCATTCTAAAACCCCAGCATGCAAACACACTCACAATGCCTGAACAGCTTGAAATTTGAGTTCAAGGTACAAAACCAAGAGAAGATAAACATGAAGGAAATATGAGACAAAGCCAGAAGAGTACATTATGTTCAAAACATTTCCCTTTGCATGCTGCTATAGATTTTGTCTATATATTTAACAAAAAAAGAATGCATCAGAGTAGACATTCTTGCTTACTGAATGCTTACAAAACCACAAGCAAAACAGATCATAACACCTAAACAGAACAAATAGTCTCAACTCTCGCCAATGAGGTTTTTTAAAATATGTACTTGTTTCTAGATTTTACAGATTCCAGAAAACAGACAAAGTATTGTGCTTCATAAGATCAAAGGTACACCAGCCAGTCTTCTTCTTCCACCATCCCTTATATGCTGTAAAGAGAGAAGCCCTTCTGTGCTGGTCATCTAATTGTGTTCTGCAGATGCAGCAGGGACCTGTAGTTCTTCATCTCAATTTTTATAAGCCCTTTTCCTGCAGTAGACAGCATGAAACCCTAAATATACACTTTAGTGCAAAGAATATATTCCTCTTCAAGGGAAAACTAAACTCCTTTACAGTTTGCCAGAATGACCATATCGCTAGGTGGGGCAGAAGACACGAAGGTCAAAACTATGTTCATAGCTAGGACAACTGAGGTACTTGAGCATCTGGAGTGAGCAGCAGAGTAGACAGGGGCTGCCACATTGCCCAGGCACAGGATAGACACAGAACATATAAATTCATACAAGTGGTTTTTTATACGGTAAGTGACCCATCTAGAAAACTTCTCAACTCACTGCTCACTTGTTCGTTATGCTATGCTCTTGTAAATATTTGACAGAAATGTGCTCACAGTTCTTCCTAAAAGGCAGCTTTTTTTCTTTTTTTTCACCTGTGGCTGACTTTTCCTTTTGATCCATGCAACTACTATCAGAGGTGAGCAGCAAATTCTTAATCAACACATTTAATCACACTGTCTCTTCAGAGAGGCCACTGTAGTGCTCACGTAATCTCCTTTGTCTGGGTTCCTAGAAATTGCTTGCAAAAACAATGGTTGCAGCTGCAGAAGTGTTACAGAGTGAATAGGGAAAAGAGGTGCTCCAGCTTTTCTCAGCTCCAGCGTTTCTCCCTCAATTTAGAAAATAGAGAGGATCCAATTAGCAATAGTGAATAGGGTTTCCAGAGCTATTGATGGAGCTGTGCACGGAGCACTTCTCCCAGCTAGAGAAATTTCATATCTAACAAAAAAAACAACCCATACTACTAACACTTTTATATTATATTGGCTAACTGGTGTTGGAGAGACTAAAGTCATCATTACTATTGCTTAGGATTTGTCATGCTGCCATACCAAATGCATGTTGGAGATTTCAATGGGCAGAACTGACAGCAACTTAAAGGGGCACCAACTGTTCAATTTGTCTCATTAACTTCAGGCTCTTAAGTAACCTGTCCTTCAGAAACGCTTCAAGAGATTTCATTGACTGCAGAGTGAACTGAGGGAGATTAGCTCCTAACTTGACACCTCAGCTTGAGTGAATCAGGAACCAGCAGTCAAAGACACAAGACTGAATCACCAGTTCTCTTCACAGCTGTACTACAGCTACTGGTGAACAAGCCTTCCTTTACCACACTTCTCTGCCACCCCTCTCTGCTCCTTCCCTAGGCTGGAAAGCTCCCAAAGGCAAAGGACACCTCTGCACATTTTTGAGACACTAAACCCTGCAGGGACCTGACTTTCACTGAGCCCAGCAGCAATTATTGATGCATAACTTTACAATCTGAATTACAACATCACGAGCAGAACTCATTTTGACAAGGCAACAGCACACATTAAAAAAACCACCCTCTGAATTAGATGATTCTAATGGAAGTACAATCTTCCACATCTGAGTAGAATATTAATATAGAATTGGATGCAGCATCTTAGTATTAGGAGTCTAGTCCCTAAGTTCACCATATATTGAATGAGCAGAGATTGGCACAGCCAGATGGCAGTTCATATCCTAGGTAGGCTGAACTGACCCCTGGAAGTGTCTGTGAATATTAACAGTTTCCTTTAATGATTTGGAAAGCACGTCTTAATTTATGCTGAAGCCTCTAGTGTATTTCTTTCCTTTCCCACCCATCTCACAAAATGTTGACACAGAAGACACCAAAGCAGAAAATTCCCTCAAAGAACTCTTAAAAATTTACTTTTGTTTTCTTCTATTTGGAGCTGTCTATGCAACAGATTGTTTTAACCTATTTAGTTGCACTTTCTGGACAAAAACACCACTGCAAACTGAAATTTTATAATTCTAAGTTTCAAGTAATAGATCAAAAAGCACTTAGGTACCATATAATATAGTAAAAATGATAAATTCTGCATCCATTGACACAAATGTCAAAGGTCTCATTCTTTTGCAGGTCTCAGCTTTAAACAGTACTTGCCACCACAGCAGTATTGTTGGAACTATTCTAAGTGACAGAGGAGAGGAAAAAGAACATGAAATGAAGTTGCCCTTGTACTGATCTAATTTTTCCCTGTTTCCACAGAGCATAACAGTTGAAGAGGGGAAACCTGGACATAGTCCTATTCATATGAACAGCTGCTCCTGCTAATTACCTGTCGGTTTCTAAACTCCTCATCGGAAGACAAGGGAACAACATTCCCACCACTGGAACTATTAAAAGATCATCTGTTTCTATCACCAGACCAGAAATGGAGACTCAGCTCACCAGGATGCGAGCAAGGAAATTTAGGAGGGAACTGTAGCAGACAACAATTCATTTATCTCAAATTCTTCCTCTGTGTATCTGCCCAAGACCTCTTCTATTCCCCCCTGCTGTGATGAGAAATTCTGCTCCGAGACCACCATGACCAAGCTCCCACTTAGGAGCTGCATGTTCATGGGTAGCATGGGAAGGTAACCAGACAAGGGTATACATGAATGGCCAGAGACACCAAAAATTAGATGGGAGCAACCCTTTCTAAGAGAGTAACACTGTCCTTGGCTGGAAACTGATCCTGATATCTTTTTTTTGCTAGTCCGGTTGTGTGGGTTTTCATCTGTGAAGGAAAATCCTGAACTACTTGCTTTCATGGGCCATTCACTGTTGTGTGAAGCCTTTGTTGTAACTGTTTTGTAGGTGCCAGATGCCAGGCAGGTAGGAGTGGAAGCAGAAGGTAAAATACGTTCACAAGACCAACAACATTTCAAATATTGTGAGAAAATCTACTGGGAGCAAATACTTGGGAGTCATCAGTCCATAAAGGTAGCTGTTGAGCTCTTCCAAAAATCTTCTTTGAGGAGCAAAAAAGTGGAGTCTGTATGCAAACTCAGTGGAGGTAATGGAAGGATCCCTGCTACCATCAGGGAGGTTTGGATCAGGCTGGTAGCTGCTCACCAGGCATTTGCACCAATGACTGATTAAGACTCTACCTTAGGCAACAATTTAATGTATCCACAAAATTCAGAGTAGTTTTAGGGAGATGTTTCAGTCATCTTCTGGCTCAGCCTTCAGAGTACATTGAGTCTCGTCCAGTTTATATAAAGAACAGATATCATGAAAAATGTAATCATCTCTGTAAAATCTTAGTTTAGCCACCATTAAAAGCCCACAATACTTTTGTTCATTATCAATATGTGATATAAAACCCAACAGAGGAAAGGGTTGGTGGATATTCTATACACTGTGGATTTTTCATTCTGCTAACAATTAATTTTATCCACAAATGAAACACCTTTCATATTGTTTTGTCAGGGAAACACCAACCTGCGATCAGTAAGGTTTTTTGGCAGTGTAATTTATATACCTTTTACCCGTCTGTTAGTATTAAGGCTTTCTGTTGTTTTGGTGGTGGGGTTTTTTTTAATATCCTCTTCCAATTGTCCTTGAAAATTGAAAGGGATTAGGTTAGGATTAGGTTAGTATTTTAAGTTAAAAGTCACAAAGATGGATGAAGATACCTTCAAAGAGATAATACATTGAAGATTCCTTGCTATCAACTGTCATCATGTAGAAAGATTTTCCATATTACAAAAAACCACAAAAAAATAAAACCAAAACCAAAACCAACAAACAAAACAAACAAAAAACCCAAATCAAAATGAAAAGAAAAGCCCAAAAACTCTACATACTTTATAACAACTTCTTGCTTCTTCTGTCAAAGTAAACTGGCCAAGGTATCGCTTAGCTTCGTTTCCTGAGACCTGACCAAGGGTCAGAGATTACCTTGAACTGACGTCTGACATTAGCAAATAAACAATCTCCTCTTGTTTCCCACTTGGTGAATCAGCAGTCCCCATGCTAATTGTGTCGACAGATTTTTGCTAAAGCAGAAGAAGGGGAATTCCAGGTTGACAAATAAGTCCCCGGAGAAATGCACCTGTCAGTTACAGCAGAGCCTACATAGCACAGCAGAGTCAAAAGCAACAGGATGGATCCGTGCCACTGAAAGTGATATNNNNCAGGGTCACTGCCCAGTGAGCTACACTGATGCACACAGGTTACCAGGGCAGCACACAACCAGTGGGCATTATTCACCACAGACCCCAAGAAGAAAAAACAAAGCAATGCATCATTTAAAAGCATGGCAGTGGAGAAACAGAGGGTGCACTGGTCAGCTGACCTTTTGCTACTTATGTTGTTTCTTGCTGTACTGCTATCCAACACCTATATACTATCAACATTCCAGTAGCCTCTAGTTCACAGTTATCCGAAAACTTTCCTGCACCCAGCTGTCCCAGAGAAAAAGTGCTAGATCATCTAAAAGTCACTGCCCTTCTACAAGGTTTCTTTCAGGAATATTTCAAAAAAGTGCCCTCTATTTTTTTACCCTACAGTTTCTCTCCAAATAGGGTCATTACTTCTCCTCCCACAGTGAACACAAACCAACCCTTGGGCCAAATCCTGAATCAGAACCAAGCATTTGAGGATTTAGTCTTGCAAGTAAGAAATCTAAAGCCACTTTATTATTCAATGTGGGAAGAAAAGGACAAACACAAAAACCACCTTTGTGACCTGTTGTAGGAAATGTGATTTTAAAAAGAGCCAGAGAGAAGGAAACACAATCAGGTGATTGGGGTAGGAAGAAAGTGGCTGCATCATGGTTTAGTTTAGTGTTTCTCTTGTCCCTTCCACCCTACTTTCACTCTCAGTCACACCAAGGCAAGCCAGGGAGCTGGCTGGAGTCTAAGTTGATTTCATCCCACATAGGAAGCGGCAGTGCTGAAGGTACAAAACACCTCTCTTTACTCAGAAATCTCCATTGTCTCCCCACTTCTTTTGTAGCTCTGGTCAGTGCAGCACTTTACTAGGGAAAATAAGTATCTCCCTGAGCTGGGGAGATCATCTCGCTGACATCTCCTCACAGAGCAGGAACCAACTCTAAGCACTCCTACAATTGCAACATGGCAGGACAAGGCAGAGTAAAACACAAAATTAATAGCACCAATATTGCCATTATCACATTAGCACAGGCTCCAAATCCTTTTGAATTACAAGACCGGCCTGGGATAAGCCTTCCCACACAAGTCATGGAAAAGCAGGGAATATACTTCTCCCTGGCTGTCAAATTGCGCTTTTCTCTCAAGCAAAATGCAATTTTTGCTTTCAAAGAAGTGAAAAGGAAATTTCATGGGAAGTTAGCATTTCTGTTTTAATAATGAAATTTGCATCAATCCAATTTTACTCATCAAGAACAGAGAGGCTTTAGGAGTGCCCTGCATTTCCAGTATTCAGGTGGCCACTGATGCCCAAATTAGCTCTGTTTCACAGCTGTTATTAGTAGTGCTTTGTGCCTGCTTCACAACTAACAAAACAGCTTTATATTAACAGAGGGACCTAAATAGATTTGTCCATTAAACGCTAGTACATTAGACCCAAGGTGTCCCTTACAAGTATCCCAGTGGAGTTTTCTAAACAATCTTGGCTAGAGCAACCTTGGGAGGCAAGTTTACTGAGAAACATCACTATTAATAATAACCCTTCAAGGGCTGCATCCAGGGTCTAACAGAGAGCTGTTTTGGAAGTGTGAGTAAAGCTACACTATCCTAGTGGGAAGAGGGGAAAATAAACTGTAAGAAGTAAGATAAAGAAAAGTAAAATCTCAGCAGAGAATGGTGTGATCAAATATTTAGATTAAAAATCCACTACATTACGTAGGGTCATCTTCTCCTCCCGCTGCCCCTGCACTGACATTGACATTGCAAAAGCAACAAGACTGTATTCCTGACAGATCAAAATAAGATCTTTATCTCTAGAGGGTATGAGACTTGTTAATTTCTTGGTGGGCTGGGCAAAGCAATGAGATTCATATTGTTGTAATTATTAATTTCTTCAGCAAAGTGCTAAATCTCCAGGTACTTTACGTATTGGCTACATTCTTTTTTGTATTTCCAGCAAAGCTATTAATTTAATAACATCTTCTCAGAGGAAAGAAATCTGAATGGAATTAAGGATGCATGATCACAGCTAGGAAAATGAGCAGAGACAGGAAGAGGGACAGAGAGAAAAAATTAAAGCTCTGATAGTTTATTCTGCTCAAGAACACCCATGGAAAAGTGTTCTACGCAATGTTAATTTGTCCTTATTTAGGTAGATTCTTCATCCTGATCAAAGCCATTTTTCACGCTTTGGTTGTGCCAGTGAGTAGGTCTTGACTGTGTCAGACCAAAATAATATTCTCTAGAAAGGGATACTCTGAAAAGATGGTATTTATCTAGAAATAGCACACACATGCAAACATACCCACTCTGAATACAAACATGCACATATATAATTTCTACCTACACTTCTTTCCTGAAAAGCTTTGATTCTTGCTAAGACACGTGAGGATCAAGGACTTTGTGACTGCAGATCAGCCCCCAGCTGTACTTCCTGAGAAAGCTGCCCTGTTACAGCCAGAATGCACAGTCTGGACAGCGAAAAGAAAGCTGGACAGAGGATTACTAGCAGGAAATCACCATCACCACTTTTCCCTACCCTTCTCCCCAGGGAACAAACTTGATCCAGATCCCTTTTCCCCTGACTGTGACCTGCTGTGACCCCTTATGGAAGGAGGGGGCCATTACAGAAGGTCTGGGATCAGTAGAACCAGTTTGGAAAGCTTGTTGGACAGGGAGAGCACACTGAAACAATGCCTGCACCCCACATGCTGGACATGTACAAGAGTGGGGCCACGAGGGAGGTAAATCCAAACTCACTTCATCCAAAGCAAGTGCCACACTAGAGAGGAAAAAGATATCCCATTAGGAGACACATTAACAGCAGTTTGACACTTTTAGCAAATGTCTGAAAAAAATCTTTAAGTCCCAATTAAGGGGGATTTGCTCTGCCCTAATTTTTTTTGTTTGTTTGTTTGGTTGTTTTTGTTGGGTTGTTTGTTTTGTTTTGGTTTGGTTTTGGTTTTGGTTTTTTTTGTTTTACTGAAAATATCAAGCTGATTGTGCCAGGGGACAAGCCAAAAGGTTTTTGCTTTTTAGCTTTTTTTTTTTCCTTTTTCTTTTCTTCTTTTTGCTTGCTCAGTGGTATTCATAAAGCATTACCACCTAGGGACAGGTTGCAAGGGGTCCAAATGTGATGATAGTTTCCATATCACTACCTGAGACTAGGAGAGGCCAAGGGGGAACGTGCTTCCTACTGAGCTTAATATTTTCGAGGAACAATGCGTTTTACAAACCCACAGTGCCGCTGGGCCCCAAATACTCCTTTTATTAAGAATCAGTCAACGCAGCTCCACCTTGGGAAAATTCAGTCTCCAAGCCTCAGCCATGAGCCTTTCTCAGAAAAGGGGGTTCTTGCCATGCCTTTCTGGTTCCCTCCTTTGGCCTCACTGCAGCAGACCAGGATGTTAATTGGAAAAGCAAGGCTAATTAAAACCAGAGAGGCAAACGAAACTGTGAGGGGAGTGAAGGGAGGGTGGTGGTGATGGGGGAAGTTAAATTCAAGCACCTAATAAAGAACATTTCTGCCGTGCTGTTCCTAGGAGGGATCTCATAACAGTGGTGCAACAGCCCAGAGGCTACATGGAAAAAAAATTAAGCTACTGTGTATAACAATGAAAACATCAAACCCTTTGTGTACCATCAAAATGGAAACCAAGAAATAAAGTTAAGATGCTAAACATGTGTTTGAAGAGCACTGAAGCATGCGGCATGTATTTGACTTCCACCTTCTGGGGAGTGCAGGGAGGCATGACTGAGATCTATTAAATCCAATGATGGCCAAGCACTCCGCAAGTGCACACAGCTCCAGTCAGGGCACAAACCCTGAAGTACAGACATACAGATTTTAGAGTCATGTCACCAGGCATACATACTGCCTCACTGCAGAGAAGTATCAGTCACCTCTTGGGAGAAGGTGTCATCACCTTTCTCACTGAGAATACTTAAGAGATACTACATATGCTCATCCTTTGACCGAACACTTGCCTCTCTCACTCTGGGACCAAGCTGGGACCCACCCGCCACAGCAGGGGAGTGCCTTTGCATGCAAGGCAGTTGCACAAGACCTGAAGTTTAAAAGAGACCTCTCCTTACAAATGTGACATCCCAATTCCTCACAGCTGGCAGGGCATTGGTGTACACAACAGCTTGCGGGTGGAAAATCGAACCAGCAAGGCCCAGAAAAGATGAGTAACAGGATTTAAAAGGTAAGATCAGAGATCATTTTTCTCCTCTGTAATCAAAGAAGTTCTTTATGCTTAACTTCTCCAAGAATAATAAGATCAGGCTAGATCTCAGGTAATGCAGAAACTTTTCTTTTTTTTGTCTGGCAGTTCAAAGGGACAGCAGAAGGAAATGAGAGGGCCAAGACAGATGTTCTCATTTCCTTCTTTGCACAGCCCCTCCCTCCCATTCCTTCCTGAGAATTTCACATCTTTTGTAGAGTCCTGAAGTGCCCTCAGGGTTGTTAACCCTTTGCTGGCTTCACACAGAGCTCACTGTGTTTTCTGCCAGTCATTAGATGCTCCACATCCCGACATGCATAGGTGAAGGAAAAGCTTGTAGCAGCAAACATGGACAGTGTCGTATTCTTGACCACTCTTTTTGTGGCAACCCACAGCTTGAGACTCATTTAAAGGCCATTCAGACACAAGGAAATTTAAACTTTCTCAAGGGAATCCAAAATCTGCAGGAATATAACCAAGTTGCTCAATAAACAGCTATGAAAGACTGTTTTTCTCCTACAAGGCCACTTTAATATCAGCTGAGAAAGAGACCTGAATATTTGGAACACACACAAAAAACCAAAAGGAAAATGAAATGCACAACTCCCTTTTCTTTTTCCTTCTCTCAAGCTAACTTTTGTTATTAGTGTAAAAAATTACCTCATTAATTGGCTGCGTGGAGGAACACTGTTCACAAGACGTTTAGCTACTGGGAGTAGGTAAAAAAGAAGAAAGGTAAAGCCATATATATTGAGAGATTGAACATTATTTTGCATCACAAAAGGCTTTGGGGTGGGAGTGTACAGTAACTTGCAACATTTCTGTCCTCACACAGGCAAATTACCCTTCCCCAACCTGCTTCATCAGCTTACAAATAGTTCCTGTTTCTAAGGGATTTTGACCTCCCTCTCTTTGTTTCTTCACCAGGATCACAGTAAGTGTGATAGGACCTTAAGGACAAAGAGAGGAAAATAAATAAAAGAAGGCAAGGACAATTGCAGAGCGGCCAGTGTTAATGTCACCATATAAAGGGTCTGTCAGCATTTCCATTAGAAACTCCTATTTTCAAAGGTTTATAACTTGGCCATAAAAATTCACTCTGAGCAGCAGCTGGAAACTTGGCAAACAAAATCTCACTCAGCTTCCATTGATTTTTCTTTTTCTTTCTTTCCCCCTCTTCCACACCCACCTTCATCCTCTATCTCTCCCCCTTCCCCCCCGCCTTTTATCCTCCTTCTAGACTGCAACTTTGGGTTGATTTAACCAAAGGATGCAAGAACAGGCATCCTGTTACACGTCATCTGGACTAGCACTGCTCACTTTTTGTCTTTTCTGGTACCTATTGCTTTGTTTATAAGGCCTGCAATCTTTTGGGGCTTTTGGTTTTGCTTCCAGGTATTGTGAGTAAAGCATCCTCCAGAATTTTCAAGACAGAGGTCTACTATAGGGCTGACTGCAATTACCATGTATCAATACACCAAAACCCTGCAATTTCTTTGAAGAGAAATAATTCATTAAGAAGAAGCTTGTCACAAAAGTGCATGTTGCAGTCAGTCCTCTGTGGCATGTGAAGTCTGGTCAGAAATGTCAGGATAGCTCAGTTAGAAATAGGAAATGCTGTGTCTCCTGGTTTGTGCTGGTTTTGACCCACCAAATCCCTTCTCCTGTCATACAAAGGGCTCATCTACATGGGATGTTTAAGTGAATATGACAGCAGCCATCTTGGCTGACACTTGAGAGTAAACTGGAGACTATAAGCATGACACTGTGCAACTTGAATTAAATTGCCAAGGTGGACGGACCAGGCACGGAAAGGGGGGATGCATAACATATGCTGAACAGCAGGAAGGCAGTTCTGTAGGTATAAGGAGTGACTTGAATTAAATGCAGTTTGGCCTCATACAGCTCACCCTTCCAACAGCAACTCTGAGTATTTACAGACAAAGAGAGTGACAGGAAGGAGAAAAAGGAAATAGGTGCATCATTATCACTGGATAGGGAGATTTAAAAAGAAGTCCCAGTGAAGGTAGGTTTTAAGGTGATGTCAAGCAAACAAACATTTTGAAAGCAGAGCAAGGAGACTGAAAAGTGAGGCATGAAAGGCTGAGAGTTCAGGTTCAGAAATATCCTCGTGTTTGAGATGTTTCTCTGAACTGCTCGAGTCAGCAAAAAGAAGATGATGATGGTGAGACACTGGTCTCTGTCATGAGATTTTCCATCCCAGTTTTCATTGGCACACAAAATAAAAACAAAAGAGAGATTAAAAGGAGGAAAAAAGGACAAAATATTGATGGTCTGAATTTTGGGTCATCTCTTATCTGTGTGTGGGGTGGATGATATTAATGCTGGATGTTGAATTCCACCAAGTCGTGTTTTTTTTTCCACCATGTGTCACAATATACTTCAAGCTGGACAAAGCGAGATGACAAGATCAAAATAACCTCAGTGAGATTTATAGATCATGTGAAATATTCAGTGCACTCTTTCTATTTTGACATTAATCTAAGAAAAATAAACAATTATATTAGAAGGCCATAAGGAAATTACATCAGTACGGAAGTAGCCTCTTTATACCATGATCTCATTTTTCAGACTCTCACAAAGAATTATCTTTAGACTGAAACATCTCCCTCTGCTTTGTTTTGCACATACTAAACTGCCTCAGAAAATATTTAGGGCAGTGTTTCTGCCTTCCCCCAAGTATTTTATATTTCTGCATCAGTAAAACATGAGACGTGAGTTTAAATGTGCACAGTTCAAAGCTGAATCCAAGCTCTGTCAAAATTTATGTTAAGGGTGTTTTATCCAAATTCCATACAATCATGTTTTGTCAATGTCCTAAGATATAAACCTACTTGCTCCGTGGCTTAGGATTTATTCAATAGAATGTATGAGCTCATCTAACTCAGACTTTTGTGTCTTGAATACCCCACATGCAACTGAGATAACAATACTTATCTATCCTTCAGAAGAAATGCTGCAAGGGTTGGTACTTTAAAGAAAATTTTAAAAGCCAGCATCAAATTAAACAAGAAAATAAATTCAGTTAAAAATCATATGCTTACATTTCTGTCAGAGGATGTAAGCTCAGCAAATGCTTGTTTTCCCCTATTAGAATAGTGGTGTCCCCTAGCAGCAAAAGAAAGGGCAAGCAAATAAAATGTCAGAAGAGAATTGGGGCTGCAAGGAAGCTCACAGAGAAAAGAAGGAACACAGTAATTAGGAGAAGGACTTAGGGAAACAGTTACATCATCCCATGGAGTAAGAGATCAAGTGGAAAGGAGATGAACCAGGAGAGACTCTGTTTTTGATGTCTTTAATTGATGCAATGCATGGCTGATGCCTGAAGATTTGCTACCAGTTTTGTTATTCTAATTAGCGAAGTGTACAGGCAGGCAAACCAACATCAAAACCCTGATCCACAGCCGCAGACCTCAGGCAGCTTCAGCAGCAACTGAGGAGATGCGTAAAGCACCGTGACACCAAACACCTACACATTGGAAAAAAAAAGAAAAAAAAAAGAAGAGAT
>JAWWEU010000091.1:65668664-65686207 GCA_035583155.1 Acropternis orthonyx
CTAGCATGCAAGACTGGCAGGGAGACTGTCCCTTATTGTGGGACAGAGGCACCTTTGGTGAGCTGTAGCTTCAGCAGTAGCAGAGTGAGACTGAGCATTAAAAGCACAGGCACACCACTACTGCCTTAATCCTGTACTTGAGGTGGGAAGGGGGTGTTTGCTTTTTTTTTTTTTTTTCTTTTTCCTGATAGAGGTTCATGAATATGTTTGATATGTAGATGTAGATTTATATCAGTTAAGATAGGCTAAGTAAAGTTACTGGATAAGGGAGGCTAAGGAGGTGTATGGTTAGGGATTAGAGTGTGGTGATAAATGGTAATATGCTTTTGTAATTAAAGCAAATCTTATGTTAAAAAGGACTGCAATCTGTTTGACTGGTAGACAGGGGTTTGGGTATATTTACAGTCCAAAGGCACATTTAAACTGCTGAATATCCCAGTTCCAAGTAGATCCTTTGACTGCGTGATAAGCGTGTTTTTCATTTTCTTACTGACTCCTCCTTATTCAGGGCACATCCTGGTTTCTGAAGAAATGAGTTTTTTCTTTGTGATTGCTATCCAGAAGTTGAGCTTGGAAAATGTGACCTAGTTCTGTAAATATTTGACCTCTCTATCCCTTGCACATCCCACCCTCACCTTCCTCTGTCTCTCTGCACAAACTGTCAGCGAAACACCTTCCTCGTGTCGTCATCACTTTTGGGGTAGGAAAAGGGCAGCACAAACCCAAAGACTGCACAAAAAAAAATAGTGGTGCTGATGTTTTCCTTTGAGGGTATTCACTTTACAGTTCACAAAATGGCTACCCAGCTATAAAAACATCAGCAAGGGATTTAAGTACATCATATATATATATCAAGATAAAATAAACTTGGATATCACTGGGTATATCACAGTCCCAAGAAAATGACTTGAAGCATTGCAGCTATGTAGGAAGATAATCTTGGTTTCATATTATCCCAATTACCAGTTTATTATTTCTTCCGCTTCCATTCAGAGATGGATTTTCCAGTCTGATAAAGCATGTGCCAACTTGAAATTAGGAAATGGAGCTACTCATATGTAAGAGTTGGACCTGAAAATTATTCTTTGACATCTCGAGTTTGGAATTACTTCAACAAAAATGAACAGTTTTCATAATCAGTATTTTGTTCAGTTTGGTAGGGTTTTTTTGGGGAAAGTGGCTGGGAGGAGGGGAATATATTTTGATCATTCACAGAATTCTTCAAATCAACACTAATATAAATTCTTCTAACGACAAACTGCATCCTCTGCAAAGGTCTCCTACTCTCTTTCACCCCAGTCTTCCCACCATTCTGACTTCTTTTCCCCCCTTAAATGTCTCCATGAAATTCCATTAATTTTGTTTAAAACTGTCATCTCACCCCTCTCCCTGAGAAGCACTTCCCTCACATAAATACCACAAAATGCTGAATGTATTTTTCCTCTGAGGAACGATTTAGACCACTGCCAAAAGGTACAGCATGGCATTTGGGTTGTTCTAGTTTCTCTTTATCCATGCTAACCCATAGGACACCCCTCCCAATTTATCTTATTAGTCTTAGCTAAACCCCTATCAGTGCCCAGCTTAGGATACCTGTACCTAAGACGTGGGTACTGTCCTATCTGAGCCTGACCACATACCAGGTTACACCTGACCTGTGGGTGTATGCACACATATGCAACATATTCTCAGTGGACTATTAAACATTTTTGAATCAAAAGCCCTAACTTACTCTATGCAGTCTTATGATCACCTCAAAATGTCTTGCTGTAGGAAAAAACAAAGCTACCTGATGTGATTGCTCATGGTAGAAACAGGAACACTGTGATCAGGGAGATCAGTACAGAGTGCAGGACTGACATAATGAATTTCAGGCAAACTGGTGCCAGATGACTTGCCTTTCCTCAGCCAGGCATTCAAAAACAGAGCAGCAGAGAGTTATCTGACCTCTGAGAACCATGCCTCAGACACAGGACCTTATGGACATAATCACATACGGCTGGTTTCTCTGCCTCCAGCTTTTACCATGTCCCCCAGGCAAAAAGCATTCAGGGACACTATCCCATTCACTTACTCAGGGGAAATTCTGCATTCCCAAAAATGCAGAGCACAATGAGTTTCCTTCCCAAAACAGAAAGTTCACAGGATCCCTTGGCACCTATAATTTCACAGACACAAAGGGAAAGAGCAGGAGAACGCAGCTGTATTCACCAGCACAGATTATTATAATTTCAAATAAAAAAACCCAAAGGCCAACCAAACACTCTCTGGACATTCACATTTGTATGGTTTATGGCAGGTGAAAACCTAGAGACATAAAAAAACCCCAAACAAACCATCTAGCTCTTAGAAGATATGTCCACATCTTATTGTCTCTTGAATAACATCATTGCCTTCATTACACTGCATTTGGTTTGTTAATCATCTTTCCCAAATGCAGTTCTTATTTTTTTTTACCTTCTCATCTTTATTTTTTTTCCTCCACAAATGGGAGACTTAAGCCCTTGAGTACTGGTTCCCATCAACACTAGTGTCACCTGTGGCACTTTATACATATATCAGAGAAGAACATTATTAATTATGATGTTTTCCATGCTTTACTGTATTACTATGGGCTCTATGAAGAGTTAAACTCCTTTGCTAGAAAAGATGTGTAGTTAAACTTGTGGGGAGTCTAATATATTCACAGCCTCAGACAAGTTATGTGTGGCATCTCACAAAGCCCCACATTCTTCAGGAGCCAAATTCATAACACACAGGTTTACCTTCAGCATGACCAATTGAAGCATTGTCTATTAAGCAATAGTTCTGTAACCCACAGTGAAAGATCTTCACATTATTCAAGCAGACCCAATGCAGCCTCTTGCACAGGCAAAGAAAGCCAGTGATCTCAGAGCTGACAGTGAACACATTTGCTGTAAGGTAACTCTTAAAAGGTTCTTGTGCCTGTTGGCTACCAAGGGTCATCAACCACAGACTGGCATCTGTTTTTGAATTGTCTGAGTATCCATCCATGGAGATCCCATTCCCTCTCCAGCAAGCTGACTACTGGCAGCAATGACCCCTCCTGTCCGCTGCACCAAGGACTCTGGCTCTTTACCAGGCAGAACAGCACTGACTCTGCTCCGACATGCAGAGAGTCCACATCCAACCTGAACAACCCCAGCAGCACAGAGTCAAGACCCACCACAGTAGACCCTTACTATTCCACATGCAGAAGCAATGTACATGAGGATGGCTTCCTGCAGGAAGACACAAAGAGTTACCTAAAGGTTAAGTGACTTATTTCAGAACTTGATGCATTTGCAAGAGACATTTAATGCTAGGAAACAGCTCCTATTTTCTCCTTAATAGGAATGAAAATTACAGTCTCTATCACTAACCTGAAAAGATGCTGGAAACTCTAACCCCTGGAGCAGGGTTCCTTTTTTCTTCAGCTGTGAATACTTTTTTCCATGGTTCATTAAAATGTGTGGTTGTGAAAGGAAAGGCAATAGAGAAGCTCTGGTACTTCAGCATCCTTCAGACCAGCAAGGACTTCACAAATTTCTGTGTCCAACTTAATTAATATGGACGTGCACAGGGGCAACAATTTAGGTGTGGGTTTATGTGCAGCTAGATAGATGTAGATATCGTCACAGTAAGCTTGCATGTAGATATATATTTATCTATGTGTGTGTATATATATAATCTTCAAGACAGATAAAATGCACACAGCTGTTAGCAGCTGAAGCAGGCCTTAATTACACTCAGGTTGTCATGGTAACGCCTGACAAGCTTTGCCTTCCTGGATGGGAATGTTTGCCCTCTTGGAGTTTCAGCGTACCAAGAGAGAGGTTCTAAGGGAAATTGGAATAAATCACACAACTTTCCCTGGCCTTTGTGTCTTCCTGCCAAGGCAAAAGGACTAGGAAACAACATTGCTCCACAGGCTTGACACATCAGAACAAGGCAAAGAGTGAAAAAGCACATGAATTTAAAGGATGCTGGCACTTAAAATACTTTATTTTGCTGAGAACTAGCATCCAGCCTAAGATTTCAAAGCATTATCATCATTATTTTTTAACATATATAAGGCATCATTAATGTCAATAAGTCTGGTACATGAAATTGCTGATAACATCTGAGCTTTTCTTTCTTTTATTCAAGTAAGGTGATTGATGGAAGAAGGCTGTTACCCATTTCACCCATCATCTTTTATCAAACCAGTGACACAGTCAGGAATGGAACTTAGGTCAGTTCTAACTATGAGTCCATACTCTCTGCTTAAGGGCAGCTTGTTGAATACATATTCGTTGATGTCTCATTTTCTCAATTCTTGCCTTTCTGTTTGTGAGAATCAAATAAGTCTTTGTTTTCCCTTCAAATGCATAACAAAAGTAATTATTCCTATAAACAAGGTTTCAACCAGCTTCCCCCTCTTCATCCTTCCCATGTCTTAAAATTAAAAAAAAGAACCCAAACGGGAAAAAACAGATCTAAATTACCACACATCAAGGCTGCTTTAATTCACCTGGCTCACATGCATGTTTTCCTGCATAGATGGAAAAATAGCAGTCTTCTGTGCAACTTCAGAAATAAATATCTGTCTCAGGGTGGTTTCAGCATGTTCAGAAATCACAGAGGATGACCCAGTGCTCTAAACTTTGACTTCAAGTCTGAGTTAGTCAACATAGACTTCTTCTATAGGCAATGCACACCAACAGGCGAAGGGCAATGCATTTTTGAAGGTGCCTGTCCCTTTCCAGGCTATAAAATGGGTCCAAGACAGCCCATTAATGCATGGACAGTTTACTTTCAAACACTGGAGGTTTGGCAACATGAATCTCCCCTAACAGCTCTGCAAAAGACAACTAACATACAACAAGTGTTAGCCCTGCTTAACTCACGCAGAAGTGGCTCAACAGCTCTTGAACAAAAGGATGTTAGCAATGAAGAATTCATGTGTTTGTACAGCAGGCCTCCAAACACTGCTGTAATGCATCTAAGAAAGAAGAACTGAAAATCCTAATGAAAGCAAATTTGCATACAAATGAAAGTTATTTTTGCACGCACAATTCCCCCACCTCCAGTTTCATTCGCTTCTCAGAACCTCAAGGATGCATAAGACACAAGGAATTACTGCTGGACAGAAACCTTGTTTCCATTTCCCACAAAGAGAAGAAAGAGCAAAATTTCTCACAAAATGTGCTTGGCTATTTCTATGCATTGATGAGTTTAAGGAAAAGGGGGACAAAAAGACTTATCTTTTTTTTGTAACTTAAAAAAGGAGAAGAATAATGTTTCAAACTGGAAAGTCAAAATGCCGCAGTTCAGAAAACTGAGGTACAAATGAGAAAGAGGATAATCCCTCTGGGCGTCCCCAAAATTTTCAGAGTGCACAATGCTGTCAAAGGTTTTAATGCAAGATGACATTTTTACATTAGAATCTCTCTTTAAAGCACAAAAATATTTTTATAAAAAAGTTTGTGTTTTTTTTTTTATTGAGCACTGAATATATGTTATTTTGCCTCTGAAGGATTCTCACATATTAATGTTTAGCTTTTTGCATCATCCTTTCCTAGGAACCTATGTTTCTAACTTTCTCTCCTCTCTCTCTCCCTCTCCTCCTCCCCCACTTTAATTTTATTATTATTTTTTCTTTCATTTCATAAGCTCTTAGCTTTTTAATATGAGAGCCTTTTATTTCTATAAAACTGCAGCTGCTTTCATTTAGTTTTATGGATTTAATGTATTTAGAGGTTCCAAGAGAAGCTTGGAGCTGGCGGTATTATCCAGACATTTGCTGCTTAGTGCCTTTTCTAATGACAAGACTTATCTGATTCAGAACATTTCATATCTGTAGAAAAATTAATTCTCTCTCCCTTTGTCTTTAGGCCTCAAGATTTAATTTGTTCAGGGGATTCTTTCAAGTGCTTTTTTTTTTTTTCCCCCTTTGCAGATACCCTGATGACTTACTTCCAATGCTGAAGTTGTTCTTCCTGCTGGCATTTTAGTGTGAACCATTTGGAACTTGGTACTTGTGTGCTTTCCCATCACCATGGCATTTGAGCTGCTTTCAGTATTTAATGTATTTTGTCCTCCTGCTCTATGAGGTAGAGGTTGCTATTCTCACCATCTTACATACATGGAAATGAAACAAAGGGGGAACTAGAACTTGTATCTGCAAATACTCTATGCTGATTTCAATATGAGCTACTCATCTCAAATACTCTTCTGAATGTAACGAAAAGTGTTTTATTCTAGGCTGAACAGGAAATTTGTTGGAGTGGAAGGGCACAATATTAAGCTCACCATCTTTTTTATGTGTGCCGCATACCAATCTATGGTATGGTGTCCCTGGAAACATTTATATCAAGTCAAAGAAACACATCCATCAGAAAAAGTCAGTCAAAGAATGGTTGAAACTTTTTTTTTGAGAAATACAGTAGAACAAATTGTGTATTTTTGGACAACTCTAGAGATCAAACTAGGTGAGCTAAAGCTGTCCTGTGCTGGTTGCAGGTGGACAGCACGAGGCAGCCCATCAGCATTCACAAAACCCCATGTTCTTCTTGTGGGTTTGATCATTAGACAAGTATATTCATTTAAGACTACTTTGTCCTCTCATCAGAGTAATCCAAGGACAGCAGCAGGATGCTAAGACATGGACCAAGACTTTGCAATTACTGAAACACCAATTTAGTTATCACTTGCTATTACTCTGTCACCTTTGTTGCACACGAGAAAACTGCACCTGTTCAGAAGCAGTTATTATCCATATCTATTTTCTCTATTTCATCTCTCTGCTTTTTGTCCTCTGCAATAACTCCTGAGGACCTTTAGCAGGCCTCATGCTAGCCTTCTTCTTCACCCCATCTATTAACCTGATCAGCAATGAAAAAGTTCATTGCAATATTCATCCATCATTTTTAGGCTTTATGGTTAATATCCTTTAATACATTTATGGGGAATTCACACCTTACAGAAGCACCATTTCCAATCACTTAGGACAGTTCACTGTCTTTCTTAGTTAAACCATTCCTGTGTTTTTCTTGCAGTATTAAGAACCAGACCGCAGATCCCTCACATACCATTTTCAGCTATTTATTTTGTGCACTCTGTTAAAAACCGAAACCAAAACCAAAACCAAAAAAACAAAAACAAAAAAAGCCCAAAAATATCAAACCCTCAAAATCTCATATATATATTGAAAGATTATTACTTTTGCAACCTAAGCCTTAAAATGTGTATATTAAAAATTGAAAATAAAATAATTTACAATTAGATCTGAATTTAAATTTCTGAAGTTGTGAAATGATTGCAAGAACAATACTGAGGAAAAAAGAAACCAATCCCAGGATCAGACAATAAACTTTCTCTAAAGCCATCAAAACTTTACTGTGTGTCTTTCAAGTAAGCTACATGCCTCCTCCTTTTCATAAAAATAGAAACCATATAGAGTTCTGAATTTGGGGTGACTGGGAATGGGACTGGGTCTAGAGATCAGGAAACAATAGCAAAAGCAAAATAAATGGCAGTGGCTTCTCTGCCCCCATTAAGACCTCCAGAAAGTTAAACTTTAAAATATTAAGAACATAAGTCTGACTGAGAAGGAAATAATTCTCATATTTTGTTTCCATTTGTTTAAAGATCTGAGGGGGTAAAAAAACCAAGCTCCCTATATTTCAAAAACCTGTCATCTCTATACGTTTTAAAAGCTCATGTTTATGAGGCATTTCAATAAAATGAAGAGGAAAAGATTTGCTGCTTTACTAAAGAACAAAGCCACAAAAAATACCTTCAGGTATACATAACAGAAGGCAGCTAAAGGGCACCCCTCAAACCCTACTATATGCATTCCCGTGCACCTACTTTCAGGACTTTTGATGTCAAACCTTATAAAAAGCTTGTGTTGTATCAGTTGATAGAGGCAGGCTAGTTAAAACTGCACGTGGCACGATCCTTGTAACAGGGGAAAAGACAAGTGATAGGTATGAGGCTGGCTTTATATTTCCCATCTGAGTGCCACAAGACCATTACATAATAAATATGTGTGTTAGATGCCTCACTGACCACTGAAGAAAGATTGTGTTAGATGCTGCACAGGGGCAGATTGCATCTTGAAGAGCTTACAACCCAAAAAGGTGAGGCAGCAAAAAGAGGTTGCAGAAACAGGAAGTGACAGCAAGCAGCTTTTCAAGGATCACAGCAAAAAAGATCAAGCAGAAGATGAAGTGGAAGCAAAACCCAACTTTTCAGCCCAGGGGAATCGTTGAGTAACGTGTAGAGAGAGACTATGCCCCTCTAGCTGCTAACTCTACATATGGCACCTTTCCTGCACACACAAGTTTGGGGAGAACTTGTGGAGGGAAGTGTTGTTTGATGTACTCTGGAGAGACAGACAGCAGAATACTGTTCTCCAGCTCAGGATGAGACACACAGGAATCCTGCCTGGAAACCCGCATGATTAAGCCAACCATGCCTCTTCAGGCCACTGCTTCACAGTTCCTTCATGCAGAGTTCAGAAGACAGGGAGTTTGTTGTTACAGGAGGGAGATGATGCAGCTGAGATGGGGGAATCAGAGCAGTGGATGTTTGTACATGCCACAGACATCCCAGCTCCTCTGAAAACATATTTTCCCTTGTTTAACTCCCCAACAGAGCCACAGACAGAGCTAAACTCCATGCGCTCCATTTCATATCCCTTCCCTTATAAACCTTTATTAAGGCTTTATGTTACACAACTATCACCGATACAAAACTATTGCATTTAGGCTTCCAGGAGACTGAGTGCATTAAAACTCCTTGCGTGGAATGGCAGGAACCAATTCCTCATTTTTACTGGCTGGGAACTGAACCTTAATAGGCCACAGAGCACAAAACTCATAAACCACTGGAGTAAGGGGAGGAGGAGAGAGGGAGAATAAAGAGGGAGGAGGGGGAGAAGTTTGTTGCTCAGGTTATGAAATCATAACAGAACATAACAAAAGATGCGAAGCAGGGTGCAGCAAGGAATTCTCTCCACACATGGCAGAGTTACGCGTGCCACCAATGCCCAGCAGCTAGAGGGGAAACAAACAAAGCAAGACCACACTTTTGACAAAAGAAACTGCTCCTTGGCACCAGAATAGCAGAAACCTTCATCTCCAGTCCTGGTGCTCCTTGGGAGAGGTTGGGGATTGCTGGCTCAGGCATGAGTTGCCTTTGCCTAGCAACCAGCACAAAGTCTGTCTGTCAGCTTGGTCTACAGTTGCTTCATCCTGCCTTCCGCCTTCTCCAAGCACAGAGGAGGGTCTCCAAGCTCATTTGTCAGACTTCACTTCCATCCACCTCTAAGCCCATCTGAGAAGCATATTCTCCTGTACCAACTGCAGGTAGCAAGATGGTTTGGACCTCTGTGCATTTCATCCTGTTCCCCTTCATTTTATTTTGCCTTTGCAACCCCCCGTTGGGAAGCTCATGGAGGAGGGACCACCTGCTCTGGGAAGATACTTAACCCAACAGATTCACCTAGAAGGAAGCACCAGACACTTCTGCAACCACATATATCCATTTCTGCCTGGCTGTGATGTTAAAATGCTTGTTTCTGCTGATGGGAACACATTCTGGGTGCAAGTAGGCTTTTAAAGCAGGATGCAGGAAGGGAAAAAAAAATCAAAACCTAAAACAAAACAAGAAAGCCTCTACAGATGGAAGATAATTTCTAAGGACTGCTTTCTCAGGTATATATCAGGTGCCGTAAATGCAGAAACAACTCTGGAGATTGGAGAGAAAAAGTCAAATTTACAGCTGGGAGCACTTCCCAGTTAAATTAAATTCTGCAGCCATTTATTTTGATGCAGAAAGTCACTGCTGGGATCCCACCATGCTGCACCACTCTGACCTGAACCACAATGGGCCAGGGATGATACCACTTCCTGGAAGAGCAAGAAGTCATTTCACTCCCTTGCCCAAGAAGAGGAACTCACTGGGAAATTAAACAAGCTGAAATGTACATGACAAGCCCAATAAACACAATTGTGCTCCAGTCAGAGTCAGAAGAACTGGCTGCTCTCCAAAAGTTTGAGCAAGTTAGTCCCTGCATTAGGGTTTCCTCAAGTCAGAATGAAAGTTAATCTCCCATTCTGGGCACCAGAGGGATATTTACTTAATATGTTCTGACTTTGAAAATGGAAAATTACGAGATGTATGGCAGCAGTTACCTTGCAGAACTTGAAGGTATCATAATGCCATTTTTCTAATTACAGATCAGACTCTTAATACCAGTGGTCAAAAGGAACCTGATTCCAGAGGTAAGAGCAATATTAGCTAAGATTACTTTGCGAGCTGTCTGGTATCACATCCCAGCCTACCATCAGAAATCTGCTCCCCTCAACATTAGGCTCCTTTTTTTAAAGTATAAAGTAATTTTAAAACTTATAGGAAACAATTTTCAATTACAAAATCTATGTGAACTGGGAAAGAAAACCTGAAACCAAAGTGAGATTCCTCCCTCTCTTCTAGAAATATTTTTTTTCAGTTGAAAATAAAATGTCTTTTTCTTCTGGGAAGGAAAATTGAGCCATACAGGGAGGCTGCTGCACAGTTCAGTACTCAGAACGTACCAGACCCTGGGAAACTGCAGCCACAACTCAGCCTAAACACAGTGCTTCAATATGATGAATTCAGCCATGCTAACCCTAGTCCAGCCTTGGCAAGGGTGAGGCAGATGGCGGGTTATTCTCACCCTGCTGGGCTGCCAGGGCAGCACCAAATTTTCTCATTGAAAAGCTTTTCTCTATAAAAAGGTGGAAGAGACAATAGTTTTTTTAGCATTTTTAATGATATCAAATTCAATCGAAATGAGCTACTTTGTCATCACAGCTCATTATCGATTGTGAGCTGAACATTCTCGGCAAAACTGGGACAAGCAAGAGTAAATCTTACATAAAAAGCACAGTTCTATTGATCACAGCAGCCGCCACTGGCCCTCCACTGAAGCAACAACAAGCTACTTTAATAAAAATGTAATTCTCCAGTAGAGAGGAACCCATCTGCCTTCCAGTCCACTCTGCATCATACTCTTCCAAACGCTCTTGAGAGAGAAAGCAGACCAGTTCATCCCCCTGATAAAACACTATTACTATGCAGTGACACCATCACACTTGATTTAAGTACATCTGGCATTTTCAGGTGTAATGCCTGAAGCAATAATACTAAAAAACCAGAACAACCCTAGTTAGGCCCTCTGGGAGTTGCATGTGTGTGAACTAAGTAACTTATAGAATTCTTATTTTCATACTATCAAGCTCTTTACATTCTGTAATGCATTTATCCTCCTACTACTCAGGGGAAGAAGAGATCAGTGCTGTTCCTCTTGCTTTCCCAGTACTTACTTAGATCTTCATTTCCTGTGGCATGGGATTTGGAGACCTGAATCTTGGTGTGGGCTTGAAGCTGAGAGACTCAGTTGTGGTCATGCAGGAAGACACTGCTGTGGCTGAAAGCTGTCTTTGACATGAGTCACAGGTCAGACCCCACAGTCTGCTGGAAGCCATTTGGTCAAACTGAGTGTGATAATTACAGCAGGTGTCCCTGAGGATGTATAGGGGTTTCTATCTCCATTTCTACCACTAGAAAATTACATCTGGGTCCGCAGGCACTGTTATACACATTTCCTTTACCACCACCCACACTGTCACATCAACATGCACTTTTAGGTTAAGCTTCGGGAAAAGAAAGCACAGAACATTGTTCTTTTACTGAACCCCATGAGAAGTCCCTCCCCTCTGTGACAGGCTGGACCCTCTCACAATAAAGGACACATGTAGCTCCTGTGTGGCTTTGTGATGCTGGGAAATACAGGGCCGCTGCTCAGCAAGCTGAGGAGTTAATAGAAGCAAAACAAATCCCCCTTATTTGCCTCAGGGTTAAGGGTCAGTGTAAGTAAATCATTAATTAACAGCCTGGCACCTCAGTGCTATTGACAGGGTTTTGTGTACACACTGGGACTGTGGCACACCCTGCAATTAAGCAGGCAGTGAACTTTCCTCCTCCTGCTTCCTCCCACTCAGCTTGAGCAGGCTATCTCCTGTCCTCAACAGAGGCTCCCCTTTGTTCTTCCTCTCAGCACGGGCTACCAGCTGTCCCCATGCTTGCACTTTTCTCCTGCTCAGCACAGCTATCTTCAGAAACCAAGCCTCCTCATTTTTTTGCTTTCCAACTTCATGCAGCACCTGCTGCTTTAAAAAGGAACCAAAACAAAACTCACTGGCTATGCACCCATCAACATATGCATTTATTTTACCCCTCCTGCTCAGGTAAAGATGCACCTACAGACTTGAAAGAGCTCTCAGGTGTGTGTTGATAACTCTTCAGCCTTAGAACTGCCAACTCTTCAGCATTGAGACACTAAATAGTCTCAGAGGAAAAAAAGTATTCTTCAGCTCTTGGTCCCTAGAGTTAAATAAAAAAATCCTAACACCTTACTAATGACACCTAGATCACCTGGATTTCTTTTTCTGTTGTGGTGTTTTGGTGTGGGTTGGGTTTTTTTTGTTTGTTTTTGCTTTTGTTTTTTTTCCTTCCTTCTAATCAAAGCAAGCAAGTTTACAGCCTGGTTTCTATGCCAGGTGGGAAATTTTCATAGAAAGAGCAGTCATTTCAGAGACTCCACAGTCACAGATCCTCTTAATAATCAGGTCTATCAGGCCTACAGTGTCAGAGGAGCTCCTAAGAAATATTTATTTTACCATTTCCCTTGCAGAGAAGTCTGCTTTCTTTCGGTTCTTTGGGTTTCAGAAAGGTCTTGGCCTGCTGTCTGAAGACCCAAGGTTGATAACAAAGACCAGCTGCCTCAGAGCTACATCACGCTGAGATCAACACTGGTTTTGGAGCTGCATTTTGAGTCCCAGGGAACTTCAACTGGAAACCCAAGATCAAGGTTTTCCATTTCCAAACCGAGAATGAAACATTCCGTCAGTGTTACACGGTAGGACAGCCTACAGTCTGCCAGTTCCCAAACTGCAAATCAGAGACTGTCCTGGCAAAATCTTAATGTATGTTTTTGTGCTTCCTAATCAAAAACAATTACAGATGCTCTGATCTACTCAAACACTTTGGAAATAATAACATCTGAACAGCCACCTTGGTCCACTCGTGAAGCATTGTATTAGTTCCATGTTGTTTTAAGATCTTAGACATAATGCTTCACTTCAGATAGAAATGACATAAAAAACACAATTGTAACACAGTAGGAGCTCAGACCATCCCCCCACCCCAAACACCCACAAATTTCTGTCATGTTAATCTGATTCCTACAACAGTTTGCCTCCCCCACCTTTTTTTCTTTCTTTTCTTTCTTTTAATTTATGAAATTTAGTAAGTGCCCTGTCATTTCTTCATTATACCTTTGAGAAACTACTTTGGGAAAACGGTACAGTAAAGGTCCCATGGTACAAAGTTGATCAGCTTTCCACAGCACTTTCTAGAGGGAGGGAAGAAAGCACAATCTGCTTAAAGCCACTTTTCTCCCTTTCACTTGCAGGCACTGGAAGGGCTAATGAAAACTGGGAGGGTGAAAGGTAGGCTGAGTGTCTCCCAAAGCTGTGCAAGGGCTTTGCTCAGATTTTGAGGAACCATAGCTATGACAGACTAGCATGTCCTGAAGAATTTAGATAACTCACGAGCCTATCTCATTTTAAAACTTGAATGCCAATATATTACTAAGTTTAAAGGCGTCTCCAGAGCATTACATACTACTGGAACTTCAAGCGTCCTGATGGAACTAGTCTGTCCCAACCTTGGCCTTCCTGCCCCTCCCTTGTTACCAGGTTTTCTCTCTCATTGCACTTGAATGTTGTTACAAAAAAATGCTAATCTTCCTTTGCATAATCTATATTCATAAAGAGAGTATGTACACACTGGCAAAATTTCTTTATGCAGCACACTTGCATCCTGGTATTTCTGGTCCCCAGGACAAAGGTTGAGGGAATCAACACTTTCCTCCTCTTCCCAAGTTCTCCACTGGTACATGCTGCCTTTGTCTTTCAGCAGCCAGTTCATAGCCCTTGCATTAGTTACATGCAAATGCTACCCTGTTCAGTTTCCAAATCAAATGGATGTTAAAAGCCGAAAGCTGCTAGCAGCCAAATTAACAGCACATAATTAGTCTCATGCATAAACCTCTTAAAAAAGTACAGGGCACTTGGTGTCAAGATTAGACAATTAACTTTGTCAGAGCACAGGAGAATGCGCTGAAACGCTTACATTTGCACTGATGTATAAAGCCTGCAATTCTCACCGGGACTTGTGTGAGTAAATACTCTAGGTCAAAGCCTTGACAGCCTTATTTAGATTTTGCTCACTTAGTGCAGGCTCTGCTCAAGTAAAGACCACATATAATCCAAGGAAAGACTTCAGTTTGGCTCTGTGTTTTGACAGCCTATAAAAGACCGGTTGGAGCATAAGCAGGATCAGCAAAAGTAAGCCCTTACATATACACAACTTTGTCTGAAACCAGTGCTGTTATACATGC
Organism: Acropternis orthonyx; assembly: GCA_035583155.1. NCBI lineage: Eukaryota > Metazoa > Chordata > Aves > Passeriformes > Rhinocryptidae > Acropternis > Acropternis orthonyx. The sequence continues at coordinate 65,683,162 of JAWWEU010000091.1, forward strand.
TAGCCAAAACATGACTGTTACCGCAGCATATTCTGCAGTGCCCCAGCCAGCCCAGCTTTAAAAACATCCCAAATATGGGAAGGGCTTCAGCCAACTCCCTTTATGGTGAGATGTGGCATCATAGAGTGATCCATCAGCAATTCATATCTGTAACCAAATGGGCTCTTTCCCTGGGGAGTGGCAGACCCAGGGAGATTAGCACCTGTCTCTCTTCTGTTTATCAGTGGCAGGTGCTTAACTGAAGCAAGAATCGGCTCTGTTGTAGTGAACAAAGCTCCCAAAAGATAAGATGGATGTGCTGGGCCTCTAAGCTAATGCTTGGTCAGGAAAGAGAGCAAATGAGTCTGTTTATCAAAGGTGGCTTTGTGAGCTGATAGGAGAAACATGGTAATTAATTAATATGGGGAGTATTCAGACTCGATGAACAGTTACCAGGAGAAAGCTTTCTGCAGCACAAACAAAAGAAATCTACTGGTCCTGCAAAATCTGGGAACCTTGGTGACTCTACAATATCAGGAGCAGGCTGGCACAAGCTAGCTCTGTTCAGTCTAATCCCTGAGTTTAAACGTTATGGGACAGGGGATCAGAGCCTTCTCTGATCCGGAGGCAGTCTGGCCACATTTGAGCAGCACCTGAGCTGACAGGGATGCCCAGATGGCATTCCATGAAGCCTAACTCCATCAGCTAGATACAACAAATAATAAACCAACATTTGCAAGTAAAACATCTAGCCTAACTATTGTAGGAGTCTCTTCAGCATTGAAGAACTCAAGTGTATGAAAGGCAAGAAAACGAGAACTTAGCCACAAGGCTTGTGGTTTCATGTAATCATGTAAAAGCTACCAAAGGATATTGCCATCACTATGTGAGAAAGGAATGAAAGAGAAAAAAAATGTACTCTTCCAAGTTTTCTGAATTTTTATCTAGACATCTGTAAGAGTATGTTTCTTTTAAATTACTGAGTGTATAGAAACAGAACAGCACAAAAGTTACACTCCTTCTACCTGAAGCAGAAGTTTAGAGCTGTGATGCTTCCTCCTGAACCACTGAAGTCTCCAAGTTTTCAGAATTCAAAGACTTTGCAGGAATATTAACTCACAGTGAAAGACTTGCCTACCATGAGATGGAAATGTCTGTCAAAAAGTCTGACTCAACATACTGATGTCTAACGTTGTAGAAAATGGATAATCCTCTAGCACAGTAAAGGTAGAAGTAATTTGTTCTTCTCAGTTTAAGGAAAAAAATAGTTCCTTTTAATAACATAGTGAATTTGTTTAATGTAAATAAGCCCGCTATTTATCTTTGTCTTTAATAAATTCATAAATTATTAGAAAATCCTTTATACAAGAAGACCCACTGAGCTATATCATCTCATTTTAAGAGATTTCCTGTTGGTGGAAAACAAAGCAGCCACCTGCAAGGGCCTAGTGCTCAAAAGGATTTAAATAAACACACACAGATAATTAGATCAGTTAACCTTGCAAATTAAAACAAGCACATTGCATTATCTCCAGTTTATCCTAAAAGAAAATATGAAGTTATCTCAGATAAATAGTTTAATAAAGACAGTGTGGAGCTTATAACAAGCTGCATAATGTTAAATCTTCTAAGCATGTAGGTTAATAGGATGAAAGCCTACTTTCTGACTAGCTTCATTTTGGAGAACTGGCTACTGATTTGTCTGGGACCAGGGGATCAAATTTAACTCACAAGCCACGCTGTCAGAGCAGTTTCACCTAACATCACTCAAGCAGCCTTGGGCATTGGGTCACACTTTGTTCAATGGAAAAGAAAAGGTGGGACAACTGGCCACACTCAACTACTGCTGTGGAATGGCTGCAAGAAAAAAAACCTAAACATTTAACCTTCATTAGGCTGAAATTAGGGAAGATGAAACATAACCATGATCACAAAATGCGACTTCATGACTCAGGCATCCCCTTTCATTTCATAAAGAAGTAACTGCAATTGTGGTAAACTTCCTTACACAACCAGAAAACCAGGCACAGCTCACCAGTGCCGCTACAAAGAAAACTGTTCAGATTGAGAATTGCTCTAGCAACTGGATCATGCCAGTTGTCCATTAGCATCAGTGTGCCAACTTGGGTCACTGTAGGTCACCTACAAGCAGAGGAATTTTTCTTGTGTTCAATAGCTGAAGTGTGCAGCACACAAGCTGCACCAACAACTGCCTGGCAGTGTCAGTCTGCTAGAGATCATCTTTGTGACCACCCATGACCAGGGCTGGCCGGAAAAATACCACCCCATTTAACACACATGTCAAGCCTTTGAAGTGCATTTCTCTCCTGTGAAGAGAGAACTGATGTTTTAAGAGAAAAAATATCACTGCATGTTATCCAGTGTTTAGATACAATTTTAGGGGGAAGTTTTCTACCAGTTTCAAAGCAGGTTTACTTACTGGTTTGTAATCCCAGATGTCATCAAAACAGGATAGACAGAACATCTTGGTCAAACTACTGTCATGAATCTGAGACACCACCACAATAAGAAATATGCTGAAAGCAATACTGTTTCAGAAAACATTTCAATGCTTTCCAGGAGAATAAAAAGTTTTGTCTGCTTATTTTTCCATCATCTCTGCTCATAAGAATTGGCAGTGTCTTATGTTTTAAACAAGAAACGATGCAGTCACAATTTTAACAGTGAACTGGTCTGCACTACAAATCCTATTCACAGGTAGCTCCTCATCACAGGCCACTTGCCCCTCACTGCTAGAAGATGATAGATGTTGGTCTTGTAGCCACGAACTGCCTTTATTCTGGCAATTCTGTCTCTGCTATTGATGGCATCAGTTTTCATGACCAAAACTGCTAACTTCTCAAAAATGTTTTGTGAAAACCTGCTCTAAATCAGACATTTAAGACTTTCCTGGGTTTTGTTGTTGTGTATTTATATATATGGATACATACACATACATATGAATGAGCCCCACTACAGTTGCAGAGGATGCCATTCAAGCACCAGGGACAAAACAAGTCTGTTGGCTACAACAGTGTCAGTTTTTGGTTTTTTTTTGCCCCAGTAT
>JAWWEU010000091.1:65688430-65712348 GCA_035583155.1 Acropternis orthonyx
AGAGGCAATTTGGCAACATATATGTGAGACTGCATAGCCATGGGTAATAACCTCCTTCATCCTGTCCACTCCAGTTCCACAGAGGACCCTGTAGGGTCATACATAAGGTTTCTCTACATCATAAAAGGGTCAGTGAACTGTGGGAAAAAGCTAATGCTGAATACATGTAGGAAACTGTAGGATGGCCTCAAATGTCTATAATGTTTCCTACAGCTAACCTAAAGTACCAAATCTCAAGGAGAGAGGTTTTGAGACAGGTAAGGGTGATATCCGAATAAAGAGTCTGAGATCAGTGAGCTCACACGAAAACACTGCAATGCCAGAATATCACTCCAGCTTTAGCTTAATCTAAAAGTCAAATCACATGACTGCATTTTCCAGTTTAACTTGCACGTCTGCCACTACCCAGCCAGATTCTGAGAATTGTATTCACCTACTCACTGCACAACTCCCACCAGCTTCCCAGTATAAGAAAAACAACGTTCTTGGAAATAAAAGAGCTCTACTGTTAGCTCACTAAGCCCTGTTCCACCTCCTCCCACACATACTGAGGATGGACATTATGGATCTCTCACATGAAAAGAAGGGTTTTATTGTGTCATTGACTTAATTCTACTTTCAGGGAATCCAGATGGGCATTTTTCACTGGTTCCAATGGGAGCAGAACAAAACAGATACTGAACATATATATAAGAAAAATCTACCCACCTACTACCGAAGATGCGATCAACTTCATCCCTCCCCCCAGTACTAAGTTGGGTTCTCTCCACAGAAGTGAATCATTTTTAATTGACTAATCCTCAGAGAGAGATCAAAACCGACAACAGATAAGCCTGAAGAGCCTCCTCATTGCCTTCCCTTTGGAAAAGTAAAACTGTGCTTTAATTCCAACGTCAGAAAGCCTCTAGTTTTTTTTTTTCTACACAACTGCTTAAACCTGTGGAGTCCCAAGATGACATCAAATAATCACCACTGGGACTTCACCACATGGAGAGGCAACCTCTCCCACACACGTAAGTGCCGGCTGCAGAGGCAATGGTGAGTCAGTGACGAACAGATATGCCGCGTGTACACGCAGGCCACATGCTGCTGGATGTATCATCGCTCTCTAGTAGATCTCACAGGCTCCAGCATGGTCATGTTGCTCCTGCCTACCCCAGGGAGAAGTGGTCAATAACGTCACAGTGTACACAGTCGAGGCTGGTGCCACTACCAGACCAAGCATAGAGATCACAGCGCTGAATCAGCTGAAGCCCTTGCTGAATGTCCAGGGACAAAAGCCAAGCATTATGAAATAGTTCACCCTGCCCAGCATCCTAAGCTTTATCAAGGAAACTGGCAGCTAGTGAGAAAGACGTATCAGCAAACTCAGTTTGCAGAGCAGATTTAAGTCTGACCAGTGGAAAGTCTTGCCTGTGATGATGAATAAGCCTGTGGAGAAAAGCTGTCAATGCTTTGTGTGCCAGCTCTTTGACGACTGAGCTGAGCTGGTCCACAAAGTCTGGGTTGTGATCTAGGGAGCTTAACATGACAGGAATCTCTTCCTGTTAGCATCTTCCCCTTCCTCAATGAAAGTTGTTTGAGCACTTCTTGATGTATTCCAGTTTAGTGAGGTTCTCCTCTTCTGTCAAGTCACCTTAAAATAATTATTTTAAATCACTTTTAAATCATTCTTTTACTTAGTTTTCAAAAATTTTAATCTTAATCAGAATTACGTCAGTATTTTCATTTAAATGAAGCTGTTTTCATTACATGAAATTGCTTCAGTGTACTTCTGAAGATTTCTATAATGCTCATTTTCATAGGGAATCTGAAAAACAATGAATGCATCCCTTTAAAAAAAAAGTCAAATTTTAACCTCATTCAACCATACTTCCCATAAAACTTTTTTCCTAGGTTTCATTTTGAGTTTATTTCTTAGAAGATAGGCAGGGAGATAAGATTATTATCCAGAGGTGGATAATCATCCATAGAATGGATTTGAAAAATTGTTAGATTTTCAGTGAACTTGTTCGGGTCAGCAACAAACCCCGCTATGACTCCCATGTACTACACACATTTCCTCATATTAAAGTGCATCTGTACACACTAGTATTTGTTTTGTGTAGCCATTTCATGCCTTGTGGAGGTTTGAACTTTCACTCCAGTATGTGAATTCATAATTATTTGACTGGGTTTTTTTCTGCTGTGCTGCTGAGCATCTGAGTTACTACATCAGCTATCTGTAATGATCAGTGGGTATTTCTCTTGCTAAAGAAACTTAGACCTTAGCATATTTTACTTTGTGAGGAAAGAATTTGAAGGAATAAACTGTGGGAGAGAAAGGCACACTGCATCTCACTAGAGTATGGGGTGATTAGAGAACTTTCTCCTCTGATTGTCTCATCTAAACCAATAAACAAAGAAACTCTTCAGAGGGAAAATATCACCTCCTCTCTTCAGACAAGATAAAAAATATGCTTTATATAGCAAGGAAATTAACAGTTATTTACCCTGCATGCACTCCAGAAGAGAGGGCCATTGAGCCAAGGCAGCAAGTGTGTAATCCCATAATGGGTAATCACAGACTGAAATGGGTTCATATTTTTGCTTCCTGAGAAACAGTTTTTGAGAGTACATCATCTACATTTTTTCATGTCTTCTGAGGACCTGTGAGCCAGCTACTCGTACACTAAGAAGAGTGGATGCTCAAAATTAGAGAAGAAATATCAGCTAGGAATGAAACTAAGACTCTTCTGGCAAATAAACAGACCCTGATGAAGTAGGCATCAAGGGATGATTTCTAATTTTCTTCTTGAAAGCAATATGTTTCATCTGTATACCACTTATAAGTAAGTGCTTCTTTCCATTGCTATGATTCAGGATGAACCAGAACAGTTCCAAACCCAGTAACACTATGAGTAAACAGTAACATTCCTGGACTTAATTATTAAAAAGAGCTCTCTATTGATTGCTTTTTGAATAATAGAATGAGAAGTATGGAGTATATTTGCACAGAAATATTAATCAGTGATTATTTTCCCTAGCAAAAATATAGATTTTTCTTCCATTAATGTGGAGAGGCATATTACTTATTGTTTACACTCCTTACTTTTACATTTTTCTACTTTACAGAAACTGGCAAAGAAAACATGTTGTTGAGTTTTTTGCCAAGGTCCAAACAGAAATGTCTTTTGAAAATAATATAAAAGGGATTTTTATCAAATGTTCTGAAAAAAATAAATCACAACCCCCAAGTTGTGCAGCAAAGAGTGTTTTCAGAGTGCGGGAAACTAAAGAGAACCTCTACAAATGGGATTTGCAAAATTAGTATTTGCATTCAATTTTCAGCCTCTACGTCCCTTAAATTTTCAGAAAGCCTTTCAGAAGCCCCAAGAGATAGAATACAAAAGATACAAGTTAGTCAGAAAACTGTACATTAATACTTATATTTTTACTTCATCTCCTTTGAAGGTTTGCTTGAAGCTGTACAAAGAAAAGACTCATAGGAAATAGTTGCCCACAGTAGCTAGTATCCTGTATTGAAAATCATTTATCCAACTTTCAAAACATATTCTGGACCCACCTGTCACTTCAAACATCAAAGGTTGTATTGAAGGGATATTTGAACAGGAAGAATCTTTTTGGGAAGTGTACCACAAGATATTAAAAAATACCATCAGAATGATGTGAGAGACACTCAGGCAAGTGTCTCAGTCCTCTTTTTCTAGCTTTTTTTCATTAGATACATTCATCCTTCGTTAAGGTTCTCTGTCTTCTACTTGATACAACAGATAAAGCATATAGCATTGGAATACTAAATCTCGCTCCAAATTTCAAGAAAGCCCTTCTCCCTTTTCTTCCAGACAAGCTGAGTGTTTTACCTCTCCTCCTCCTTCTGAAGAACTGGGGGGAAGGGCAGAAGAGATTTTCCTTGTGAAACCAAAAGCTACCCTTGAATCAAGTCTGATAGGCTGCTGAAAATGCAGCACAGAAACGTGTTTCTGTTAGTGAAAGACCTTGTTTGTAACTGTAAGGATTGTATGCAGCACGTTGTTTCATCCAGGGAGGACTTTGATCTATGCTAGCACCTCAAATATAGCAAAGGATGTCACTAGGCTTTGGAAAAAGAAGGGAGAGGAGAGACAGAAAGAGAAGGAAACTGCAGGTGCTCAGTACCAAGCAGATGACGCTGAATTGTTGATGCACTGGTCAAGTAAAACTGGGCTTTGTACAGAGGAGAACAAGTGTTGTACTTTTTGCGGGAGCTAGATTTCACCATCTACCCCAGAAAATACTATTCAGGGACAGAAAAGGTCCAGCAAAAGCATATCAGAGCAGCTTTGGGCATGAAATTAAAAGTAAATAATTCCTTTACTTACATGACCTGTCTTCAAAGCCTTTTGTGGGATATGAGCAAAATGAAATCAGTGATCCCTTCTCTTTGTTTCCAGTTGTCTCAACAGAATTGGAAGAGGTTTGACTGATGCTCAGTGTAGAAGGTGTTCTTGAGGGCTACAAACAGATGCTGATAAACAAAAACGTGGTATGCAAAGGTACTTCTGAGCCGTCACACTACTGTGGGTGCTGATCCAAACCTATTAGGCCAAGATGTACAAGGCAACTGAGGCCAAGAGCCATCCCTAGATGGGACCAAGTCAGAGGTGGGTGCAGGTCTGTGCTGGCACAGGAGTTTTTCGTGTGTGGGTGGACAGTGTACAGATGTAGCAGGGAAACTCAATGTTAAGGCAAAACAGAGAGGACCCTTTCTACATACAGGTGCCTGAAGTCTGTGGACCTTAGAGCAGCATGGGAGACCTTGAGCAGAGTACACGGAAAGGAAGTTTGCCTAGGATCATCTCTTTCATATGCCAACATATGATTCCCTCATCTCTCCCCAGGACACTATTAATCCACAAAAAAAAATACCCCATGAAGAATAGCAAGAAAAATCTGAAATTCTGCTTGGCAAAAACCCTCCTTTCCTCCTGCAATTCTCACCCGATTAAGGCAAGAGGAGACATATAATCAAGCAAGACAAGGCAAATGCTCCACTTTACCCCTGTGCTTATTGATGCTAGAGTAACTTCAAGGAGCTTTGCTCCCTGCTAACCAACTTTCCTTTCTGTGCCCTTTGGAGAGATGTGGTAGAACATGATAGGCATCTTGTATTATGTCTTGGAGAGAAACAGAAAGGAGAGAAGTGAGGAATACTTAATACAATGCAGAGGTTCACTGCAGTGAAAATAGTCTCTATTATTCTTGACATGACCCTAATGCAAGCACAGAGCTGTTTGTAGGATGCCTCTTTTTATCGAAAACTATATCTGACCCAAATTTTATTACACATGTCAAATACAGTATGGACAAGTACAACATGACTCTAAGAGAAATTGTCCTTTCTGGGGGAAGGGAAAAAAAAAAAAAAAAAGGCAATAGTAAGAATGTCACTCTTCCCTTATTTATTTTCAGGTCAATCATGAGAAAGAGAAGAGAGGCAGCCCCTTTCAGAAAGGCAAGAATCATCCTGAGCCATCACCTTACATTGGAAGAAAGCTTTTCCTTCCCAACTGTTATCATCCGTTGTCAGCATCAGAGGAATGTCTAAGACACTGTAGTCAAAAGTGGGAGCTGTCACTGCTAAGCACTGTACAAAAACACACATGCATATGAAAGGGAAAATCCTACTCTGGAGAACTCTAAATGTCTGCTATCAAAGAGGTAACACTAGGGGAAAGTTAATTAACTCCATTTTGTAGGTAGGATATCTGGGCAAAGATGGGTTCATTGACTTCTGTCACATAGGCAAGTATTGAATCTAGATTTCTGAAATTCTGGTTCTGGTTCAACCCTCAGAACTACACTTCATCACAGGTATTTTCTCTATGCACTTTCTCACAGTCTCCCTTTCCCTTCTAATGGAAGACAACGGGGACCAGTTTTTAGAGGGACAACTGAGGAGGGGCAGACACCTTAGTGAAACCTGAGCTCAGGTACAGTAAACTCCCAATCTGTATGCCTGGACCCTCTCATTATAGTATGTCAGGAATCTATATATTCATCCTAAAATCAACCAGGTCTGGTGTTGTGCCTCAATGACTCATACCAAAATCTTCATCCACTGAAGACATTCCTTAGCATTTCCAGTAAATTATTTAGCATTTATGTAAAAATAGAGGGAGGGAAGGAGATAATAATGGAAGCACATGTGCAAATATCTTCAAATAACCAAGAACCAGGTGACCAGGAAATTTAACTGGGGAGGGCAGGGAAAAGCCAGTGTCTGTTCACTTTTTAGTTTGAATTAGGTAAGGCAGGGATTTGTATGAGGGAAGCTCCGTATGTCAACCAAATGTCATGCCTGCCTGTTTGGGTTGATTTCTGCTTTTCTGGCCTTTTCATTTGAGCAAGAATTTCCTATTAGATCCAAAACTCAGACTCAAATAAATGCAGAACCAAACCCACCATGATCCCTCAAATGGAAAGGTCTCAAATTGACATTTTCTAGAGAAAATACTTTCATTAAAAATAAATAATGAAAAAAAACCCCCACAAAACTAAAACAAAAAACATGAGGCCCTAGCCAGAGTCTTATGCATTACCAAGCACACTGTCAAGGCTAGAGCAAAAATACCAAAATTGTAAGGAGAAGCCAGATATGAGATGACAGAGACTAGTACAGCCCCAAGCCAAGGTATTAGTGCTGATATCCTCTAGACATGCGGAATCAGTATATGAGCACAGCATTTGTGGAGGGTAGGAATTGCATATTAGTGTTATCACTCCAAGTGTGAGGAAAACATATTCGCTTAGGCTTCTTAAGGAGAAATCAGGTTTTGGAGTTTTATTTGCTTCAGTCAAAGAAGAAATGACATGAAGTGTTAAATCTGGAAATGTGACTTTCCTCACAGGCTGAAAAGTAATTTTAGGATGTAGAAACTTACATATATAGTAACTCACACTCCAGTTCAAAAGAGTAAATCTAGGTTTTAACAACTGGATGAACTGGTGATTTTAAATTTGTATGATAGATAATGTGGACTCCTGGTTTAGGATTTCTGTTTATCACTGTCATGGCTACTTCCTCAGAAGCTAAAGGCACGCACAGAAAACCAGTTTTCCTTAAGTGGAACAAGAAAAAAAAAAAAGGAGCAAAGTTTAAAAAGTTACAAAAGGAGTAAAGCTGATAGTGGACACAAAGGAAAGGACTGGGTCTGCAAGCAGATGAAAGTAGTTGTACATTGACGTGATCTACGACTGGGTGGTTGTGCAGTCTCTACATGCTGAATGAAGTTAGTTGCTAACTGTTGCTTTAGATGAAATTTTATTGAAGCAAATGCTCCACGACTAGAGTCACTGGAGAAAAGACTTCAATTCTTACCCACAATTGTCTGGGTTTTGATTAAGTTTTTTTGGGAGTTGTTTTGTGTGTGTTTGCCTGTGTACATGCAGAGTGTGATAAAAGAGAGTGATAAAAACAAAAAATATTTCTAGGGGAAAGAAAAATCTAAAAAAATAGTTTTCTTTGATGGAATGAATACTTCTTTTTTTTTTTTTTTCCTTTTTTTTTTTTAACAATGTTGAGTCCACCTGCTACAGTTCTGTTTTACTCCAGGTAATTTAAGTGCTTTAAAAAGGGAAAAGGGGTCGTTCACATTGATTAAAAGGGCATTAGGCTAGATTTCAAAAAGCCACAAGGTAGCATATCATCTTAGTCAAAGTTCAAGGTTAGAGCTGGTATTAAAAAGCAAAGCAAGTGAAATCAAGAGGGTTGCTGTTAAACTTGGCTCTTATAATAGTGTCGGCTTCTGTTCAAAATTCTCTTGGCCTCTGGACAAGACACTGCAATTCAATAACATCTAGCAGAGACTTTCTAGGACTCTCAAGGATGTTTTTTAAGTTATAAAGGGAGAGACCTCCAGTGGCTCTGATTTGTATCATCAGGCCACCACGGATAGGTGCAAGACTTCAAGTGACATCTCAGGAGCTGACTTGATGCCTGGATGGGCTATGAATAACCATAATAACAACGATTACAAAGAGTGTTCGCACATCAGTGTGAAAGAATGAGGAGCAAAGAGGATAAATGTGACTCTTAATCTTCAGCTATCTGCATAGGAAAGTATGATTAATAACTACAGAGGCTTAACATAACCTCCTCAGATAACGAGTGAGGTGGCCTTCTCCAAGCCCTGATTATCCTCCTCTAATGGGCTTCATTTATTGTGTAAACTAATAACCAAGGCCTAAGCACTGCATACTCCAGGGCCTGCAGGAAAAACACTGGGCCCAAATGTGATTAAGTTGGTGAAAATTGCCCAGCAACACAGTGTGTTGCTTGAGCAGAGGCGAGGACCAGGAGGAGGGAAGGAGAAGCAATGTATCCTGAAAAGAAATGAAGCAGAAAGTAGCAGCAATCTGCCTTGTAGCATAGATCTGCTGTTATAAATCCCCTGCCTTTCAACTGGGATTGCTATGAGTTTCCTGAAAGTGGTGGAAAGGCAGGACACAGCCATAACGTGCTATTACCAAGAAAGAGACACACTAGTAATGAGGGGATCTAATTCCTATGCTATTCAGAGAGTCAGCAGCAATGCCAGGTCTGGACAGTAACTTGAGTTGTCAGTTGGTGTTTCAGTGCTGGAGAGTGAAGAGGTGCTCAAAGAAAGCTGGACCCCCAAAGCGAGTGAGTTCAACAACTCAACCCTGGCCCAGGGGAAAAAAGAAAGAAATGACCTTCCAGCTCTCCTGGCTGTATCTCTAAAATGCAAGCACAGCTGAAGGGAGGCAGCTCTACAGAGCATCTAAAGAAAGAGGATGAGATCCTCATTTGAGCTGCACTGATGCAAAGAAGCTTAAACTTTGTAAGAGTGCATGGCGTTACTCTGAATTTGCACCCAACCAACAAGACTACTGAATGAGAGCCCCTCCTCACTAGGAAACGTATTTCTTAGCTGCACAATGAATATCACATTAGATTATCCAAACTAAGATAATTGTAAATACACGGTTTATCCTGGACCCATTTGTGCTGTCTGCTTAATTGTTGCGCTTCACTCAACAAGGACAATGAAATTAGTTCGGACAGGCTCACTTTCGAGGTATTACCATTGTGCTATGGCAGCTTGGGTACAGAGTGCTGATGGAAGAGTTGTAACGTTTAATAGAATAAAAATAAAAGGGAAACACAGCAATATACATAAACTTGGGACCTCCAGTGGGACATGAGACACTGTCCTTGAAGGGTGTCACATCTGTATTTCACTCTTTGTAGTGTGTTCACATTTGTAGAGCCTGTACTACAGTTTCTAAAAAAATATAAAAAGCCCAAAAATATAAGCATTTTATCAGGATCCCCTCAGAAGCACTGTGCTTTTTGAATGCTAGTGACACACGCCCAGCTTCCCCAGAAGTGCATTAGCCTCTCCCCTCCCAGGTGAAAGCATGTGTCATGTCAAACAATGTGAAGATGCAGTAGTAAAAAAAATAACACTGTGGGAGTAGCAGGCTGCTACCACCAAAACAGCTAGCATGCAAAGTTTGCCCTCCTGCATACATCCTACCTTCCCTCCCCTGTGCAAGATAAGCAGGGACACAGAAATCAATCCCTAGTCACTTCCCAGTTGCTCTAGGGAAGAACAGACAAGAGAACACAGCATGTACAACCCTCTCCTGTCTGCCCTGTTTCTCTCAGGCAACACAAACATACATTGAAAAACTTATATACACTAAGCCTCATAATTTCCAGAGATATCCGATTTAGAACAAGCATACTCTGCAATCTGTATATGTGTGGTGTCAAAAAACGTGAAAAGGATCAGTAAGCTAAGTCTCTCCTTTTGTCTGGAAAAAGTACATGCTCTCCCAGACAGAAGTAGTTGGGAAGCAAGGTGTTCCTCCTCAGCAACTGTAATCTCAAGTCATTTCACCAAGTAGGCATTACGGGAACACAGGGTAATGTTTCCAGCAAATCTACAAAGAAGACAAGAAATGGCAAGGGCAGATGTGCAGGATAAGATGGGATGGAGGACAAAAGGAGAAAAGGATGCTCAGCCAGACATGAGACACTAGTGTGACTTTATTGAGAAAGGACACCACGAAGTAATGCAAAAGACAGAAGCAACATCTCAGATGTTTACAATAAATAAAAAGACCAACAAAAACTAATTCCAGTTTTACCACTGTGAAAACAAAATGCTTTTCCCTTGATCAAAGCTAAAAATGAAACCAGAATCTCAGGCCAGCATATTTTATCAGTTACATATTTACCATTCAAAGCCACTATAGTAGCACAGAAATTACTGAACCATTCTAGGAACAAGAGAAAAATACATTTTCTCCATCTGTTTGAGCAACCTGAGCTTGGAATGGATGTTGTAGCTGGACAAGACTTGCTCTGCCAAAACCTGCCAGTGATCAAAACAGTAATTTTTCACATGTCAAAGAAAATATGTACTAGAAAGTAGCAGAGGCTTTGAGGATTGTAGTTTACCATACCTAAGGAGAAGAGAAGGGAACAACTTCCTTCTACTACCATAGGATTCTTTTGGTGCTGAAAATGAATCATATCAAGGTCGAAATATGTTACAAAAATCAAAGAAATTAGAAAGCACATGTTTTTACAAGAAGTTGTATTTTAACAAGATTTTTTTTTTTTTTTTAAGGGATGACATGGTAGGAAGGGGAGGGGAGAAAAAAGTATGGGAAACAAGATATAAGAAGTTCCCATTAAAGAGAAAAATGGGAAATGCACATTTCTTTTTTGAAAAATAGGTTAGGCTTAATTTTGTCCTTGTACTTACAGAAACTAATCAGAGAGATTTGACATTGCTGGGAACCTGCCAAGTGCAGCAACTCATACATGTGGTGCCACTGTAAGTCTCTCACTGCAGCTACTCAGCAGAGCACAGTCACTTCAGATACCTGCCCACCTGAACTGATAGTGCAATCTCATGGTCAGTCAGCCCCACCACTCTCTCCCTGCCAAAGAAAGAACACAACAGAAGGAAAGCACAGGAACTAAATGGGTTACATCATGTCAAGTCCTATCAGAAGTTATCTGTAAGTAGAGAGAAGGGACAGTTCTTGCCACTCCCAAAAGCATTCCTGCTCAGATAGTTCTTTAAAAGGTGTTCTTCACTTAAAGAACAGTTTTAAGTTTAATACATGAATCATGCTCTTAGATTATTTAACACAGGAAACACTGCTTTTTTTTTTTTTTTTTTTTTTTTAAAGATCTGCAACAAGGGCCTGGATTTCACATGGTAAGGCTTGCAGCCTGTCTACTCTGCAACTGAAATGTTTGTAACATCCGTAGAGGTTCTTAACCTGCATAGCATAAGTAGCACTAACAGTAATAATGTTATAGGCAAGATTCAAGTCCTTTCTGTATAATCACCCTCTAGGAATTGCAGTCAGGGAATGCAGTTGCTTCACAGCGTTCAAGTCCACGCTTTCACCATTTCATTGCTATTATATGTGCTCTTTAAAGTAAACTGGACCAAGACACAGATCTGTGGGTTTCAATGGTAATGGTCTTGGTGGCAGACATATGTATCTTATCCATCACTCTCATGTAGCCTTCAACTTTTGTACTTAAAAAAAATAATAAATTACTTTCTTGCCACAAAGTATTTGAATGATTTCAAGGCATGTATGCACTGCATGGAAAATATAGGACAGACATCTTACACCAGTGTAGGCTATGAGTAGTACAGCTGTCACTGGTAAACCTATAGTATAGATGGGCATATTGCCCTGGGTAGAAATCCACATCATGTAGTTATACAGGATTTTTGACTAGGTGCTTTACTAAAAGCTTACACAGATCTTGCATTACAGATCAAAACCAGCACATGCCTCTCCATTACTATACAGAGCAAGCATGGGAAGTGGGTGTTTGTGGAAAGGTTAACCTATGAATACTGACTCCTGGACTAGGTAATGTCACACACTATCATACATATGACTGAAAAAATTAAAAGCTAAAGGGTTCCTGTTCTCTTCCTCTGTCTCTGTGTGACTGGGACCATGGGACAAGTAGTGGGGGCTTACTGATTGGAAGTTATTCCTGGTTATTTCCACCACTGCTGAACCAGTAGGGTGATGCAACTGGGAATCTGAGTGCTTAGAGTTCGTCAGTATTGATGGCTAACAGTGCTGAAACACCAAGATACCAACCACCTTTACTTCCTACAGTTTGGATCTGGGACCTCTCTCTAGTAAAAAGCCCATGGGAGATACTGAATGGCCCAGCAGGTGTCAGGGATACTCAGTGCTTTGTGAGATCATATATTCGCATGCAAAGATTCTTGGTAAAAATATGTTTCCTCATTTAGAGCTATGGTACTTTTCACGATGACATCATTTCAGCAGTGATAAATATAGCTGAGTCTGCTCTTTCCTACGCCATATAAATCCCTTGACCTCAATCAGATCACTGCTGATTTACACTTGTGTAAATGAAGTCAGAATCAAGCCATGGCATTCACAAATGTAGGCCAGAGTAAGCATTACTCACAGACAAGAGACAACTCTTCAGAGGAAGGAAAAAAGATCATTTTCATGCAAATATCCTTAATAATAAGGAACAAGAGTTAGAAATAAGAGTATGAATGAAATGCAATCAAGAACTGCTCTGAGATCAGATTTGCTTCTAACTTTATGATGCTGCATCAGCTGCTCTTAAAGCAGCTTAAGCCCAAAATTTGACCTACCTGAAACTTGTTATATAGCATTTTTCATCAGGGATCTGTGAGCTAACTCAATCCCTAGGCTTGGCTTTGAAGGTAGCTGAAGGTGCTCAGCTACTTGCAGTGTCTGAAAAAATTTGATTGCTGTGTTCTATGAAAATGCAAACTTTTTTTTTTCCCTGAGATCCAGCTTTGCCCTCAAATCGTTACACATTATCTATTTATTTATGCATAAACAGTGGCATTATGGTTTGGAGAATAGGGGTCCTTTGATGGGAGGTAAGCTTGACTAGCCTATGGGAGTTTACTGCTATGCATGTAAATGAGGACATACATACAAATATGCAGAACAGACAAGTGAAAATATACAGCATCTCTTTAAAATGAAATACTTTGATTGCTCCAATCACAAGAAGTTGTAAAACTACCCTGAAGAATTAACAGCCTCAGTACATGCTAACTACATCCATCATAAATTCGTCTTTAGTTTCTGTTATCATATCACTGTCTCTTGGGACCCCCAGTCCTGTCATCATTTGCCCTTTATAATTTATTCAGCTTGTACTTGCCTGAATCCTTTCTACTTATCATTCATCTTTACAGTTGTACATAAAATTAGATTGATCCTCCTATGGCAGACACGTCAGAGAGAAAAGTTGTCATTGAATAACACATAAAGCAAATGAAGGTCCAGCAAAAGCTTTTGTTGAATAACTCAGAAATCATCCTTTCAGATCCAAAAGGTGTCAAATTAAAAAGACAAGACAATGCTACCTCTATAATTTAATTTTTTGCACATCATTTTTCAAATGCCACCAAATCTCAAACACGACTGAGAGGCCTTGTTCCCGTTTTGCATATCAAGCTGAGCTTGGTTAGCCACCACAAAGGTGATGAATACACCAGTCTCAGCTGAGATAACAGCATGCATTCAGCACACTGGTTCTGTCAGGATGCTGGAAGTGTATTCTTTTTCTCCAAAGCTCTTTGGATCGGGTAGCTGCGAGAGAGTTTAGTTTGTATTCTAGAGACTGCCTTATAGGGATACAGAAGCCAATCTTTAACTAGTGAAATGGAACTTTAATGTTTACCAAGCAGATAGGACCCAGGTGTTTCATCTCATCTGGTGAACAGAACAGCACTGTCAAACTACAGGGGTTTTTAGCAAATGGAAAGTGCATATAGCTGCCTCTCCATCTCCTCTCCCCTCCTTTACCCAAAGCAAGATCCAAAAGGCCCTCTACTTGCTGGCCAGTCAGAAGTGGGAAACAAGGGATAGAAAAAAAAAAAAAAATCTTTAACCGGGACATGGACACCCAAAGATTTTAAAGGGAGAATTTCTGGAGAACTTCTACATGACTACTTGGGTTTTTTGATTTTTTTTCCTTTGGGTTTTGGTTTTTTTTGCAAGTCTCTTACCTCAGATCTGTTTTTATTCCTTTTCATCTTCATTTTTAACTTCAGAAAACAGACATGTTTCTCCCAAGGGAACAATTAAATGTGTTTTCTTTCAAAATCTAAAGGGCATGGTGAGCAGGCTGCGTGTTCAGCAGGGTACTTTAATCAATGGAACCCATCCAGCCTACCAGTGCTGACCAAATTGCAATTTACATCAGTAGAGAAAACTTTTGAAACGGGAAGTTGTGGGAATATAATACCATTTTTGGCATAACACATCATGTAGGGTGATATGTGGTTTAATGGTTTTCTAACAAGCTTTTGGAAAAAAGCTTTGAAATACTAAAAAAAAGAGAAAGAGACAATAAGACTGTAAAATTTCAAGGTCTTGCTTGAACACTGAAATCAATGCTACATGTGCAGGACTTCTGAAGTCCACATGACACTTATGTCTCATTTAAGCCTTATTACAAGGTTTTATTTTAAGAGAGACTAGACGTTGCAAGGCACTCTCTCTCTTCCCCTCCATGTTCAGGTCTTTCCTCATATACACATAAGAATATGAGCCAGGTAAGACCAGTAATGTAGAAAAACTTTAATTTTCTAATTTTTTTTTAAACTAAGAGCAACTTCATTTTAATTAGAAAAAGGGTTTTTTGTTTGTTTGTTTAAAAATCTGTTTAACATGAGTTTTATGAGCTTACCTGTCGTCTAATGTTAGAAATGCGTATTTTTGCATACAATGAATAAAACAGAAGGTCTTTTTTTTCCAGACAACAGAAGAGACAAAGGATATCAGAACAGTTAGGAAGAAAACTAATTATATTATGCACTGAGAAATTTAGCATACCAGTAGTATCACTCTCCCTTTCAAGAGGAACAAATACAGTAAGAAAACTTAGTCTGTTTCCCAGACTGAATAAGCCCTGCAGATTGCTGAGGTTAACAGTTTCTTAACTACTTAATTTCATAGTTATTCTTTGCAAGTCTTACAGGAATGTTTTAACATTATGCAAAGAGACAGTGCCTCCAACCAAGTGTATATGGACTGTTCACTCCCATTGCCTGAGAGAGCCACAAAGAACTAGAGAAAAAAAAAAAATGCTGCTGTGCTTATCATACATGAGCTCAGTTTATATGTGCTATAAATAAAAGTAGATCTTGATAGTGTAATTACATTTCTCAGCATTATCCTCTGCCATTCACTTCAGAAAGAAAAAAAAGGGGAGAAAAAGTTTGCTTCACTATAATTTGTAATCAAAATGACTAAACTTAAAACATAATTTTATTTCCCTGATTTTATTTCCTATGGAGTTTTGTGGGGCAAATAGGTAATATTATACCAAATCTGAAGTCAGATAATTCTCACATATGTTGCACTATCATTGTCTAGATCACTTTAACCCCCTCCCTGTGTTTTCCCCAAGACCATGAACTGTGGTTTTGATACCATGTTTTATCATTGAGAGATATATCAGCATCAGAAACCCCTACAGTGAATAAACTTTTACTTTTTCTACTTTTTCTCTCCTGCTCCCCCAGATTACTCTTCCTTGCCTAATTCACTTTTTATATTGTTGGGGGAAAAAAAAACAAAAACAAAAACAACCAAAATACAGGGTGGTTTCCCACTATGAAGGATTAGCACAGATTATGGTGAACAGTGTTAATTATAGGTGAGGAAAGAGAATAGTGCATCTCTCCAATCTGTTCTTGATTTCCCTCGTGTCTGTCTGTCTGGTAATAAGCCTCCTTTAATCTGGCAGTCCCCTTGGTGAAATCAGCGCCATGGACAGCAATATTGATTGCTTCTGAGAAACCATCACAGCTGCTCAACCAAATTACCTTTGATATGTGACCTTTAATGTAATTACTGCAACATCAAAGCATTTCTATAAATTATTAAAGAACTAATATACTTCATCATCCAGCTAGTCTATTACATGTAAAATAAACAATCACAAGTAAACGCTAGAATCTGAATTGTCCAACACTCACAAAGTGCTCTTTATATATACATACTCTCTCCTACATTAACCTTCCGGTTTGGGCAAAACAATTTCAAACTCTCCAAAAGAGCCTAATTTAGTCATTCAGATGTAAAGGATCCAACTGGTAATTTTATGTTTTACATTCCGTTCTCGTTTCTTCAAAATATCTGTCATGATTCCTTCCTGCCCAAAAACAAAGTGCCATAAAGACTTTATTAATCAACACATACCTGCTTGGAAGTCTTTTGATTATTCCACAAGATGAGTTTATGCCCCACATATAACATAGAAATATGTGAAACATATTTCTGTCATCTTACAAAGCACATCCAGAAAGTAATTACTGTAAAATATGTGCATGTAGCCATTCCACTAAAAACAAAGTGATACATAGGTAAGAGACAAGGCATCTGAATATGGACAAAAACTCCTCATGCCTTACCATTTCCATACATTAACATTCATGTGCATATTATTAAAAATGACTCAATTCTGTGTTTTATAATACAAAGAGCACAAATGGCAATATTGCAAGAGCAGGAAAATGTGCAGTTATCTGGGGGATGGTAAAGAATGGCTTACTCTAGTAATATTCACTTTTTTCCTATTTCAGGCTTGTTAATTATTTTTGATACCTCCTCAGTCATGCTGTTTGTGTCACTTGACTTGTGTCTTGACTGTGGAGTGTCAAGAGAAGATGTTATATATGTGTTATTTGTGAACTCATGTGAATGAAGACTTAGACCCCTGACCTTAAAAGTGCTTTTTATTTTATGGTGATGAACTATGGTTGATACTGTTGGTGCATGTTATCAAGAACAGGCAGGTAAGCCATAAATAATTCCCTGCTACTCACATAGGAACTATAAAACAATATCCAGGCATGATAGTTTATCAAGAGACAAGACTGGTTTCCTTAAATAAACTACAGTGACATCATTCAGAAGATGAGTTCAGAAACTTGGCAGAAAGCTGCATGCAGAGGGTTTGCTGGTGAAAAGTAATTTGTCCTGAGACAAATAGAACTGGAAATGAAAGGGATGGGAGAATTCCAAATTCAGAAGTCTCAAAAACCTGACCACTGTTTTAGACAGAGGATTCACTGTTCCCAATTCAATCAGATCTTGATGTGTCTCCTGAAAGTGTAAAAGAAAAAAAAAAAAAAGGCCTCCAAAGTCAGTATGGTGTATATGTAATAGCTATTACACAAACCAAAGAAGAAATTGTTTTCCTGTAGAGTAGAATCAGTCACTGTAGCTTCTGCAGGAAGTCTTGATCATAAAGTAAAAGGTGGTTGAATTTTGCCACCATCCAAGATGACAGTTTTGACTTTAAGACCTTTGTGATTCAAATTCAGATTGAGATTCAGAACTGTTGACATATAAAGAACTGAAAAAAAAAATCCTAAAACAACACTTGCCCTCCTTCCCCAACTCTGAGCCCTCAATCTTACTCTCTTCTTGAAGATATTCCCATCATACTATTTCAGGACTAGATTTTAATCTCACAGAGAAGGTAGAATTCCATGTGCAAGTGAGTAATCTGGCTCCTAATGAAGACAGCAAACAATCTTAGTGGAGATATCTGGAATTTAATTTATTCTTTTTTAAATACATAACACCCTATTCATCACAGGCCTATCTCCAGTTTTGATACATACATAGTTGATTTCAAGCATATTTCAGAAAATTTCAGTTAAAATGTTACCTGAAATATCCTTATTCAACACATTTGCACATTTTGTACATCCAGTTCCATCATTCAGAAAAGACAGAAGTGAAAAGAAAACATCAAAAGTGGGGTAAGGTGAAGGAAAACCTAAACCCCCAAGAAGAATGAAGTTACTTTCAATCTGCTCCTAACAAGTTTCTAGAAAAAAAAAAAAATTCAGAGGGAGTTGTCAGCTGACAGAAATATTTTTGGGAAATGAAGTATGTATATATTTACATAAGGTATGGCCTTTTATGCAAAGATAGATGTATATGAGCAAGTGCGTGGGTATCTTCATACTGGCAGGTGGCTTAGAGATAGGTAAATAGACCCAGGATGATGGAAACAAGCAGAGCAGAGTCAACACTTTTCCCAGCAACATAGAACAAGAGATGTGTCTTAGGTCTGGTGGAAAGGTAGGTTATAGCTACACAGAACTCAGTCATTCAACACCAGCTAATAAAGGCAGACTTTTGGACAGATATTTTCTCTCATTTTAGATGCAATCTGGAACCCTCGAGATCCCACTCTTTATTACTTGATCACTGACTTTTGTGTCGTTGTGAAAGCAACCCTATTCTAGCTCAGGAGTACTTGACTGTTCCCAATCCATGTACTCTGGCTGAATCTGAATAGTCTCTCTCTCTCTCTCTCTCCCCCTCCTCTGGGTAACTGCTAAACTAGAAACCCGTCCCAGCAGGGCAGGTCTTCCCCAAATAATGCTGATTCTATTTTTGGTTTTGCTTGTGTTGTCTGAACCTTAGATCTTGCTCATGTGAATAATTTTCCTCATTATCCTCTGTTCGTCTTTCCTCTCTCTCTTTTCTCCTTGTCTCACCGCCTTTCCAATCTGCTACAGCTGCTTGAATACTAAAGTAACTGAGTCAAACCACTTTGTCATCAGGAATATGTTTTCATTCTGTGATAACTCAATAATGTGATCTGTTTCTTGATTCCTTGCAGCCACACCTCACCTCACAGAAGAAATACAGTAAGAAGAAATACCTGGTGAGCACTTCTAACATTTCATTGTAGTGGTCAGAATGCCTTCCCCAGCTGAGTAAGACTGGTAGAACCCAGCCCATAACCATTTAATTCCTATTTTCCTGACTACTAATAAGAACCAAAAGCTCATCGTTTTGTGCATGGAAACTGTTTGGGTGGGTTGGTGGTACCTTGATTTTATTAGCCCAATGCAAATAGTGAATCATCCAAACAAATGGAGACATTATGCTTCCAAATATGAAATGAGAACTCTGCATGTAAATAATTTTAGATTAAAAAAAAAAAAAAAAAAAAGAAGTAAAAATACAGTTATTAGTCTGGACTCACCCCTGGCAGTGTCTTCTGTTCATGCAGTGCGCTCTGGGCCTTTAGAGCAGACTCCCTTTCGCAGTATGTTAGGAAGGCACAGCCTGTAAGGAAAAAAACAAAACCTCAGTAACAGCACTACTTCAGAGAAGATCATTTTAAAATTGAGAAGTAGAGCAAATTGTTTTCCTGTCATCATCCCGTTCCCAGTAAATCAATCATAAAAATCTCTCCTTAGTATGTGAGTAGTCAAGAGGCCTGGTGTAAAGTGAGCATCAGTGTACCTAGGACTGCTTATTTTTCTTGGAATATGTGCTTAAGTGTCAGATACAGAAGGATGAAAAAGATTAGGGATCTCAAAGATTCCACATGATGGCAAGGTGGGGCATGAGATCCCACTCCTGCCCCAGCAGCAGCACTGGGAAGAAGCCCATTTTTGCCATATCATGCTGAAGGTCTCATGCCCTTCTTTAGTGCTGAGTACTTTCAGTAAAGGGTACAGGAACTTAGGACTTCCTACTGCAGAAGAGTACTTCTGTTGTTTAGTTTGACTTGCACCCACAAGGTAGTTGCCCTATTTGCATCACACCAGAAGACTTCCACCCTGCTCTTTCAGTGGCAAGGACTCACCAGCTCCCACCTATATATATAATCAAGTCAACACCCAAACAATCAATCCCAAACATCCCTGATCCACAGATCATTAAGACTTCAGAGGTGCTCCAATGGATTATGTCCTTGATTCTCCCAAAAATTTGTCTTACCAGCTACAAAGGCTAAAGCCCTGTCAAAGCAGAGCCCTGCTCTGCCTTCTCTCCCCAACTCCATGCTCGCCTTCTTGTAAAACTGGTTGATATTACAATGTCTCACTGAAGTTGTGTGTCTGATGTGATCAAATTATTTTTTCTTACTGCAGTATACTGAAAACCTGCCAGTCCCTGCAGCAAAAAAAAAGTGCTTGTTATGCAGAGGACATTTTCTCTGAAATTACTACGGAATGTGTGCCACCTCTCCAGCTCCTTGAAATGGAGGTATCATATCTTTCAAGGTTCAGGCAGTATGGCCCTCAAACTATGGGTATCTTTCAAGAGCAGCAGAAGTACAGAGAGACTACCAAAGAAACAAACACCTACCGTAATCTCATTTTGACCCACCTGCCTTCCCACGCATATATAAACTATGTAACAGGTTAGTAAACAGTAGACTATGAACTTTTTTTCAGCTTTGATTACCACTGTGACATTTTGTCCTTGCAATGTTCACTATTTTTTCCAAGTTGGTTTCTTAGATAATATTACTGAGGACATACACACTTGTTGTTTTCTTCCTTACAATGCTTTTAATAGATTAGCACATACAAGAGATCAGGGTGACTTGTTTTTCCTATAGATACACATATTTTGTCTCAAAGATTGTCTTGTGGAAGTCACCTTACTGCTCTCACAATGAAGATACAATTTGGCATTGAAAAAACAAAAAGACGAGCAATTTTTTTTCCCCCCCCCCACTATTTCTTACCCTTTCTGGAGATCTTGTTACTTTCAGTTTATTGAAGCCAAACAAATTTATTATGTCTCAGTAACTGAGACTCAGAAGAGAAAGTGACAATCAAGGAAGGAGACTGAGCAGCAGCAAAAGTTTGCCTACTCTACTCAGAATTGTGTTGATTTATTCCCATCTAACTTTAAGTGGATGAGTTTTCAGTTAGTCGGTATCTACCAAAGAAGAGGAAGAAAGGGTGGCAGAGAGTTTACAACTAGCAAAAGTAATGGATTGGAAAGGATCCTTGAAAGTCACCCATAGCTCAATAATCAAATGGGAAACTATGCTTAAATTTAATTTTGGTGCTAAATCACGGGCTGAGAGCTCTCTGTTTACTAGACACAATAAGAAAGTATCCCTTTAGTAGCAAATGTGGAGCAGCTGATACAGTCTAATTAAGCACATCATAGCACACTGCTATAGAGATAAACTATGCACTATCCCATAATGATAGCTATATTTTCCTCCTCATTGTGATGGCCATGATGACAGTTCAGGGTAACGATGTGCTCCAACTCCTACAGTATCCTGACTGTAACTCGGACAGAGTAGAAGAAAGATGATTCCTCTCTGAAGGAGCAAATTCTCCTTCCAAGACCCACACTGGGTCTGTGTGGACTCAAGATCTCATCAGGGAGAAACCTCCATTAAGTCCTCTCCAGACAAGTTGGTGAACATTGTAGAAGTGCCAAACTCCCAGAAAGAGAACTTAGTAGAATACATCCAAACATCACTGATTTCCCAAACACGCTGTTACAGACAAAAAGACATTGAAATGGAAAAGAAATCTACTCTCTCATATGGTCAGACAAAAAGCCACCTTGTTTTCCAGGGTCACAAAAATGCTCTGCTGAAGTGTTTCATTCTCCCTTGCCATTCATATGTCATGCACACAAACTGCAAACTATCCCACCCTTATTGGGCAAAAAGTAATATTTTTATGAAAATATATTTATTTTAAGTAAGACCTGGTTGCTTAGAGACCATAAGAAGTTCCATCCCAGCAGTAGCCAAATGGAATAAAGTAGAGTTTAATGTTCATAACTGGTCTCAAACCTGAATTTGAAAATGAGAGTTCATGCGGGGGTTTTTGTCTTCCCTTTACTTACCACAAGAATGCTCTGTAAGGCACATATACCGCATTAGCCATCAGTTAAAACACTATTTTTCAGAAACTTGTGGTCTCTGATAAAACAATACATACCTTTTATTCCATCATGCAAGCATTTCTATATTTCAGATGTTTGTGCATTAAGATGAAAGAGAATACTATTTTTTACACCACCCCACCCTGAAACATCAAAATGCTAATCTGTCCTTTGTATTGTGATGTTTAATGGAAAGACAACTGTAAAAACTTTCTCAGTTGTTACTTTTCCTAGGTTACCTCTTTCAGTGTGCATCCATACGACTTCTCCAAAGGGCTCTTCCTTCCTGGAAAATGTTGCTTAAAGAGCAGAGCACTGGACACTCAGTTTAACACTAAAACATGCAACACCCTAAACAGCTGTGAGTTGAAGTAATGTCATGTGGAGCAGATATACTGGGTTTTACAGAAAAAAGAAATTGGTGGGAAAAGGGAGGGGGGCGTGGTTTTTTCTATTTTTGTTGTTGTTGTTGTGTTGGGTTTTTTGTTTGTTTGTTTTGTAATTTTAATTTCCAGGTGGAAAACAATTTCAGAATGATCAGGGTTGGTTTTTTTTTTTTTTTTTTTGTTTGTTTGTTTGTTTTTTTTTTGTTTTTTTTGTGTACAGAACCACTTATTTCACTGGGGAAAAAAAGTTTTTGATAGTAAGTTCTTAAGTAACTCAACATCTCACTTGCCATCAGCTGTTTGAGCTGGATGTGAACATGGTTTCTGGGTGAAAGACTTCATTTTCCATTGGAAATAATTTTCACCATCTAGCCCCTTTGAATTGCCCATGTTTAGCAGTATAATGAACATTTCTCAACACATCTCTTAAGGAAAAATAGTGTAAAGGCTATGCATTATTTCTATCTTCTACTTCTATGGGTGGTAATGACTGAGTCAGTACAGTGCTTGTGAATTATTTCTGAATTTGAACAAAAAATCTAATTGACTAATTAGTGATAATGAAGGACTTGCTCCTAGCTGTTCCTCATTTCAATTCCATTTCTCTCAAACATGCCATGTTTTCCAGACATATGTCAATCAGCTAAAAGATGCTTTGTTTGGATTGTGTCTTTCCAGCTGTTCATGTACTACCAGTGGACAGCTTTTTGGGCAAGCACATAAACATCTGGAAACTCCCAGCTGCCAATTAACTCTAAACCTATTGAACTGCAGTCTCTTGGAAACATGAGGACATATCAAGTGGTCTCCAGGGAAACAAGATTGTTAAAGAGAAGAGGGAAACAAAAACAAAAGCTTGAGATGGAAAAAAAAAATTACAAAAGCTCTATTTTAATTTTATCTCCAGAGAATTCAATAGTGCAAATAATAATTGTATGGAATATAGACGGGTAATAATCATGAGTACAGCAACTTCAACTCCACAGTAAGTCTCCAGAAGATTTTTCACAGCCTGGAAGACAAAACAGTCAGGGGACACATCGTGAGCAGAATAGAATAATTCTGGATACTGAGAGCCAGTCATGCTGCCTGAGTTGCAGAAGGTGAAAGTGGGGACTGAGACAGTGGAGAACAACCCATTTTAGCAGGAGATGAGGTCTCAGATCATTTAAGGAACCTGAAGATGTACAAGTCCATGGAACCTGATGAGATCATAGAACCATAGAATCGTAGAATTGATTGGGTTGGAAAAGACCTCAGAGATCATCGAGTCCAACCCTTCATCCAACTCCCATCTGTTACTAGACCATGGCACTCAGTGCCATGCCCAATCTCAGTTTAAAAACCTCCAGGAATGGTGAATTCACCACCTCTCTGGGCAGGCCATTCCAATGCCTGCTTACTCTCTCTGTAAAGAATTTCTTTCTAATCTTCAACTTAAATTTCCCATGGCAGAGCTTAAGCCTGGGCCCCCTCGTTCTATTGTTGACTGCCTGGGAGAAGAGACCAACTCCCACCTGGCTATAACTTCCCTTCAGGTAGTTATAGAGAGTGATGAGGCCACCTCTAAGCCTCCTCTTCTCCAGACTAAACAATCCCAGCTCCCTCAGCCTCTCCCCATAAGACTTGTGCTCCAGTCCTTTTACCAGCCTCGTTGCTCTTCTCTGGACCCGCTCCAGCACTCCAATATCTTTCCTGAACTGAGGGGCCCAGAACTGAACACAATACTCCAGGTGTGGCCTCACCAAGGCAGAGTACAGG